>QEOT01000497.1:2274-141490 GCA_003123785.1 Pterocarya stenoptera
ACTTATAAATTCTAATCTTGCATGATTATTCCACTTATTCACTTGCACGATACAAGCCTAACGGACTTAATGATATTGGGTGCAGATTCTACAGATTTGCCTACTTGAAAACGTGGTCGGGGACCAGCAAAAGACACATTATTTGAACGGATTCGTAAGTTTGGGAAGATCCCTTTGAACATTAAGGATGGACAAAGAGGTCCATCGTGTGAGAATTACAATATATTTTCTGGACGAGTGACAACGATTTTGAGACTTCATGCAAATATGCGACATGCAAGCTGGAAAGTAGTAGACAAAGAGGAGAAAGATGAACTCATCGAGCGTGTTTGGGTAAGACATTTTATAACTTAGTTGGATTGAAACTTTTTTACTACCGCAAACGAGAAAAAAATAAAAGAAATGCAATCTTCACAGCCTCTATTTTTTTTATAGGCTGACTTTATATTAGATTGGACACAAAGTTCCCATTGTGAGTGTGTGACAAACGTACTCGCTCGAAAATACAATGCATTCCACTACCTCCTACGCAAGCAATACCTGGGGTATGCAACGCACGAATTGGCACTTTCTGGTGGGACAACCTGGGTGGAGAAGCCTGTATGGGAACACTTGTGTGAAATGTGGTCAAGTGAAGGCTTCAAGGTAAAAGTTACTATGCTTTTTAAGTTCTACCCACAGGTGTTAAATCTGCATGTTACTTTTTATTACTAGTGCAGTAGAGATCCTACCATAGAATGAGTTAGTAATGTTTGAAAATTTAATCACAGAAAATGTCAAAGTGAAATAAAAAAAAATAGGCAAAAACAACGGGTCAACCATACTAGTGGGAGAAAGCCTTTCGTTAGGATTATGGAGGAAATGGTAAGATGTATTTAGTACTTCATTATTATTTTTGCTGAGTTATTTATTGCATATGTGATTGGAGTACCTAACAAATTCTTTGATGATGAAGAATGAACAAGCCCTGAACTTGATAGCTTTTTATAAAGGAGTGCATTGATCAAGAAAGAAAGGTAGTTTTATCACCGAGAAAGCAGAACTGAATTATGTAAGTGGTTGGAGCTTTTGATGTTAAGAAGAAAAAACCTATTTCTTAAAGATTACATGATGGTGTGCATTATCCATGGATGTAGAATCTGATGCTTGAGCGGTTGGATGAGTCCGAGATTGATGCAGGGCTTAGAGATGAAGCATATAATGCAGCGTTCAAGGAGGTTTTAGGATATCGATCAGGTTATGCAACAGGACTAGGTCACAGTGTAATACCTGAACCATCTCCTTCATTGCGCAACAATAGGGATTATCAACGTCTTGTTGAAGAGAACGAGAAGAACAAAAATGATGCAATTTGTACAAGAGTAAGTTAG
The DNA here is from genome assembly GCA_003123785.1 of Pterocarya stenoptera. NCBI lineage: Eukaryota > Viridiplantae > Streptophyta > Magnoliopsida > Fagales > Juglandaceae > Pterocarya > Pterocarya stenoptera. The sequence continues at coordinate 3,645 of QEOT01000497.1, forward strand.
AGGCAGTGAGAGCTGATTTACTAGAATTCAAGAACCAATTTAAAGACTATGAGAGATTGATGAATACTCGCATGTCTGATCTGGAGCGTCGGAGGGAGTCTCATGATCAAGAGACTCCCATTGATGCCTAGGCATCTTGGGTATATGAAATCATCCCTTGTTTTGATTTTTTGAACTTTTTTGGAAGGTTGAGCAGCTTTTTGATGGGGATGATGGTATTAAAAAACCTTTTGTTGAGCAACTTAGGATCTGGCTTGGTTGGAAGTGTTAGGAAGACTTGGCCAGTCCATGCATATTGACAGGTGCATATTCCTCCTGTCATGCTTGGTCCGTGAATAAGTAAATTACATTTGCCATTTGATATTATTTGATTTATGTCCTCAAATATATGTAGATAAATTTGTATGCGAATTGTGCGACACATGGTAGGATTGGTAGTTGGATATGTAGACTGAAAATGTCAAGACCGTATTTTATTTGATTATTCTTATGATCTGTTTTGATACCTTAATAGGAATCACTAAATTAATTGGTCCAGAAACTATCATTAAGGGTAGTTTGTTATTGATGAGATGACAAAAATTAGACTTGAGTTTGTCAAGTCTGCTAGAATGTAAATTTATTGTTAATATGATAGTAATGGTTAACACTTCGATTGATATTTTTATGCAGCAGGTTTGTAGCGGGTAGCAAGGGGATTGGAAGGGACTAGTGCTAAAGACACAATGCTGGTTGCAGAGAGAAAAGAAGCAGTATATCATTGTCAAGTGTTTTTGAGCCAACACCACAACTGCTTTTGACAAGTAAAGCAGATCACGATTGGCCAAGAGTTGCAAGTTGCCATATACAGGGATCTATGGATGCTTTTTGTTTTGCTATGTTATTTTATATTGGTTGCTTGCAAAGTTGAACTTTTATCATGTGGAACATATTTAATGATGACAGAAGTAATTAATATATAAGATTTGTGAAAGTAGGTAATTGGTGCTGTCTTATTTTTGGAGTTGATAGAATTTATTACAGAATATTTCCTTTATGTTGCTTATCACAGTCTATTTCTGATAATCAATATATATGACCATCAATTTCATATTGATTCATTATAACAATTGTAAAGGTTGGAAGAAAAATAGTTGCAAAAATGTATTCCTTGTAGCAATATACATGCAGGTGGCAAATATGGGCATTAATTATAAATAATATTGTTGAGGAAAATATGCAACCAAACAAACAATTTGTAGTGGTCACATTAATTATAGGGAAGCAATGCACGCAGTACGTACTAGACATCGATCATAAGAATGTTCAAATTCTCACAATAATTGTTTTCCAACGTCAACTATTTGTGGAAAATGCGCATTCATTCAATTCCACATGCTATTTCTTATGATGATGATTTGTGGAAATTGGCCTTTATCCGCAACTTATAATCGTCAATAATAGTATTACTACAACAGATATTAACGGTCGTTAAATCACAACATTGATGATATATCTTTGCAGCAAATTCGATTTCATGAGAAGATCAACTCATGCAGAGAAATAATTTCTGGCGAAACGTTTTATCAAAACAGATTCAATTGCGGCAATTAGCAATTGTAGTAGAAAGGGAATCTTGGGAAATATTCTTGATGCAAAACATCTTTTATGGCAACATATAACTGCGGGTATTAGATTTATTGGGCAATGTTGAATGCATTGATAGTGGTATTTTTGACAAATTATTTTGTGATTAGCAACGACTAGTGTTGCCATAATAAGGCTACATTTTCGACTAGTTCCCATTTTGCCGCATTTCACACTTAAATTGGCAATTTTTTATCTACAAACATGCGGCCATGGGATTTTACCAATATTGCGCTTTCACGGCAAATATTTATGCTAATTGCGGCAAATGTTGTCGCAGCAATAAGCCAAATCTGTTGTAGTGAAGCATTGGCAATGGCCTAGCCAAATGCCAATGCAAGTCTAAATTTTAACTATATGTGAGAAAAAACTTTTACATTGGACTAACCAAAAGTTTAAAGCTCAATGATTGAGCTGCATTATTGCATATTTTATATATTTAAAGTCAATATATTTTTAATTATTTAATTATTAGTTTTAGATGGAAAAAATGGTTAAGAGGCATAAATCCAAGTTGTGATTTAAATTGATTAATAACATAATTTATGCTTAATTTTATAACTTGTACATTAATTGGGCAATATTTATATTTACATGCACAACACACTTTTAATATTTTATTCTTCATTTTTTGTCTAATTTTATTTTTGTCTATAATTAATTATTTATTTTTGTCTAGTTTTATTTTTGTCTAGTTTTATTTTTGTTTCTTTAATTAATTAATTATTTTGTTTGTCTAGTTTTATTTTTTATTTTATTTTATTTAACTTTTTTTTATTTTTCTGATTTACAGCACCATCTAAACGACATGCGTTTTCGTCGTCTTCAACCTCCAGCCGCAAGTTCTCTCCAGTGAAAAACAGCAGCCATTGTCAGCCACCACTGCTCAGCCACCCTCTACGCTGCCGCAGGTCCACAGCAACACCTTGCCGGCAACACCAACCGCACAGCCATGCACGGCCTCCAAGTCTCCTCTGTTTTTTTTTTCTTCACACCAAAAGCAGACAACTCCTCCTCCGTGCCCAGCAACCTCAAACCATCCATGCACACCTCCAGCCACTCCTACGCACGTTCAGCTGCACCTCTGCCCAGCCATCGAGTCACTCCACACTCACAGCCACCTCTGCAGCAGTCACCGTGAAGTCTTCCTGCACCACCAGCCCCGGTAAGCGTACCGACATCGTCATAGGTGCAGAGCCCATCGACATGGAGCTCAGAAACTGCCGACTGTACTGTCTATCACCACCGTTGCACCTCCACTTAGCCATCGCCATCCTCTGAAGCTCCCATGCACAGCAGCACGCCACCTCAGTCTCACGTACTATGCCTCCAATCTTGACGGAGAATTCATCTCAGCTGCTCCTCCGTCGACGTCCAGCTCCGAGTCCCTTTTGCAGTTGATCCAACTCTCTCTTACGAGACACACGGGGTTACACAGCAGTTTGCAAATGCAAGAGACTCACGGGGGAAACTTACGGACTGAAAAGAAGCAAAAATAAAAAGAGAAGGATAGGATTCTGAAAACCGGACAAAAGTTGGTGGAATAAAAAAGAAAGAAAGAAACGACACAAAGAAATTCGGTGGCTTTTACTGAATCAAACAGGAAAAAAAAGAAATAAAACGACAAATGCTGCTTTCGGCGGAGGAGAGTATTAAATGGCCTCTTGGGCAGACGAAATTCAGTCGTTGGTTTTTAGTTTTGTGCAGCCCTTGAGTGATTTTAATTGTTTCAGTTTGAGAAGTGATTTTGAGTTTTTAGTAAGTTTTAATTTGTGCAGTGAGTGAGTGGAGAGTAGTTTAGAGAGAGTTTTGGAGTCAGTTGTGAGTTTTAAGTGGTTTCATTTTTTCAGTTTCAAGTGAGTTGAGAGTTAGTTTTTAAGTCACTTTTTATTTTTCTTCAAGTGAGTTTTTAAGTCAGTTTATTTTATTTCAGTTGAGAGTTCATTTTATTTTATTTGAGAGATCATTTTCATTGGAAGTTCATATTTTTAGGTTGAAGAACGCAATCTCCATTTCCAAACATCAAGTTTATTCCTTACAATTTCTGTTCTTATTTAATTTCAGTTTAATGCATTTATTTTTATCGCACTTTTAATTTCCTGCAATTTAAATTACCATCATTTAATTTCCTCCGACTTTTAATTTTCTGCAATTTAAATTAGTGTCATTTAATTTACTTGAACATTTAATTCTTGTTTATTTTAATGTCATTTATTTTCTTGTTTCTTTAAATTATGGTTAATTAATTTCAGCAATTTTAATTTATTACTTTGCATTTTAGTTTTGGTATCACTACACTCAGAAATCCAACAACATGAGTCTAGTCCATAACTAGTGCCCTTTTCACTTTCATTGCATTCCTCCATTCATTGTGTATATCATCACTTTTATTTTCTCATTGTAAATATTTTCACCATTTTACACGAGTTTGATTTTTAAGCACTTTCCCTAAGGAGACTGTCTATGAATTTATTCCTAATTATTACGTGACACTCTCCTGCACTTGGGATAGCCTTTGGGCTGCTCATTTCCTAACGAGTCAAGTTTATCCTTCTTGTCTCTTCTACAAGCAACATCCTTGAAACTGAACAAGCCATGGCTGCACCTGCACCACGCAATCTTAAAGAATATTTGCAGCCCACTCACACCACTACACCTTCATGCATTGTGTTACCTAATTATGCACCTAATTTTTCCATAAAGCATGGCATGATGTCAGTAATACCTCAGTTCCATGGGATGGATTCTGAGAGTCCTTACCAACGTCTGACAAATTTTGAGTTGGCTTGCACTACTTTCATAAATAGGACCAATACTGATGAATACATTAGACTTTGTTTATTTCCTTTATCTCTAAAGGACAAAGCAAAAATTTGATTTAATTCTTTGAGTCCTAATTCTGTTTCTAGCTAGTTTGATATGCAGTGGGAATTTCTAACGAAAATTTTCCCTTTTTAAAGAATTCAGTCGTTACAAGAGAAAATCAGCTAGTTCAATCAAAAGCCTGACGAAACTTTCCGTATCAGTTGGGAAATGTTTAAGGATTTGATGAACATCTGCCCACATCACAGTTTCGAATCCTAGAGATTGGTGAATTATTTTTACACCGGTCTCACTCCAAAATGCAAGCAATTTGTCCAAACCATGTGCAACGGAGAATTCTTTAGCAAGGAGCCTGACGAAGCACTATCGTTTTTCGACTATCTTGCTGAGAGTCCCTTACAATGGAACACTCGGACTGATCAAGTTTCATTGACCGCACAACCACTGAGGGCTATTACTGGTAGAGGCAAACATGAGATAAAGGATGACTCTGATGTTCAAGCCTGAATAGCTGCATTAACTAGAAGATTGGAGGTCATGGAGACGAAAAAAGTAAAGGCCGTAAAAGCCATAGAGGCGTGCTCTTTATGCGCTGATTCAAACCACAAAATCCAGGACTGCCCAATCATGCCCTTAATTTAGGAGAATGAGCCTGAACAAATGCAATAAGCTAACGGGGTCAACAGAGCACAAAATCAACCTTTCTCAAATACATATAATCCTGGGTAGAGGAATCACCCAAATTTCTCATGGAGAAATGATCAACCTGGCCGATCTCCACCATCTTCCCAGCAGCCATTTCATCAGGCTGTTCCCTAGCCCCAGTAGCAACCATATCAGACTCCTCAGAGCTATCATTTTGCAGCACCTCCAGGATTTCAGCTTCATGTAGTTGCACAAAGTTCTCAGCCTCAACCACCTGCAAAAAAGTCTCTAGATGACAGTATGACACATATGGCCAATATACTTCAGCAATTCTTGCAGATCCAGGCCACCACAAACAATCAAAACATTCAGGCCATAAATGAATTGCGAGGCACAATAAATAAGATGAACATAACATTGAGCACTCTGGATAAGGGAAAGCTTCCAGCACAGCCTCAACCCAATCCTCAAGTGTGCCGACAACAACCACAACAGTACATAATGTCTCAAGGGATGTTATTGAGACAGCAAAGATTGCTCTTACTTTGAGAAGTGGAAAGCAAGTCCCCCAACTGAAGATGACCATGGATAAACCGGAAGCTGCTCCTACACTTGAAGATGTAACGGAGCCTGAAGAAGCTGAAAAAGAACCAGAGGTGGTGAGACCGGAGTTGAAGAAGCCTGTAATTGCAGAGGCTGAATCAAGTAAGGGGTGCCAACCTGTGGTTTCCTATCCTTAGAGATTGGCAGCTGGCCAAAAGAATAAATACCACACAGAGATCCATGAAATCTTCAAGCAAGTGAAGATTAATATTCCATTCTTGGATGCCATACAACAAGTTCTTTCATATGCAAAATTTTTGAAGGACTTGTGCACAGTGAAAACGAAGTTGAATGTAAAGAAGAAAGATTTCCTAACGGAGCAATTCAGTGCATTGATAATGAACAAGACTCCTCAAAAGTTCGGGCTTTCCCAACATTTCCATTATGATCGGTGAGTCACGCACTACTTGATTTGGGGAGTAATGTGAACTTGCTACCTTTCTCGGTCTATAAGCAGCTGGGATTTGGGGAGTTGAAAAAGACCTCTATCATGCTACAGTTGGCTGATAGATCAGTCAAGGCGCCGAGGGGTATTGTTGAAGATGTGCTGGCCAGGTAGATAAATTTTACTACCTAATGGATTTTGTAGTACTTGATATGCAGCAACCAACCTCCACCATTTACCATGCACCTGTCATCCTTAGGTGCTCATTTCTTGCTACCTCCAATGCATTGATTAATTATCGAAGTGGAGTACTGAAGCTCACATTCAGCAATATGACATTGGAAATGATTGTGTTCAACACCTGCAATATGCCTAGTGTATGAGATGATTCAGAGGTACATGCAGTTGATATGGTATATGATTTTGATACTTTAGAACTGTTATCAACATTTGATTCCGAGAGTGTATTTGAGGATGACTCACAAGAGCAATTTGAGACTCTTGTTGAGACAATTCCTTTGTCATTAGAGTTGACAAATTCAGAGTAGCAGTTGACAAAAACAGACAGATCTCCTCAGTTATCACATATGAGTTACATGAGTAGTTGGCGTAGGCCAGTCTTTGAAGCTCTTGATCTACCGGAAGTCATGAAGACATTAGAAGAAGATGTCCATACATTGGAGTTGAAACCACTACCCAAGGCCTTGAAGTATATTTTTCTGGGCCCAATTGAGGGCACTTTTCCGATAGTCATTTCCTCTCAGCTCACTTCAAAGCAGAAAGCCGAATTACTGGCAGTGCTGAGACAACATCGAGGAGTGATAGGCTGAACTATCACAGATAACAAAGGCATTGATCCTTCAATATGCACCCACAACATTTTTCTAGAAGAAGATGCGAGACCAACTCGTGATGCACAGCGGAGGTTGAATCCCACCATGAAGGAGGTGGTGAAGCAATAGGTATTGAAATTGCTAGTTGTAGGCATCATCTATCCTATCTATGATAGCAATAGATGATAAAGGCTGACGCCATGCGAGAGGCTGCAATAGATGATAAAGGAAGCCAAACTCTGCCCTCAAAGGAGTGTAAAATAATTGATAGGCATAGTAATTTTAGAATTCTTTTATTTCACTTGATCATACGTGTAGTATAGACAACAATACTTATAGTAATGTATTTACAACTGATTCCTACTTTTACGTGAACAATTCAAAACTTCCTACAGCTATAAAATTTCAATTTAGCAGGATCGTATCTTCCTCATTGTTAACCTCCTGATTTGCTGCTATGATTTTGTGTGATCTCGACACTTTCCATTGCTGCATATTTTCTAATAACTCAGGATCCTTATCTTCCTGGTCTTCAAGCTTGACTTCAGCTATAACAACTTGATTCTCTACACGCCCCTTCAATCTGGAGGGTAGGTCACAGACATTTAGATTGTTTTGAACTTGTTTGAATTTTATTGGCGGCAATGGTTTGGTAAGAGCATCTGCCAACTGATCTCTACTGGAAATAAATTGAACTACCAGTTGTTTGTTGAAAACTTGATATCTTACAAAATGAAAATCTATTTCTATGTGTTTTGTTCTAGCATGAAACACAGGATTGGAAGTAAGATAAGTTGCTCCAATATTATCGCACCATAGTATCGGAGTTTGTTTTGTTGGAAGACCAAGTTCAGATAAAACTAATTTGATCCAAGTAAGTTTGGTTGCTGTATTTGCTAGTGCCTTTTATTCAGCCTTTGTACTGCTTCGAGCTACTGTAGGCTGTTGCTTGCAACTCCAGGAGATCAAGTTGGAGCCCATATAGATGCAATAAGCACCAACTGATCGTCGATCATCCCTGTCAGCTGCCCAATCCGAATCTGAATAAGCCTGCAATCTAAAATCAGTAGCTTTGGTGAAGAATAAACCTGTTGAAAGTGAATGTTTAAGATAGCGCAAGATGCGCTTAACTGCAAGCCAATGCGAATCAAGAGGCCGATGCATAAATTTGCTGACTTTGTGTACATCAAACGCCAAATCAGGCCTTGTAAATGCAAGATATTGCATGCTGCCGACTATACTTCGGTAAAGACTAACATCCTCAAAAGGATTTCCATCTGTAGAGTTAAGATGTGAGTTAGAGGCCATGGGACTGCTGCAAGGCTTGGCTTTGTCCATGTTGCTCCTTTTTAGTAAGTCGACAATATACTTTCTTTGAGTTAGATAAATGCCATCAGAACATCGAAGTGCCTCTACCCCAAGGAAGAAATTCAGAGAACCCAAGTCTTTGACAGCAAATGTTTCCTTTAATCAAGTAATCACTCTGTTGATTGCATCTGAACTTGAACCCATGATCAAGATATCATCAACATATATAAGAATATATACAACAGCTGTGGTTCTAAAGATAAAGAGTGATGTATCGGCTCTACTTTCATGAAAATCTAAGGACTTGAGCTTGTCTGAGAGTTTAGAAAACCAGGCTTTTGGAGCTTGCTGAAACCGTAGAGTGATTTGTGTAATTTACACACATGATTGGGATATTGAGGATGAATATATCCTTATGGCTGAGACATGAATACCTCTTCTTGTAAAACACCATGCAAAAATGCATTTTGCACATCCAGTTGCTTGATAGGCCAATCATAAGAAATCGCAATAGAAAGCACTAGCCGAATAGTTGCATGCTTGATGACTGGACTAAATGTCTCAGTGAAGTCGATTCCTTCTTGTTGGTGGAATCCTTTGGCGACTAGTCGAGTTTTATAACGCTCAACAGTCCCGTCGGCCTTCTTTTTAATCTTGTAGACCCAACGACATCCTACAATGTTGGCGTTAGTCGAAGGTGATACCAAAGACCAAGTACCATTTTGCATTAAAGCAGGAAATACTTTATTCATTGCTTCTCGCCACTGAGCAGACTTCGATGCCTCAGTATAAGACGTTGGTTCCATGGTTGTATGAACATTCTCTGCTAACAATGCTCTCGGAAGAGGATACCGAATATAGCCATCACTAAGTTGCCGAGGTTTATGAATATTATTCTTTGATCGTGTTGTCATAGAATGACTATTTGTGACACAGTTAGAAGGAGTAGTCCGTGTATCAACATGTTGCGCTTGAATAGTATCAGATTGGAAATATGTAGTGACATGTTGTGGAGATGTGTCTTGATTTGTTCCTGCAGAAAGAGACAATAAAGGTACAGATTGTGTGCATGTGGAAATATGGTTAGGCTGCAAGTTTCTTGAACTCGTGGATTGTGGAACATTGAGTGGAAGGGGAAGAGAAACAGAGTGTGCTAAATGCTGATTAGGAACAGAGGAACTGGGTTCTTTGACGTAAGGAAAATATGTTTCATCAAATATGACATGTCTGGAAACATAGACCTTACCAGTAGAGAGATCGAGACACTTGTACCCTTGATGACAAAGACTATAACCAATGAAAATGCATGTTTTGTAATAGAAATTGAGTTTGTTTTTATTGTAAGATCTCAAGTTGGGCCAGCATGCACAACCGAAAACACGCATAAAGGAATAGTCAGGCACATGGTTATAAAGCATTTCAAATGGTGATTTTTGCTGTAAAACTGGTGTTGGAACTCTATTTATAACATACGTAGCAGTTTGAAAAGCATCTTCCCAGTACAACATAGATAAATTCGAATGTGCCAACATGCTTAAACCAACTTCAACAATATGTCGATGTTTACGTTCAATTGAACCGTTTTGTTGATGAGTATGGGGGCAAGCTAGGCGATGGTTAATTCCAGTGTTTTTAAAATAAGTGTGCAAGCGTCGATATTCACCACCCTAGTCGGACTGGACGGCTTGAAAGGTTAGAAAAACTTGTTCAACATCTAACTTGAGTTTAATAGGAAATAGCCCAAGAAACTTGGAATAATCATCTAAAAAGCTTAGATAATATTTAGCACCAGTGGTAGAAACCATAGATGCGGGTCCCCACACATCAGTGAGAATTAGATCCAAAGGTGGGAAAGAAACAAAGGTAGAAGATTTAAACAGTAAATCATGGCTCTTAGCCATTTGACATTTAGGGCACACAGAGTGCAATTTATTTTTTGCTACTGGAAAGGCAATGGTGGAAAGAACTTTGTTGACGACAGGATCTGAAGTGTGGCCAAGTCGACGATGCCACTCACGAAGAGAAACACGAACACTGGAAAAGGCTTGAGGGAGATTTGTTCTGGTGGAAAACCGATATAGGCCATCACTGAGATGTCCTTGATGAAGGACCGTCCTCGAGTAGTCCTTCACAAGAAAGAAGTGGGCATGAAATTCAAAATAAACGTTATTGCCAATACAAAATTGCTGCACAAATATTAAATTCTTTTGAATTTCAGGAACAAGAAGGACTTGGTTAAGAACAAAGGTAGAAGTAGCAGTTAATAGGCAGAGTAATTTTAGAATTCTTTTATATCACTTGATCATACGTGTAGTATACACAGCAATATATATAGTAATGTATTTACAACTGATTCCTATTTTTACGTGAACAATTCAAAACTTCCTACAACTATACAATTTTAGTTTAGCAGGATTGTATCTTCCTCATTGTTAACCTCTTGATTTGCTGCTATGATTTTGCTATGATCTCGGCACTTTCCATTGCTGCATATTTTCTAATAACTCAGACTCCTTATCTTCCTGGTCTTCAGGCTTGACTTCAGCTATAACAACTTGATTCTCTACAAGGAGCCTTTAGAAATCTTTGTTCCAGTTTTCTTCTTATGTTTCCTCACTCTCGAAGAATTTACTTATTTAGATTTTTTTTTTTATGGAAACAGACCTCATTTCATTCAATGAACCGAAATTAGAATTGTGACTTATCAATACAGGAAAATCTAGACTATAAGCCAAATTACGCATCTGCTATGGAGCATCCCCGCACACATAGTGGCTAACATTATTTTAACTTCTCAATAACTCTCTCCTAACAGAGAAAGCGCTCTGTAAACAGAACTGAATAGCCCCCTCCGTCCTCCCAGGGAGGAGGAGTACAGGGCACTGTTGCTATGGACACCAAGTCCACTAGCCTATTTCTTCTTTATTAATAACTATACAACAAAAACTACTATACAAAACACAACAAAACCATAGAACCACAAGCACCAGCATTAATCTAGACAACACGCTCTCCACAAGCATCGGCTTGATGAGCACCAGACAGCACGAGTACCCAGTTCGCACACGGACCACTCAGGCCGGTCGTATGACCACCAGCCGTAGCATCGGTCGCCACACTCGACCAGCTCTTACCCCAGATTGCATCCGATCTACCGGTTCAACACCCCACTCGGGTCAAAAAGGAACAAAAACACTACAAAAAGAGCAAAAGAACCCCCATCTCCCAAATGGAGGAGAAGGAAACAAAATACACCAAAAGCCAAAAAACACAAGAAGACTGTGAAAAAGACACTACCCTAGGATTTCATCTCTACTTATCCAGCCGCCCCACCTTCTTCTTTCTTTTTTCTCTTTTTTCTTCCTGCATAGCCATCACCCACCTCCATCCCCTACACGAAATGCCCCTGCCTCCACCCCTGCCCGAGCCCTACCTGTACCGCTGCCTAAGCCCACAACCATTTCCGCCTGTCGATCTCCACCACCCTAGCCCTTGCCCACTAGCCCACAGCCAACCCCTGCCCGAACCCACCTTTTGGTCCACAACTAGCTCCACCCCTTGCAAGTGGCCCACGATCTACCCAAACCCACCCAGAAGGAGAGATGGAAGGCGGCCCTTGCCAGGCGGCGCGATGGAAGCCTACCTAGGCGGCAATGGAAGGCGTTCCTGCTCAGATATGCCACGATCTGCACCAAACCGAGATGGAGTGAGTATCGACGCCAACGCTGCGGTGGCCTACCAGACAGTTGCTGCTCAGCCTACCCTCCAGCAGCCATGCACCAAGGTGGGCCGCATACCGGATAGTGGCCAGAAACTTAGAGTAGTGTCCTCCATTATTGGACCTGAAAAAAGCAAAACAAAAACTAACACAGAGACAAAGCAAACTCCAAACCTGAAAAAGAAAGGAAAAAATCGAAGAAAAACAAAAAGGGAGGAGCCAAGCTCCCACCCCCCTCAAACTAGATTCAGGATTGAGGAACTTTTAGAGAGAAGATAGAGGTTCTCTCTCTAAGGACGGATTTGAATTCCTACTTATTTTGATTATTTAGATTCATCAACGATTTCTCTTATTCAACTTGATCGAAACAGGAGCTGAGCAAGTTTATTAATCACTGCAATGAGGTCAGAGCAACCACTGTAGCTAACAAGGATGATGGCCAACTAAGTATTGTCAAAACACCTGCATAGTCAAGTGCCGACAAGAAGAAATAGTAGATGATAAGACAGCATAAGCGTGGATAGAGAGAATTATAAGTTGTATTGAAAGATGATGTCAAGCAGCCTTAATGTTGCAATTCCTTTTTCATTTTCCGACTTATGTTGATTGTGTTATAAGAGTACTGCATAAAACAAGATGGTGATTGGTTGGTACAAGAAGTTGGCATCATGTGTTTGTTGGTTTCACAAAATTTTAATTTGATCATTAACTATTAGCTACAGCTAAAAAAGTTGGCAAAAAAAGGAAGGTAGGCAAAAATTAGTTTGTTAGTTTCAAGAATTATTGTATAATTTTTTTTTGTCAAATATTATTAAAATATATAATATTATACTATTATTTTGACTTTAAGATGGCTAGTCCAATGTAGACTCACCTAGTCAAAAGATAATAATATAGTCAAAAGTTAAGATTCTAGCCAAATGTTGGACTTGGCAGCCATTGCAAATGCCCAGTATGGCTATGTGGCCATCATTCTCGTTCTCTACTGCCTTGTCAATTTCTGGATGGCCAAGTTGGCAAGGCTCGAAAAAGGTAACCCCCCCCCCCCCCCCNCCATATCCTACCCTTTACGCTCTAGAATCTGATAACAAAGATGCAAAGCTTTTCCACTGTGTTCAGGTTTTGGTCCTTCCAGATTTTTTTTTTGGCGTAATTTCTGTACCCACTCAAATAATGAATTCGTGTGTGCTGTGAATAATTGTGACCTGGAACTTTTCCCATAATAAACAAAGCATCCAAATAAATTCATATCAGCCACTCATGATGATTAGATTTGTAAAAAGGATGATTTCAATTTTCGTTCATACTATAATATTAGTTTTTATATATATATAGCACATGACCAGGCCGGTGTTCGATTTTGGTCAGTTACGTATACAAAAGTTGACAAAACAGGATAAGTACAATATACTTGAAATACAAAAGTTAAATTTCAGCTGTTATCTTCAAATAACAGTTTTTTGGGTTCGTTTGTTTTGAGCCGTATCTTCTATGGTGGTTTAACTCACGGTTTGAACAAAAGTATAGCTTCTACATTGAGAGATTACCACGTAGAGTTATGGATCTACGCCATAAATTAGTTTGAGTAACTACACGGTTTGTAGAGACAAACCCATCGCCAGCACAAAATCAGAGAGAGCGAGCTCCAAGAGTAATTATTAGATAGTTCTGGCTAATAAAAGATTATTAGATAGTCCCAAAGTACATACATATGATACTCCTAACTGTTGGGTATACGACCAAAAGTCCCACATTGGCTAGAAGTGGGGAGAATCATGGATATATAAGGATGGACAAATATCTCCATTGGTATGAGGCCTTTTGGGGTAAAGCCCAAGAGCAAATCCATGAGGGCTTGGGCCCAAAGTGGACAATATCATACCAATGTGGAGATAGGTGGTGTCCATAGTCCTTTCACTAACCTATGATAAGGAGTCACATGATGTGACTCACATCATTAAAAATTAATACTTACACTAATAATTTTAGGGTAATGATATACTTACAATTGGTTTACAATTATTTTATAATTATTGTTCAATCAACCAATTAATACAATCATGCCACTACATAAAAATCAATTTCAACATTACAAAATTACCTTTTATTCTATGTAGTTACAAAATAGTTGTAAGTCTATCATTTTCCACAATTTTATAGCCATGGCAGGACGTTGTAATGGGCTGACTACCGCATAAAATGATATTTGTAATTCTAGAGTATACAAGTCTTGCGCACTCATTTTTTTTTTAAAAAAAAAACAAGACAAATCTGAAATCCATATAAAAATTTATTTTTTTAATGAATAATGATAGACCATACTTTTTTTTAAAGAAAATGCACGAACCTTGCACACTTTAGGATTATATCCAATAATTTTTTTAATCTTAAAATGAGTATGGTACGAGAGAATGGATGTTTTTTTTCTTTGATAAAACAATCAACTTTCATTTGAGATCAACAATTACAGACATTTATCAAGTCAAATGGCTTGAGAAAGAAGGTCTGGAATACAGTCTCACCACATTTCTAAATTATCAACCCTCCAAGCGTTTCTTGCAAGCATATGAGCTACCATGTTCCCTTCCCTATACACATGAGAAAAAGAACAGCTCCCAAAACAAACTTTCAACCTCTGAACTTCTGCAAACAGGTTCCCGTGGATGGAATTCCCCATATCTTCTTGCTGTAAAGAATTCACTAGTAATAGACTATCACTCTCCACCAACAGACTCGGAATACCCATAGAAGAGCACAACTGAAGACCTCTAAAAATTGCCAACAACTCAATTGCTTCTGGATCTTCAACTTCATTTTCAATACACTTGCAGCCATAACTACATTTCCAGACTCGTCTCTCAAAATTAAACCAATCCCAGCTTTTTTGAGGTCCCCAAACATAGCCCCATCAGTGTTAAGCTTTAAAGACTTGCAGGAGGAGGCTTCCATATTACAAAATTCCTGAGCTGAACCTATGGCATAACAGAAACTGCTTTAAAGCTTTGAAGTAATCCCACCCCATGATTAGCCACTTGATTTGTACTCAGTCTAACCTTCTCAAATTCCAATTTATTTCTCCTAAACCAAAAACCCCAAGCTAAACAGAAAACTTGGGCCAACTTTTCATGATCCTGCTCCTCCACCAACCGCAAAGCCAGTTTAGCAACATTTTGAAAAACCTTCTGAATTAATGAAGGGAAAAACTTCTTCCATAAATCTCTTAGATGAGTGCAGTAGAACACAGCATGGATTGAATCTTCTAAAGGGTGACAACAGAAACTGCACTGAGATTCAGTAATCACATGTTTCCTCAACAAATTTTCTTTTGAAGGAAGAATATCTAGGCATGCATGCCATGCAAATACTCTAATCTTGTGAGGCACCTTCATCTTCCACAATACTTTACATAACCTCTGTTGCCTGCCCCTTGAGGATGATTCGACTACGTCCATATTATTTTGAGAAACAATAAATTTGTAGCAGCTTTTGATAGAAAAAACACAATTTCGTTCATAATTCCACACCCATCTGTCTACACCTGCTTCAGAATAGATCCTTATTTTCATAATGTCAGCTACTATACTTGGATTAAAGAGAGTTCTAAGCTGTTGCAGATTCCACCATCTTGTTTCTTCATCAATAAGAGAAGCCACCACCCCACCTCTATTTTTTGTCTGAAAACCATCTTCCTTTTCCAGAGATTTATGCCCTGGGATCCATTGATCCATCCATACTTGTGCTGCTTTCCCGTCCCCAATCCTCCATCTACACCCATCTCTTAAACTCTTCTTAGCCTCCCATATGCTCCTCCATGTATATGATGGACAGAAACCCAAACTAGAATTCATGAAATCAATCTTGGAAAAATATCTAGCTTTAAGGATCTTATGTAAAATTGAGTTCTCATTTTGAAGTAACCTCCACTCTTACTTAGCAAGAAGGGCAATGTTAAAAGATCGAAGATCCTTAAAACCCATCCCTTCTCTATCCTTCCTCTCACACAGTTTCCTCCAGCTAACCCAGTGAATCCGTCTCTCTTCCCCTTTTTGCCCCTACCAAAATTTGGACATTAAGCCCTCTAATTCTGAACAAAACCCAGCAGGCAATAAGAAACAACTCATAGAGTAAGTTGGGATAAAAAGGGCCACAGCTTTCAATAAAATCTCCTTTCCCCCTTGAGATAACAATTTTTCCTTTCAACCTTGTAGTTTTTGCCAGCCCCTCTGTTTAATAGAGTGAAAGGACTAAGTCTTAGATCTTCCTACTATTGGAGGAAGTCCCAAGTACTTCTCAGATTGTTGTATCTCACTATTTCCCCATAACAATCTTATTTCCTCTCTAACCTCCACCCCCACATTGCTACTAAAAACCATCGATGTTTTTTCTTTATTAATTTTCTGCCCCGACACCCTTTCATACACATCCAAGACAGCCTGAACTCTTCTGTTTTCCTCCACATCCGCCTTACAGAAAATGACACTATCATCCACAAACAGCAGATGATTTAAGGTTGGAGCACCCCTACAAATTTTAATCCCAGAAACTTCCTGCTTTACAGCTGCTTTATTTAATAAAGCTATGAGCCCCTTAGTGCAGAGAAGGAAGAGGTAAGGGGATAAAGGGTCCCCTTGCCTCAACCCCCTAGTAGGAAGAATTGGCCCTTTTGGTTCACCATTAACTAGCACAGAAAAGATACAGTCTGAACACAACATCACCAGAGAGATAAAACCAGAATGAAACCCCATCATTTCCATCACCTTTTCCAAAAAACTCCACTCTACTCTATCATAAGCCTTGCTCATGTCCAATTTAATAGACATAAAACCTTTTTTCCCCTTCTTCTTATGCTTTAAGAAATGCATCACCTCATAGGCTATTAACACATTATCCATTATCAAACACCCTGGAACAAAGGCACTTTGACTCTCCCCAATTATAATAGGCAAACTAGTTTTCAATCTATTGGAAATAACCTTAGCAATCAATTTATAAGCCACATTACACAGACCTATGGGCCTATAATCAGCAATAGAAACAGGGTACTTTTTCTTTGGAATAAGAGTGATGTAAGTATGATTTAGGGATGAAGGGAAATAACCTGAATTTAGAGCCTCTAAAGCTGCCCCAATAACAGATTTGCCAACCACATGCCAGTATTTTTGGAAAAATGCTGGGGACATCCCATCGGGCCCTGGGGCTGTTGAAGGATTCATTGTTGATAGAGCCACTAAAAACTCATCTTCTGTGTAGACCCTGGTTAGTTCATCATTCATAGCCGTAGTAACTCTGCCAACCACTGACTCTAGAGACTCAGTCTCACTATTAGGGCTCGAACTCTGAAACAGATTCTGAAAATATTGTAATACAACTCTATCTCTCTGCTCTCCAAACTGCCAGATCCCCTCCCCATCCTTTAATTTCACAATCTATTCTTCCTCATTCTCTGTGAAGCCTTTGTATGAAAATACTTCGAGTTTTTGTCCCCATCTTTTAACCATAAAGTTTCGACCTTTGTCTCCACAAAACCTCGTCCCTTTCCATCCACAATTGTACTTCTTCTCTGGCTTTATTGTGATCAGTAGGACATTCCAAAACTGGATAAAAAAACAAGCAGTTGTTCCATATGTTGCCTTGCTAGATTTAATTGCTTCTGGACATTACCAAATTCATTCTTATTCCAACCATCTAATTCCGATCCACACTCCTTAATCAAGCCCATGACATCAGACATAGTGTTATTCCCACCCATACTCCTTCTCCAGGTTTCTTTTATGATCTCCTCACAAGCCTTCTCCCCTACCCACATTTCTTCAAATTTAAATTGCCTTCTAGCTCGGTTAGGTCCTACCTTGCCTTCAGTGGTAACCCAGATTCGTACATGGTCAGAGTAAGCAACCATGCCATGAGTAACTGAGGCATATGGAAACTTACTCCACCAAGGCATATTTACCAAAGCTCTATCCAACCTCTCACAAACACCATCATTCCCTCCCCTTCTATTAGTCCACGTATACTTGTTACCTTTAAAGCCCAAATCCCGTAATTCACAATCATCTACCATATCTCTAAAAGCTACAATTTGGCAATCTGGGCGAGCTCTGCCACCAACCACCAACCAAGATTCCCCATTTTTCCTTCCAATAGATCTCAGCAAGTTCCACAACCTATCTGTATTACTAACTTTGGGGAATCCGTCAACACCCGTAAAAAACCAGGTACATTTCTCAGGTTCATCTTCTATTATAGCATCAATATGGCATTGTGAATAATTCAAGATAGATAACTTTAAATACCTACCCCACAACAACGCAAGGCGCCCCTTTCTACCCCGCAATCAACCAACAAACAATTAACAAAACCTAATCTATGTTTACATACCTCGAATTCATGAGCCTTCAATCGAGTCTCCTGTAAAAACAGAATTTCAGGCGCTTCCCTCTTCACAAGGTCATAGAGGGTTCAAATAACCCATGGGTTCCCAAGCCCACAGGCATTCCAGCTTAGTATTTTCATTAATATCGGTGGGGCTGGTCAACAGCCACCACCGCTCCAATAATTGTTCTTTGGGAAGCCTCTGTTGCATGATCATCACCTGAAGTTCCCCTCTTCGAAGGTCTATTTTCCTCATCGTCTTCACCGACCAACCCCTTTCATTTTCTAGAACGCCCCAACCGTGGTGTTACTTCACTTGCCTTCTTACGAGATCTGGGTAAAACCGAAAGTCGTTTCCACTTTCGACTTGTAAGCCCATCGGGCTAGTCATTCCCCACTAGGCCCAATTGCCCCTCCTCATTAGATAGGCCCGAATCAACCAGCCTCTGAGACCCAACTTCATTCAAAACCTGAATCGACCCCGTATTAGACATATCCTTCCCCACTAAAGCTTCATATCCAGGATTCAAAAATACGTTCCCCCCATCTATAACAGATTCAGAAGTCTTCCTCCCACCCTCAACTAGTTCCATCTTTTTCTCCGCAGCATGTTCCGTATAAAGAGGAACCTCTATCACTTTCTCCGTTGAAGTAGCCGAAGAAACAGGGACCCGTTCAACTACATTGTCCGCCGTCGCCATCTCCTTCGACCCTGCAGACTTCACCGAAGAGCCTCGATGAGCCCTATTCTGAGTATCCCATCTTTCCCATGATCTACCATCTCTAAACTGATTACCATAACTGGTTGCCCGCAACCAATCACCATACTGGAGAACTTCTTCACCATCCACCCGAGAACCAATCTTCTTTAACCCACACCCCTTATCTCCATGACCTAAACAGCCACACCAGTAACAAAAACTTGGGAGTCTCTCGTAGGAAAACCTAACCCAGACTGTATTGCCATCTCCCATAGCAAGTTTTATGTCCCTCAGCAGAGGTTTGAAGACATCAAAAGTCACCCTAACGCACAGAAACTCGTCCCACGCCAACTCCCCCTTATCTAAACCCACTTCGTCAACCCTCCCAATCTTCTGTCCAACTAGATTTCCAACAAACTTATTCCTCGCTCGCAACGGAAGATCATGAATTTGGACCCAGAACGTAGCTTCGTGAATCTTTATTTGATGCACCTGCTTGCTACTGTCTATCTCCTGCAACATTACCAACTGCTTGTCAAAGGACCATGGACCATCTCGCTGCACTCTTTCTTTGTCACGGATATCGTCGAACTCGACCAGACTCAATGTCGGGCTAAGATCACGAAAAAAAGAGTCAATAGTGATGAGACAGAATCAAGACTGGATATCTATGGCCTGAGAAATCAATTAAGCACGTTTTCATGATAGTTTAATAGAAAATCTATCGAGGCAATCTCTTATTGGATGGTGTATAGTTTGGCTTTACACCAAATTCAAACCAAATATGCACTCTTTTAGGAACTAGTAAAAAATTGTCGTGTTCATGCATATTCTACATCTACCTACCATATAATCTAATATATTCATCTTGTCTCTGTCGTCAATTGAAGGGCGAAAGAGGTGATGGTTGACTCTCTACTCCCACCAAGTATAGTATTTCAATCCCATGATTTGTGGAGTTCTCTAGTAGCCATGGAGGATCTTAGTGAAGTATGGAATAGACGGAGTCTCAATGACATAAAAAAGTCAGAAATAAAGATTCGAGTTTATAATTGGGATGATTTACAGAACCATGAGAGTAGAAGCTTGATTGGTAGAGTTTGAACGGATAGATATATTGGGAAGGAAGTAATTCAGGCCACCATGTTAAAGGTATGGAAGGTAGAAAAATATGTCACGTTTAAGGAGATTCAGACAAATACTTTTGTTATTATCTTTTGCAAGTTTGAAGGATAGAGACAGGGTACGAGATGGCAAGCCATGAATATTTGATAATTGCTTGTTTGTTTGAACTTGTTCGATGGAACTACACAGCTGCATCAAATTAGTTTTGATTGTGAACAATTCTAGATTCAATTGCATAATCTTCCTATGGCGTGCATGAACCGTCAGATTGGGGAGCAAATAGGTATTTCAATTGGCAGGGTTTTGGACGTAGATGTTCCTGAAGATGGAGTAGGTTGGGGGAGTTATCTCAAAGTAAGTTTGGAAATTGATTTAAGGAAAGCGGTTGCTCTTGGAAGAACCATAAAAATCAATGCAAGAAGCATGTGGGTGCTAAACAAGTACGAAAAAAGTCAAAGATTTGTTTCAAATGTGGTAAGATTGTTCATGATGATAATGGTTGTGCCTCTGGTTATGGATGTAGAAAACAGAGCATAGGAAGGGACAACCAATATGGCTTGCGGCTGAGGCAGATAATGGAGTTCGACATCGAGGGATGGAGCAACAAACTAATAAAGATGATTCTAGCACCAGTTTTTCGATTCAAGGCTTAGACCAGAAAATTGGTTTCCGATCAGTTTCACAATCAAGTCCAAGTGATGATGGTGAGGGTAAGAATCGTGTATCTCTAGGATTCTCAGAGGTAGAAGGCGAAAATTTGGTTGATTCTAGTGGACACAATATCTTGGCGCGAAATGAGGAATTGATTAGACAGAATCTGGGGGGAGCTATCTGCTAATGATTGACAGATGAGGAAGGAGACAAGGGATTCAAATGTTCAAACATTGAATCTAAACTATACTCAGGACTCGGGAAGGTGTGATGGAGAAGCAAGCAGGATCTGTCGACATGGGCCCAAGGCCCACTAAGCCTAAAAACTTTATGAAGATGAATAAAAATAAGGGTTTACAGAACGTTATCATTTCAGGAAACACAAATCTATCACAAAGGATATCGCAGTAGGAACGGGGACGTTCTGAGATTCAACTACAACGACAAGATTCAAGCTTAAGAGGAGGTTGGAAGAGAAAGGCTCGGAAGAATGGAAATACAGGTTAGTGTTCTCTTTTGCCTTCTGCTAAAAAACACACTGGTCTATCTCTGGTAGATGAAGATTTAGAAGAGGAAGGTAGAAGGGTTAAGTGCTATGATTCAAAATTCTGAAAGAATAGGGTCTATAAAAGGGGTTTCCATTAGTAAGGGTGGTATTAGTATCAATCATCGACTCTTTGCCGATGATTACATACTTTTTTGTAAATCAAATATGAAGTAGTGGAGATCAGTGAAACAAATCTTGGATAGCTATGAACAAGCTTCTGGGCAGAAAATTAATATGCAAAAAACTTCTATTTATTTAAGGATAAACACAAGTCCAACTATCAGAGATAAATTAGTACAAGACATGGTGTAAGGGTTTGTGGGGATGCTTAGAATACCTGGGGTTACCTACAATGGCTGGGAAGTCTAAGTATAAGGTTTTCAAAGGAATTAAAGAGAGAATATGGGATAGAATAAACAGTTGGAAGAACCCGTTTTTGTCTCAAGCAGGCAAAGAAATTCTTATAAAAGCAGTATTACAAGCAACCCCTCTTATGTAATGAGTGTTTTCAAATTACCAAATCAATTGTGTAAGGAAATCTCTTCTATGATGGCTCGGTTTTGGTGGAGGCATATGAATCAAGATAGGAAAATTCAGTGGAAGAAATGGAGTAAAGTTGGAATCTCTAATAGTGAAGGAGGGTTGGATTTTAGAGATGTTGAGTATTTTAATCAAGCTATGTTGGCAAAATAATTCTGGAGGTTACTAATTCATCCCAGTTCATTGGTTGAAAAGATTATAAAAGAAAAATACTTTAAAACAGGTACTATTTTGTTTGCTAAGCTTGGTGATGGTCCTTCACAGATTTGGAGGAGTTTATGGAGGTCTGGGAGTCTGATAACAGAAGGTATGAGATGGATAGTAGGGAATGGCCAAAAGATTAAAATATGGAGTGACAAGTGGTTGCCAACTGTTCTCTAGTGAAGTTACTGTTAAAGAGTTCATTGATAATAAGGGTCATTGGAACACAAATCTTATTCATGATGTGATGAATGAAGAAGAGGCAACAGTGTTAGTATTTTACCTGTTAGTAGGAGAGGTTCAGAAGATAAAATCATATGGCGTCGTAATAAATCTGGTATGTTTTCCATGAAGACTGCATACCATATGGCAATTCATATGAAGAGAAGATTGGAAGGTGAACAGTCAACATCACTAATGGTATAGGATGGAAGAAAATTTGGGAGCTGAAAGTCCCAAATTCTCCAAAAGTTTTTCTATCGAAAACTGTGAGTGAAGTTCTACCTACAAAACGGAATCTATTCCAGAGGAAAATTACTCAGAATAATCCTTGTCCTATATGTGAAGTATATGAGGAGACAAGCTGTCATACCTTGTGGAGTTATGGTGCTACCTAATATGTTGGGCTGAAGAGATGTGTAGTTTACAAAAATGGAAATGTGCAGAGGTTGAATTCTATAAAATGTGGGACGAGATGGCAACAAATCTACAAAGGAAGGATCTAGAAGAAGCTACATGTGTTCTTAGAAGAATCTGGTTAAGAAAAAATAGATATGTATTTGAAAGAAAGTTTGATAGTCCCAGATTAGTTCTACTTAGAGCAAAAGAAGTGATGGAGAGCTTTCAGCGGGCACAAGAGATGATCCAAGTTCCAAACCAAAATGAGTCTCTAGTAAGCAGAGCTATCAAGTTGAAAAAACCAAGTACAAACATTTATAAAGCAAATTGGGATGCAGCACTAGGAGTAAACCCTTCAAAGATGGGAGCTGATATTGTGATAAAAAACTAGGAAGGTGACTTAGTTGCTTCTTTGTGCATGCCAAAAATGTTTGTTAACTATCCTGTTATGGCTGAAATATTTGCTTTAGAGAAGGCTATTTTGACACCCTGTATTTTAGTGTATGTTAATTGAAAGATTATTTTAATTAATTCAAATATTGGTCCTCTTGTTTTAAAATTATGGGAGTTTTGTTATATTATTTTATAATTTTTTTTTAAATTGAGAAATTATTTTAATGTCTCTTTCTTGTTATTAATTATCGTTTATTAATTAAATTTCTATTTAATTTAAATTAGTTTGTTTATGGGCTTTAAAATTATTATTATTGTTGGATTTTATTATTATTTTATTTAAGCTATTCACTGCATTTGAATTATTTTATTAAACTTATTGTTTTGAAATCATTTTCGATGAATCAATTTCGTGACCCAAGTTATGAGGATTGGACCTCATTTCTTTCCCTTTATTTTTCTTTCTCCTCTTTTCTTTTTCTCTTTTCTTTTTCTTCTTCTTTCTTTTTCTTCTCCCTCCCCTGCTTCTCGCGCGCACAACCCCTTCTTTCTCTCTCTCTCTCTCTCTCTCCTTCGTCCGATTCTTCCTCCTCCAATCGGTATAGCCGAGCGCCGCCGTGGTTGACACCGCATCTACCAATCTTCTCCCCACCGGCCGACGACCACCCCACTCCAATCTCAGCCCCTCCCGCACCGCTGTTGACCCACACGCACGACATTAAGCCGCGACACCTCTTAAGCTCCGTCGCACGACCACCAGCCACCATCTTTTCACCACATCATCCTCGACCTCTTAGCAACCTAATGCACCCATCCTTAGCCCCGATCTGTCACCGGTGAAGTCCAGCCAACCCCACTTCTGATTTGTACATTTTGTCCTTAAATCGCCGTCTACATCGCCACCCACGGTCAACCACCACCACTAGCTTCACCAACACCTCTAAGCCCTTCCCTTGTAATCTCAAGTCTTCATTTGACCACATTCAAAATCTACCATTTTTTAGACCTACGGCCTAGTGCATTTTGCACTGTTTTGCTGTTGTGTCGCCACCTTTTGCAGCTCTGTGATCCTTCGGAAATTATATTATAGCGCTGTAAGTATTTTTCCAAATAACTTTTGAAATTTAAATGTATTTTTGCGTTAACTCATTTATTTACTGTGATTGGTTGGTTGTGCCGAACTAAGTCCGAGGAGTAAGGGGGTCGGTTGGATTGGAGGATGGAGTTAG
The DNA here is from genome assembly GCA_003123785.1 of Pterocarya stenoptera. Classification (NCBI taxonomy): domain Eukaryota; kingdom Viridiplantae; phylum Streptophyta; class Magnoliopsida; order Fagales; family Juglandaceae; genus Pterocarya; species Pterocarya stenoptera. Next base: position 27,963 of record QEOT01000497.1, read on the forward strand.
TTGTGTGATTGATTTATATTGGGATTTGTTGGTTGTTGGATATTGATGTCGTATCTTGTACATTGCATGTTTGCGCGCATGTTCATGTTTGTAAATGAAAACTGGGTTTTCATGTAATTGCATTCATGTTCATGTGTTTATTGAAAACTGGATTGTCATGTGAGAGAAAGGAAAGACACTGTAGGGATGGTGGTATAGTCCCGCCTGTGATTCCCTCCTACGGTGCACGCGGTAGGGATGGTGGTAAACGGGGATGGTGGTTGTGTCCAGCCTGCGATTCCCGCCTATGGTGCATGCGGTAGGGATGGTGGTAAGCAGGGATGGTGGTAGAGCCTCGCCTGTGATTCCTGCCTACAGTGTTCTGATAGGTACTTATTGTGTGGAAAGGAACTGTAGGGATGGTCGTAAGCATGGATGGAGGTAGAGTCCTCCTGTGATTCCCGCCTACGGTGCATGCGGTGGGGATGTGGGTATAGTCCCGCGTGTGATTCCTGCCTACGGTGCACGCAGTAGGGATGGTGGTATAGTCTCACCTGTGATTCTCGCCTACAGTGTCCGATAAATGGTTGGATTTTGCATGAATCATTTTCTGGGAAAATGATGGATAGTTGTTTTTGGGCCAAAATGGAGTTTGGCGTGTGTTGGAAAATACTTATTTTAGGGAAAAATGATATTTTGGGTATAAGTGATATTTCATCATATGCATGCATCATTGTTGGTCGCATTAATGCTTTTTTATCTCGTGGGTTGTTTGGATTATTACTTACCTGTAGTACCGTTTTATGGTACCGTAAATTTTGGTGCAGATGAGGATGAAGAGCCTGAGGGAACGACTCCGCAGAAGGAGTGACATGTGGTTACTTTGGGATTATGGATTTTGTTTCCCACTCTTGTATGTATTTGATTTGTATTATATTTTTAATGGATAACTGTATAACTTTTTAAAGGCATTTTATTTTGATAATTTGTATTTACAATCCTGGTACTTAGTTGACTTATTTAATTTATCCGTTGTGACTTTTATGGTGCACTTGTTGCACGTTGAACACACTTGAGCACTTATCGTTGGGATGCATAACCCATGTTGTCATCATCCCGACATCACGATTCTCATGTTTCCATACGTGGGAGTCAGGGCGTCACAAATGGTATCAGAGCAGTTCAGCTCTGGGTAAAACCACATGTCCCTTAGGTGTGGTACCAAAAAGTTTTAAAGTTGTGATTTGAAATTATTTTGTTTGAAGTATGGTATTTTAATTGTTTTATTTATTTTATTGTACGCCATTTTAGTTGTTTTAATTTGTTGTATGTTGTTATATTTTGTTGGTTTTATTCTATTTTATTTCTTGTTATTTTGTTGTATTTTAATTTATTTTGCTATAATTATATTTTAATTCGTTTTGAGTTGAAAGCGGGGTTAAGGATTATGTTATGGCAGGAAGATGGTACGATCGAGAATGCCATTGGTAGGTTTAAATAGTTAGTGTAGTAGGCTTGAACTTTTATCGACTTGGTTTGCTTTTATAATATCGAGGATTGAAGGGAGCGGCATGGTTTGAGTGATCTCTTTGGGGAATAGGATAATTGAGGTTTTAGATTTTTTAGAGATATGACATGAGGCTTTAGAATAGGAGGTTGTAAGTTCAACAAACTTTAAGGATAGATTTACAAGAATTTCATCAAAGGTTTAAGGTTTTGCAGACTTTAGGAAATTATTTATCATCATTTAATGTTTTACATTTTGAAAGCTTCGGGAGTCGATTGTTTTATGATTGGTTATAAGGTCATCGATCTTGCAGTTTCGAAGATTGATTCTTATATAATTTAAGATTTTAGAATTGCAGATTTGAAGGACTGATTTGTAATAAGATTTGAGTTTTTAATCCCGTAGGCTTGGTGTGCTAGCTTTATTTATTTTGGAGATTGATTAGTTTGTGACCATTAAAATGGGGTTGATCAGAGTTGAGTGATTGATATAGGAATTTTCAAGGAGAATCTTTCTTTGGGGATTGAAGGTATTGATTTGGTTTGTGTATTTATTTAAGGATTGAAGATTTAGATCGAATTCGGGAAAATAATTGTTATTAGTTAGAGGTTATAGTGGCAAGTTTTAGGATTGATCCATGTCAAGTGCAAGGATTATAGATGGTGCAGATCTAGGAAAAGATTCTTATTGATTTCGAGGATATAGGTCCGGATGATGGAAATGGTAATGATGAACCACTTGCACGTTTGGAGGATTTTGGTTTTGGCTGAGGCTGCATGAGATTGACGCATAATAGTTGTAAGTGTGTACAGATGTCAAAGAGTACAGGTCCTAATCTCATTTTTTGCTTGGAAGAAGTGGCTTTGGTAGGCGTTGAAGAGGAGTCGATACGATAATATTAAATTTAAGAGATTTTGACTTGGAGTTTTTGGTGAGTCGATTGAAGTGTACAGTCAAAGTGGGTTACCCAATGGAATGATGGTTGGCAATAATTGTTGTGATTATCTTCAGGAATTAATTGTGACTTGAGGTCACGTAGGAATTTAAATTTTGAGGCTATACTTTCCTTTGGAGATTGAGAGTCCATTTGGGAGAGTTAAGAACATTGTTATTTAACTTGAAGAGAGATTGTTGGGTCACCAATGTGTGGGCTTGGAAGCTGAAGCTTAGGCATCAACGGTGGTTAGCATAATCTAGTATGTGAGTTAATAAAGCATTAGGATCCTTGCGTGTTGTACAATAGTTTTTGGTGGATTGAAGATTCGAGCAATATGACTTGCCTGAGGTTTAATAGTGATGTGCTATTGAAGGAACTAGTGCTAATACTAGCTTATAGGAGTAGAAGTAGGTGGGCGAGTTGCCAATACGGTTTCGATAATGTTTTGGTGAAGTCAATGGTGGTTTGTAGTGAATTTAGTCACCGCTAGATTAGATGATATTCAGAATTTAGTTGATGAGCTTTTGGGTTTAGGTTGTCGGGTAGAAGTTTATAGGTGCTCTTACTGGTTGGCCGGGTGTATTTTTGGGGTGATGTTACTTGTATTCAATTTGGGATGCTGAGGGTGATTGATACTTGTTTTCTGTCAATGATCATGGATGTATTTTGCGGAATATTGATTTTGATTAAGACAGCAGGAGTTAATTGAAGAATATGAGTGATAACTCATGGTTTTGGAAAAGAGGGTATTTTCTATCAAAATATGGTAAGAGTTTTCTGATTAGTAGGTATGGAGCTACCTTGTACTCGATATTGTTATTTTTATGAAGACATAAATTTTAGGCATGTGACGATTATCAGAGTGCGTAGCGTAAGCGTGATAGTTGGGGGGTTCAAATTTGTGTTGATTTGAGGAATTAGTGGTGACTTGAAATTTTGAGAAGATGTAATTGGAGATTAATCATTTGGTTGTGCAAATCTTGTTATTGATGGTTAACTTTGGAAGTGGCCATTAGATTACCGAAGGTAGAATGCAATGAAGGTTTGGAAGTTATAGCATAGGAGTTGATTGAGGTTAGCATAGATTATCGAATGGAGCTATTAATCATTGGGATTCCTTGGGTGTTGTTAAGGTTTTGTGGATATGAAGATTTTGGATTACATGACCGCTCTAGGAGTAATAGACGTGATGTGCCATTGGGAGATTAGAGTAAGTAGGATGGGATTGCCTATAAGAGTAGACTTGGAAGTGCACTACTCATGCTTATTTGGAAATTGTTGATGGTATGTTTTTCTCAAGCATGTTCTAGGTTGTATCTTGTAGCTGCCTTAGCGTTGATATTTGACCTTGCAAATTTTGAGGACGAAATTTTATTTAAGGGGGGAGGATGTGACACCCCTTATTTTAGTGTATTTTAATTGAATGATTATTTTAATTAATTCAAATATTGGTCCTCTTGTTTTAAAATTATGGGATAATTATTTTATAATATTTTTTTTAAAATTGAGAAATTATTTTAATGTGTCTTTCTTGTTATTAATTATCGTTTATTATTTAAATTTCTATTTAATTTAAATTAGTTTGTTTATACGCTTTAAAATTATTATTATTGTTGGATTTTATTATTATTTTATTTAAGCTATTCACTGCATTTGAATTATTTGATTAAACTTATTGTTTTGAAATCATTTTCGTTAGATCAATTTCGTGACCCAAGTTATGAGAATTGGACCGCATTTCTTTCCCTTCATTTTTCTTTCTCCTCCTTTCTTTTTCTTCTTCTTTCTTTTTCTTCTCCCTCCCATGCTTCTCCCATGCGCAACCCCTTCTCTCTCTCTCTCTCTCTCTCTCTCTCCTTTGGCCGATTCTTCATCCTCCAGTCGGCACTGTCGTGCGCTGCCGTGGTCAACACCGCCCCTCCCAATCCTCTCCCCACCAACCGGTGACCACCCCACTCCAATTTCAGCCCCTCCCGCGCCGCCGTTGACCCACAAGCACGGCATCAAGCTGCGGCACCTCTTGAGCTCCAACGCCGCCGTCACACCACCACCGGCCACCATCTTTTCACCACATCATCCTCGACCTCTTAGCAACCTAATGCACCCATCCTTAGCCCCGATCTGTCACTGATGAAGCCCAACCAACCGTATTTTCAATTTGTACATTTTGGCCTTAAACCGCCGTCTACGCCGCCACCCACGGTCAACCACCATTACCACTAGCTTCACCGACACCTCTAAGCCCTTCCCTTATAATCTCAAGTCTTCATTTGACCACATTCAAAATCTACCATTTTTGAGACCTACGGCTTAGTGCATTTTGCACTGTTTCATTGCTATGTCGCCACCTTTTGCATCTCTGTGATTCTTTGGAAGTTATATTATAGTGCTGTAAGTATTTTCCCAAATAACTTTTGAGATTTAAATGTATTTTTACGCTAACTCATTTATTTACTAAGATTGGTTGGTTGTGCCAAACTAAGTCCGAGGAGTAAGAGGGTCGGTTGGATTGGAGGATGGAGTTATTTGTGTGATTGGTTTATATAGGGATTTGTTGGTTGTTGGATATTGATGTCATATCTTGTATATTGCATGTTTGCACGCATGTTCATGTTTGTAAATGAAAACTGTATTTTCGTGTAATTGCATTCATGTTCATATGTTTATTGAAAACTAGATTGTGATGTGAGAGAAAGGAAAGAAACTGTAGGGATAGTGGTATAATCTTGCCTGTAATTCCCGCCTACGGTGCACGCGATAGGGATGGCGGTGAGCAGGGATGGTGGTTGTGTCCCGCCTGCGATTCCCGCCTACGGTGCATGCGGTAGGGATGGTGGTAAAGTCCCGCCTACAGTGCTCTGATAGGTACTCATTGTGTGGAAAGGAACTGTAGGGATGGTGGTAGAATCTGCCTGTGATTCCCGCCTACGGTGCACGCAGTAGGGATGGTGGTATAGTTCCGCCTGTGATTCTCGCCTACAGTGTCTGATAAATGGTCGGATTTTGTGTGAATCATTTTTTGGAAAAATGATGGATAATTGTTTTTGGGCCAAAATGGGGTTTGGCGTTTGTTGGAAAATATTCATTTTCGGGAAAAATGATATTTTGGGTATAAGGCATATTTCATCATATGCATGCATTATTGTTGGTCACATTAATGCGTTCTTATCTCGTGGGTTGTTTGGATTATTACTTACCTGCGGTACCGTTTTATGGTACCGTAGATTTTGGTGCAGATAAGGATGAAGAGCCTGAGGGAACGGCTCCGCAGAGGGAGTGACATGTGGTTACTTTTAGATTATGGATTTTGTTTCTTACTCTTGTATGTATTTCATTTATATTATATATTTAATGGATAACTATATAACTTTTTAAAGGCATTTTATTTTCATAATTTGTATTTACAATCCTGTTACTTAGTTGACTTATTTAATTTATTCGCTACGACTTTTATAGTGATCTTGTTGCACTTTGCACACACTTGAGCACTTATCGTTGGGATGCGGGACCCGTGTTGTCATCATCCCGACGTCACGATTCTCAAGTTTCTGTACGTGGGAGTTGGGGCCTCACAGCTATGGAATTAAGTCTGAAAATTGGATTAGAAGATGCCATTTTTGAAGGAGATGCTCTTGTAGTCATCAAAGAAGCACAAAATTTTGAAGAGCTAGTCTGGGTGTGGTTAGATGATAAAAGACATTGAAGCTTCCTTCCAAGATGATATTTGTGTTGCCTTTAGTATGCGCCCTAAGAATGCAATCAAGTAGCACACCAAATGGCCAAGCTAGCTTTGACTTGTGATGAAGAATTAGTTTGGTTAGAAGAGGGTCCAGAACTGATAAAGAACTGTATTAAATTAGAGAAACAATATAATTTCTGATTTTGATTTCAATGAATGTCTGTTCTGATTAAAAAAAACAAATATGAACTAAGCGTATAATACGTTATCTTTATTATTAATTCTGAATTTAAATAAGATTTGCAGCCTTCACTCAGATATTCATTCCTCACAAAATTATGCCATTTGGTCAGCACAAATTTATCTAGCTAAAAGTAGGTCTGCTGCCCACCCCCAGCATCTGCATGGACAGGGGATTGAATTTAGCACAGGGGCAATGGTCCCGTCCCGCATGGGCCGATGACCCAACCCAGTTGCAAGGCTAGCTGATAAGTCTACGGGCCGTCCACCCACTCGTGGGCCTCAATGGGCCGATGAGCCCATAACTTGTTTTAGAGGCCCATTTGGACATTTTGGGCCTAGAAGCTGTTTACAAAAGCCATCTTAGGCCCAAAACCTGTTTTTTCAGTCCAAGAATAATATAAAAACTTTAAAAATCTTAAATATATAAGAATAAAGTTTATCTCTATCTATAATAAACCAAAAACTAGTTTCAATCCCTATATAAATTTCATAAGGTTGCTAACAAATCATTCTAAACTGTTACAAAGTAGTCTAAAACTATTACACATTAATATAAAACTATTACAAATTAATCTAAAAAATATTACAAGTAATTTGAATAACTTAAGAATAACAATACATCATAACATCAAAAATAAATAAATAAAAGTAACAAAATTACAAATCCATTTGACAAACTTAGTCCCTCCAACTCCAAGTGTTCAATAAAACTTGGAAAAAAAAAAACAAGGATAAAAATGAGGATATGATGTCTCAAAAAGGAAAGAACTCAAGAACGAAAAAATAATAACGTAAGTATAAACTACATACAATGAAATAACAAACAAATAGTGTATCAAACTATCAATGTGAAGTTGAAGTAAATTAAGAAGGAGCCTCTTTTTCCGAACTCGTCCCTACAATAATTGAAGTCAAAATTAAGTTTGTCATATAAATTTAAAACAATCTATGTAAGAAATGAGTTAATTAAGAGCAATTATCACTTCTAGTGTGATCAACATCCCCCTCCTTGTAGGTCTCAGCAAAGTCCACCATCTCTCGAACCTAAATTGACTTCCCTTTAATCCAATTCTGAGTAGAAATCAAAGTAGCTATAGTGCTAAGACACAACGAACTCTTAAATGGATCTAATATGCACTCCTCGATNGATTAAGATGGAGCCTCTTTTTCCGAACTCGTCCCTACAATAATTGAAGTCAAAATTAAGTTTGTCATATAAATTTAAAACAATCTATGTAAGAAATGAGTTAATTAAGAGCAATTATCACTTCTAGTGTGATCAACATCCCCCTCCTTGTAGGTCTCAGCAAAGTCCACCATCTCTTGAACCTAAATTGACTTCCCTTTAATCCAATTCTGAGTAGAAATCAAAGTAGCTATAGTGCTAAGACACAACGAACTCTTAAATGGATCTAATATGCACTCCTCGATNAATTACATAGAATGAAATAACAAACAAATAGTGTATCAAAAGCCATACGCCGCCAGAACATCAAGTAAAAAATTCTAGTCCACTCTATCATACGCTTTTGCCATATCAATTTTTATCATCACATTACCGCCACAAGATTTCTTATTTATCAAATGAACCATCTCCTGCGCTAAAGAAATATTCTCAAAAATACTTCTACCTGAAATAAAAGCCCCCTACTCGGGAGAAACAATACAAGGGAGATATGCCGTCAATCTCTTCACTACGATCTTTGAAAAAATCTTGTAAGCCACCGAACAGAAACTAATCTGACGAAATTTATCAAAACTCTTCAATTCCTGCATTTTCAGAATAAGAATAATAAAAGAAGAAGAGTAATACCTTAGCAGAGAATTTCCCGAAAAAAAATCTCACGCCGCTTCAACCACATCCTCCTTCACAAATCCCAAGACAAAAGAAAAATGGTTGATCCAAATCCCTTAGGACCTAGACTACTGTATTTTGGAATTGACTCCAATGCGTCACGCACCTCTGCCTTCGTCGAAAGTCTACAAATGTCTTCATTCTCATCCACCAAAATTACCAGACTCACTAAAGAAGACAAATTTGAAGTCTGATTTGCGCCCACCCCAGTGAGAAAATGCTCAAAATACTTCACAACACCAAGATGCACCTCTTGCGGTGAATGAAGTTCAACGCCATCAGCAAAGACATTGATGCTATAGTAGAACGTCGCCTCCTCATATTAGCCACAACATGAAAATTTTTTGAGTTTTGATCATCCTCCTCCAACCACTTTTTCTTGGTAATCTGGGCTAATCGAATTTCTTCATTTTGCTCCTAATATTTAAGCTCTGTTTTCAAAACCAACAACTCCAACTTTGACTCCTTATCAAAACCGGATTGAAGTTGCTCATGTCTACACCAATCATGACAAAAATATTTTTATCTTTCATACAGATTTTATGAGTAGTGCAAAACATAGAACTAAGGTCATTTGAAAATTTTTTTTCATAACAAAACATGTATATCTTCTAAAATCAACCCCAATTCATTTCTTTTATACAAAGTCTAGCATAGAAATCCCGCTTACTTGGACTTTTTATCTTTTGTGAATTTTTTCACAACTGTGCCAAACGAAATCAATTGTCACCTATATGATAGATATATAACTTAAATCTCTAATCAAACACGCATTTGGTATTTAAGCCTGAAATACTAATAACCTATTTTTTCTAATAAATCTAAAATAAATCTAAAATCCTCATAATTTTAAAATATCTTTATTTTCCAATTTCTTCGATATCCACTTAACAAAATTCTACCTCGACCACAAGTCTATTTAAAATCAAGCCAAAAACTCATTCAAGATATTATAGGTGTTTGTAACAAATATAATCGGACCCAATATCCGACCAAGGCCCACTTGAAATAAGGTAAAACAAATGCCATGACTTTCCAACAAAAGGGAAAAGATGTAATTAATAAACAATTATACTATGTACAACCGCCGGTGACAACGGGCGCAGAACCGATACTGCCATGTCAGCTGATTTATTAATATTTTATAAAATAAAAAAAAAAAACCGAACAAAATCTGAAACGGGAGAAGAAAATAGAAGAAAGGAAATGAATGAGAGAAAAAAAGAGTGTCGGTCGTTGTGTGGATTGACTCGATTTCATCCGATTTTAAACAATCCAATTTGATGAGTCTCCCATGGTCATCGAGTGACAGTAAGAAGATTCCAAAAATGGGTACCGTTCAAGAGCCTGCCACTGTAGCTCTTCCCGTTTTTAACTGCATCTCGTATTTTGGCCACTTCACTTCGGTCTGTTTCCAGCCTATGAAGAAATCATCTGCAGCCAAAATACCTCAGTAAAGTCACAGTTCAAGTTCTCTCATTCTTTTCATGGGATACTACCATTTGAAAAAATTTCATTTTTCTATTCCAGATCTGCTAGATACAACCGACTGGGGGAATCAATGTGCAACCGGCTGACACGTTAACATGGGATCAAATACAACAGCTCCACTTCCTCAGACCACCCAGTGCTGCCGAGTTCCCTCCTGCACGGCCAGGTCCGCCAGCCACTGCCCAGCCAACGCATGACCCGCACCACTGCAGCGTAGTGCAACGCGAAGACCACCGCACTGCCCAGCTCCTCCAAGCCAGACCAGCGCACCGCCAAGCTCCTCCAAGAAATCTCTTGCACCGTAGCGCCCACTGCCCAGCCCCACGTGAAAACGGCAACGCCACCAAAGCCGCCAGCCCCATCCGTTGACCCTCCCTCAGCCGTTCGAAGCAGAAGCGCAGCCTCACCAACACCTAAGGACCTCTGTTTTTGTTTCCCGAAACAGAGCGGTCATGGCTCAACCAACCCACTGCCCTTAAGCCACCACACACGGTGCCAGCTCCACCCCGGCGTCGTCAACTACACAGACCGTGACGAGGAACACTGTACGCCACTCCGAGTCTATCGTTTCTCTCGGTAAGCTTCCCTTTGATTCAAACCGTGCCTTCTCTCTCTCTCGCTCGTCTCTCTCGCTCATCTCTCTCTCATCAAGCTTCTAAATTTTTAATCGACAGACGGAAAAGTGAAAGGGAAGATAAAGATGACTGTATAAAGTAATAAAGTGGGTCCCAAATGTCAGCCAGTTACGCTAAGATTGTATTTGCCGGTTGTATGTATCATTTTTGAATTGCAAAAAAGGCTTAGAAAGTTAGAACTTTTCATTGGAAGCCATCACGTGATCTTAGGGGCATTTAGGTAGTTATATATAATAAGTGGGTAGAACTCAAAGGCTAGAACTTTGAAGAAAAACAAGCTTCGGAGGAGATGTAGTGAGGGAGGGACCGTGCGAGGAAACTCACCGAACAAAAACCGTGCGACAGACTGGTGGCCGGACAGAATCGAGTTCAAGGAGGCACGACATGAGAGCAAAGCAGAGGACTTGGAGTGGCGTGTAGTGCTCAGTGGCACTTTCTGTGCAGGTGGCGACGACGTGGAGGGGCAATCGACGTCGCTGGACTTCACCGTGCCGTGGCTTGGATGTTCGTTCGGAACGGTGGCTGGATGGCTTTGGGATGCTCTGTTTTTGTGTGGTGAAACAGAGGAGTGTTGGGGTGCAGGTCTTGAGTAGAGGCTTGCGGGTTGGTGTTGGGCGTTGCTGGGGTGGCGTGGGTCTACGGTGGTGAAAGGTAGAGGCAGCGGTGCAACTGGGCCAGAGTTTGGACGTGGGCGACGGCTGGACAGAGGGATTCGAGTGGTTTTTTGGCGTGCTTGGCTCTTGGTGATGGTGGTTTGCGGGTTGGGTTGTTTCCATGGTGAAGAGGAGGGCTACGGTTGCTTCCTGGACGTGGACTGACCAGGTTCTGCGGCGTGGTCTTCATGGAGTTGGGGAGCAACCGTGGCTGTGTTGGACAAGGGGGCATGCAATGCTAAGTTGGTTTTGTGTGGAGGCATGGGAATGAGACGTGCGGACAGAGGTGGTGGTAGGGGTGCTACCCGCATGGTGCAGGGCGGGCCCCGCTCAACACATTGTCTAAAAATTTTTTTTGTCTAAAAATATTTTTTAGACCCAAATTATAATATAAATTAAAATTTATACATTTAAAAAAAATATAAACTCATTAGAGTTATATTTTGGATTGCCTTGGCCTCCTAGGCAACTATTATGTAGGAGGCCAAGGCAATACAATAGTGATAGTTAAGCAATGTGGGACTTAACACTAAGTCCCACATGGCAATACACTAAGTCCCACATTGCTTAACTATCACTATTGTATTGTCTTGGCCTTCTATATAATGGTTGGCCTAAGAGGCCAAGGCAATCTATTAACTTGAAGTTAAATTCAACTTTTTTACAAATTGTATATTTCTATATACAATATATTTATATAAATTATTTATATACAATATATTTATATAAATAGTAAAAATTATAATTTTTTATACTAAAAAGAGAGGGAGTGCAGAGCAGGGGGCGGGGCCTCGCTGGGGTCAATCCGCCCCCCGCCCCCCGCCCCCGCATGGGTGGTGCGGGGTAGCCCGCCCGCCCACGCTTGGGCGGGGCGGAAGCCGGGCAGGGCAGCAGGGGCGGGTACCCGCTTCCCACCCCTAGGTGGTGGTGCGTGCAGTGCAGTAGGCTCTAAAGGAGGAAGATGAAAGCTTGTCGTGTGATTCTGTGGTTTGGAGGAAGGGAGAGAGTGTGCATGAACGTGTATAAGGTGTGTAAATATGGTGCTGCTGTGAAGCCTAGTGGGAGGAAAACTTGCATGGTGTGGAGACGTGCTTGGATTCTGGACCTGGTTCATGGGGTTGGATTTTGGGTCACTTTTGAAATAATTGGGCTCGTTTTGGGTGGTGTAAAGACTTAATAAAAAAGTTGGGCAAGTTAGCCTAATCTAAATAATCTATTTGGGTTAACCATATTTCATGAGTTGCGTATTTAATCAACACTAGTGGACCTCGACTCACTTCTAAAATAATCCCCTTGTCTAATAAATTTCTTGGGTCAATTCCCACTTGGCCCATTAGAAGATTTTAACCTAATTATTAAACTCAATAAAATTCATACTTTGCCAAAAATAAAATTTGGACTCGTAACCTATTCTAAAATTACCTGTTAAAACTCAATAGGCTTTCTATACATATTAACAGAAAAAATTTTATAGCACTCTTGCTTGGCTTGGGTGTTACATGTACATTATGAAAAATGTATATATCATGTTTAATTTTCGCAATAGTTTTATGTTATGTATAAGTTATAATTGGGTTGCATTGTCACGCTACAGTCCTAATTGAATTGTTCAAGGCTAAACTACATGTGTGCGCGATTTGGGAGGGAAATCAAAATTATTTATAATTTCACGAATTCTCATGAAATTATCAAAAATTTTGATTTCCAATGATAGTGCACGTCATGCCATACATGTCTCTCCTTATCATTAATTATATAATAAAAAAGGGAGAGAATTAATTTGGGTATTATCTTGCTTTTGGTAGGAGTACTTGTACTACTAAAGAGGATCAATTGATTGATAGAAGTAGGGAGATTACTGATATTGAGTGATTTTTATTAGTGATTATTGCTGCATTAATGATTTTGTTAGCTGGTACTGCTGATGATAATCTTCTATTGATCTATAATTACCTGTTCGTTCTTTAATGTTGATGTATTAATTTGTTAGCAGTTTCAAAACAACGTGAATCTCTTAGTTTTATAGACATTAATCTGAGCTGGTTATGATCACTAGCTAGCTTTAAGCACTTTGATCAATTTTAAGGTGCCATCGATAGGGCTAACCATAAAATCGATCAACTCGATATGTCACTTATATCTACATGATCATACGTACATTAATATTATTAATAATCTCTATCTTTTCCAGAGTTGGCATGCACGTACAACTTCTCAGAAACGCGAATCATCCCGAAGAGCCAACAGGGGACGTCAACGTCCGGAAACAAGTACTGATCCTAAAACCCTATTAAGAGGTGATCATGAAACAATGCTGCCTCCATGGTTTGACACTCTGATAGAAGAGATCAAGTTATTGCTTGTTCCAATAAAGGAAAGGCTGGAAAAACTGGAAATTATGGAAGCTAATCTCAAAACTTTGGAAGAAGCTAGTCTCAAAACTTTGGAAGCTCGCCACGAAAATTAAATACCAACCCACTTTGGTTTGGTATTTAATTTCAAAATGCATGCATGCATGTGTATTTAATTTCAAATAAAGAAACACATGTATTTCTATATTTGTCATCATTTATATTCAGCGGATCATATATACCAACGTTTGTGCTTAATTAGTTTCTCGTATTTAAGTACGTACGTACCGTATGCTGATATATATCATTATTATTATTATTATTATTAAGTGGGAATGTCATAATTAATTATATGGTCGAAAAGTGAATAAAAATAAAAATAAAGGAAAATAAAGCTTACCAAATTGGAGTATGATCAACCACTCGATCGATCTCTGCAGGAAGAAATTATGAGTGATGCGTGTGCAATGGACAAAAAAAAAAATGATATGAATCGATTAGGATCGATGTCAGAGAGATCAAATTAGAAAGTGAATGATAGCTTTAAAGATAAAGGACAAATTTAGTAATTTAATAATTATATTATAAATTGAATTGTTGTAATTTGAAAGAGAGAGAAAATTTATCATATATTTGTACTTTGACTGTTATAAATAAAAAAAAAAAAATCTCCTCAAGTTCTTGTTTAAATTTGAGGATATCAAGCGAAAGAGAAATAAACACATGGAATATTGGATATTCCTCCAACATCTATTGTTCATTTCATATTTCTCAAAATATTTTTATGAGTAATAATAAATGATGTAGGCCAGCTTATTTCATGTATCTATCGATCTCTCTCCCACCCGATGCTCTCAAGTTTAAACAACTCTAGTGGACCTTTTCCACATTCTTGACTCGCAGGAGTTTGCCATAGAGAGAAAAAGACAAAAGAGAGATTTTTAGTTCTCCTCGTTTGAGGGACCTCGTGCCGTCAAGGCATCTACTATGGCTCAGCCTGGCAGGCCCTTGCCGGCTTTTGTTGACTGTCTTTTGTTGGCCACAAAAGCCAACTCCAAGATCCCATTGTAAACATCAAATTGCCCAATCTGCAGTTTGGAATTCACTATAAGAAATTTGGCTTTTTTCCAAGAGTTTTTGTTTTTCAAGATCTACCATTGTGGCAAATATTTAGTTGATGACACAAAAACAGTCAGTACAAAAAGAACAAGCCTTTTGCAGCGAGATCAAGTCCAGCGAGCAAAACTTTGTGGGAAAAAGACTTTTTGCCTTGATGAACTATTAGTTTTTGCGGCAATAATGAACTGCCACAAATGGTTTTAAAGAATAAAACTCTTTTTTTTCCCCTTATTTCTTGCTTCCCCAACCCAATACTCTCTCTCCATTGTGCCGTCCCCCCAGCCAAAACTCCACAGGATACCTCCCAACTAGGCCATGCCGCCACTATCAACGGCACCACCTCCACTACAGCCTCAACTCGGTGACCCTCCCTTTCCGATCATCTCTCTCTCTCTCTCTCTCTCTCTCTCTCTCGTTCTCTGTTTTCTCTCCAACGAAGCTCACTCCCCCTATAGCTCACTCCCTTCTCCCTCAGTTTCTTTCCTCACTGCACAACGTCGCCAGCCACGCTGCACTCGTTAGTAAGCTTCTCTCCCTCCGATGGCCTCCCTCCGACGACCTCCATCCCTCCCTTCCCCTCTCGGTATCTCTCTCTATTTCACTCTTTCTCTCTCGGTAGTCCTAGTGACATCGTGCGCTGTCTTTGTGATCTCCCAGCACCACCACGAGCCATCGCAGTTTCTTCTCCCCCAAAGGAACCTTCCTCTTGACTGCCTCCCTCTCTCAGATATTCTCTCTCTCACCGTCTATCTCCCTCTCTGTTTCTCTCCTTCGTCCCACGCCACCACGGTCTCTACCTCCACCATCTACCGTGAAGAACCGACAACGATGCCTTGAGTCTCCAGCCTCTTGATTTTCCTCCAAACCCCTCGCCACCAGCCATCCAATAGTAACTCGCAAAAAATAATCAACCATCCAGTTTCCACAAAAACGGTTCATTGGTAAAACAATAATCTACCACCTCATTTAATGGAAAACTATCTTATTTCTCACAAGAGAAGTCTAGATCATGACTTATTTGCTGCGAAATCTAAATGCTTTCTCCGCCAATGACCTTATGTCACCAATAATATGCCATGAGTCTCCCACGAAAGAAATTGGTGAAAAAAGCGTTTTTCTCACTAAGGTCATACATTTTCCAACCACAATCCCTCTCGAAAAAAAGCAATATTTGTTGTAGTGGAGGAGCCTCCATGAGCACCCTCCTGTTATTGCTACTAAGGTTAAACCTTAGAAAGTGTATTGGGCAAGTGGGTATGTTTCATTTTTATTTTCAAATTAAAATGTTTGTTTTTTATGTGAGTTTTGGTTTTGGTTGTGGTTTTGTGCATATATCATGCTTCTTGTGATACCCACTTCAGCTTATGCTGTGACATTGATGAAGATACTTTCCACGAGCTCGACCATAAGTTTTTGTTCTCTTACGCTTTCTTGGATATGAGGCTAGTTTGCAGCAGAATGAATCATCTGGTTGCTTCAATTCTGCATCATATTGATCATTTAGATTTAATGTTTGAAGAGTGGAGTTGTGAAAGGTCGTCTTTTCATTGCAACTTATGTTCAGCGAATTATATTGTAGGTCTACCCGAGGTTATGTCGGTTAGGCCCTACCCGGATTATAGTTCTATGAAAAAGATATATAGCTCTTCAAGTACTCAATCAAGTACTTTATCAGTACCATCCTCTTCCAATAAAACATAGCCAAATTTGAAAGGTATATGATATATATTGGGGTAAGAAACAGGTGAGTGTAGCCAATTCAGTATTTATCTTATTGCAAAGTGGCTTGAAGTCTTGAGCAAGAAAAAAGGGTACTATTAGATGTATCGAGGAAAAGAGATCATGCTCATGAATGCATTTGCAAGAGAAGCTCACATTGATAATAATGACTTAATTAATACCAAATTACCAGGTGCTAAAGTATTCATGGATTAAAATTTTTATCATAGTTTTGTTCGTTTGCTTTTATGCATACAAGCATATAACCCGCGCAATGCACGGACCATTATTTATGTTGAATTTGATACATAATTAGTACCACTATAATAAAAGAGTTCACTTTACCAATAGAAATATGGTTGTTCAATTTAAAACAATATAAAATAGATACAATTAATATGAGACACGATTGTTCAATTAATATTTTTTCTGGATCTTTCTCCTCTTGGATGATGATGCCTGAGATTTATGATCCTCTTCCTTCATTTTTGAGTTGATGTCGAGATTGATGTCTACAACAGTTTCCTGAATATAAAACATTTAAAACATAATATTTCTAGTATATTATACCTGTGTTCTAATCTACATCCCAACAAATTGATTGAACAATGAGAACTAAAACTATTATAAATATAAAATCTGATAGAAAATATGATTCAATACCAAATCGTGTAATTTATTGTTACCTTTTTAATTGACTTGGATTCTATAAATTCGGGATCAAATATTCGCTAAATCGTATAGTTTTCCCGTCCATATTTTAAGTTGTACTCATCAAGTCGTAGTAGAAAGATGTATTCTTTGCCAACAATTTGTTGTAAATCATTTGGGAAACCATCATCCTACTGGTCCTACACAAATACAAATATATATGTTATAATAAGGGTATATCTAATATTTAATGTACTTATTATACTTTCTATACCAATATTCAGTTTAAAAATGTTAAATTTACTATTTTGTTACCTGGTCTTGTTTTTCTGTAAGTTTTCTTGCAGTTTTATGCAAGATTTTCTCAACCTCCTTATCAAATAGCACCGACGACGTTGACCTTGAATAATCAACCAGCTCTATATTTATCCGATACCTAAATACCGAAACACTCTTTAAATAAACTGCACATTTAATTAAAATATAGATGTTCACGTGTGTGTCTGTGCAAATGAAAATATACATGGAATTTGTTTTGTAAACTTACCTTGGTACAATAAGTTTGGGTTCTGCCTTACATCGTTCACATCAAGAAGTTCCGTCAATGAATTTAACTTTTGTTTTGCATATAAGGCATGAACTATAATACCATCCAAATTTGTTGTCTATCTTGACAATTTTGCATAAGCACGTTACTATTATTTCCTACAATATTAAATTGTTATTAGTTATTATAGGAAGTCTATAATCTTAAAGAATGGTATATTATATTAAAATCAAAATACAAAATCAATACCTTTGTCTCTGCAGTCCATTCGAGTTCTTTAATTTCAGCAATTGTTTTCCTATTGTAGCATGGAAGTTCTGTATTAGATATCCCTGCTTGCTTTGGTTTCATGGTTATGACTTCCCTTTGGATGACTTCCTGCAACCTAATTCAATCGAAATAAGTTAATAGATATATATAATATGATGGTTAAATATTTAGAGAATAGAAAGTAATAAATGTTATTATTACTTTTCCCGAATTCTTGATACGTCAGGAATCTCAAGGTTTATGTACAACTTTGTCGCATTTGTTGATGATAGATTAAACTCGCCTGGGGAATAAAAATTATTTCAAATACAGATTCCACAATAATATTAATTTCTTATGAAGAGTCTCCATTCCAATAATCTAAATGTTACCTCTAAATGACTTGACTAATGTCAACGTAACTACCACCAGAGATGGTCCTGGATTATCCTTATAAAAATCATCATTGATTTGCATGGCGGCAGACCCCTATAAAGTTGCATGTATATATTTATTCCTAAAATTTAACATGCATGAATTAGTCATTTTTATAAGTACTACTATTAAACAGTAATGAATTTATCTATAATTTAACATTAAATAGATTGTACTTACTCTTCCAATAGTAACTGGATTGTCCGTAGCATGACAGGATGACCCTTTGCATTTCTCTCCTCTATGGTTCCAATAGATTCTAACCTTCCAATTACATCTGCAAATGAGATGATAATATTTCGTAATGTCGAAAATATTATTTAAACTTAAATTTAATATATGAGATGATAAGAATTTAATACATAGAAAATAGAATACTTGCCAGTCAAGTATGTTGGGTCATGACAACGTTTCGCTATAGTTTCATAATTTGCAATGATAAGAACTTATAATGTAGAAAATAGAATACTTACCAGTCAAGTATGTTGGGTCATGGCAACATTTCGCTATAGTTTCATAATTTGCAAAATCAAACAGGAACTTAGGTAGTGATTGACTTATCTGATTAAGCTCAGCGACTGAAGTCATCGATGTGAAGAGAATCTTATAGTTTGTAGCCACCGGACGATACTTCCCTTTATATTCTTCAACAACAAAATTCTTTATCGCATATGTAAACCCTTCATTCAACAATGGTCGAAATCGCTGAACCAAAATATTCCCTATACTTGCATGAATTAGAGTCCCCTTTAAAATAAAATGAGAAGATATATTGGCTAAAATTCAGTAGGGTCTAAATAAATGTAAAATTGAAGTACGACAAAATATTTAAAAATAACTTACATTGATATCTGTTAGTATCAAGTCAAGGCTAAAAAGCTCATGTTGATTTGCTATATTTGTTGCACCACACATACGTAATATTCTAACTTCAATATTCCATGATTCCTTTTCAGTTTATTCAAAGGTGTGCAATCCATATTCATCTCCGTCATTCGTACCTACATAAATTATAAATTAGAACATGTTAGAAGAGTGCAAATTTTTATATATTGCAAGTATAAAATATATAAATGCAACATAAGAAACAAAAAGAACTGAGAAATAGATGATAATTAAATACCTTTCGGCAGATTGTTGAAGATTTCATTATATACAATATTTTTTGTACAGAAACGACTATTGTAGGCTTTCTTTGTGATAATAACTTTTAATCATTCTCTTTTCTTTACTCTAGATATTGCAACGTATAGTTGACCATGACTGAAAACTGGTTTTTCAAGAAAAAGGCCGACATGTTCTAATGTTTGACCTTGACTTTTGTTGATTGTCATTGCAAAGCATACAAAGATTGGAAATTGTCTTCTCTTCAATATAAAAGGCAATTTAGAATCAGAAGGGGACAAAATGATGCGGGGAATGAATACTTTTGCTTCAACATGCGTTCCAGTCATGATTTGTGCCTCAACAACCCATTTTGATAACTGGGTAACTATAAATCGAGTGCCATTGCAAACACCATTACTCTGATTTAAATTCCGAAGTAGCATTATTGGTACCCCTACTTTCAATCTCAATTTATGATTTGGAATACGGGGAAATTTCAAAGAATTTAAAATTTCTACTGGAAACATCGTTTGTTGTTCTGTAATATTGTCCCCGGCTTTACATATCGAATCGGCACTGTAAAATACTTGATCATCCAAATCGATAAGCTGATCCATCATGTAGTCATTGATATCCTGCACAACATCATTTGTAGGTGCTAGAATTGCTTTTTCTCTCAAGTATGTTGAATTATTACATTTATCTCTCAAATCTGGATATGTAGCATTTACGATATCGGCAATAGGATGATTATTAGGCTGAACAATTAAATCAGGTGGTATCTCAATCATTCCTTCACTTTCAACACAACTCAAGTTACCGTCACCCATTCGTAAGATCCAATTTGCAAAATCTCTTGTAGCAATATCTCCCATATTTTGGTCTAGTCTCATATTTTGAGTCATTGTAAAAACTACACAATTCCTCCACAATGAAGATCTATTAATAGTTGCCTCAACTATTTGCTCTCTTTGACCATTGGATACAACTGGCAATATTTGACGGAAATCACCGCCGAGAACAACAGTCTTCCTCCCAAATGGTTTTTCTACACAATTTACATCAGTAAATCGTAAAATATCTCTCAACGAACGATCCACAGCTTCAAAACAATTTCGGTGAGCCATAGGAGCCTCATCCCAAATTATGAGACTGGTTCTTTCCATTAATTCTCCAAGTTGAGAACCCTGTTTAAATGAGCAAGTTGAATTATTTGACACATTAATTGGTATTTGAAATCTTGAATGAGCAGTTCGACCACCAGGCAATAATAGAGACGCAATTCCAGATGAAGCAACTGCAAGTACTATTTTCCCTTCTGACCGTAATCGAAATATCAATGTTTTCCAAAGATAAGTTTTTCCTGTACCACCATGTCCATATACAAAAAAGAAACCACCATTCACAGATTTAATGACAGAGTCATATATTCTTCTCTATTCAACATTAAGATTAACAAATAACTTGTTATGTTCCTCTTTTAACCCAACCCTATTATAGTCTAACTCATCCTGTAGTAATCTGTTATTGCTTTGCCCAAGTACTAATACATCTGGGTACGGCATATTTTCAAACTCTCTTAACGATCTTCCACTTCTTACCAACAACTGCTCAATTTCACAAAGTGTATAATTTTTTATCTGTATCTCGGTAAGATGCAAGGTTTCACAATTATAGACTCTTCTTTTGTGGTGAAGAATGTCTTCAGATAACAACTCCCAATTAGCAATCCATAATTTATAAGGATCTGCAACCTCACAAAAAATTAATAATGTGACAAACAATTCACGTAGTTGCTTCCCAGATGCCCATTGTGAAGCATGATTTAGAGCTTCATCCCACTCCTTATCATCATCAAGTAAATCAAGGGCATAACATGCCGATTTGTAAGATGGGTACAATACATT
The DNA here is from genome assembly GCA_003123785.1 of Pterocarya stenoptera. Lineage (NCBI taxonomy): Eukaryota > Viridiplantae > Streptophyta > Magnoliopsida > Fagales > Juglandaceae > Pterocarya > Pterocarya stenoptera. Next base: position 49,027 of record QEOT01000497.1, read on the forward strand.
ATCTACTATTCTTATTTCTTCAAAATTTCAAGGTCCTTTGACTATATTAAGAAGCATGAGTAAATAAAATCGTTCACCACTTCCAGGATGTGAGTAATATATTCTACCTACACATCGTCCTTGCTTTCTTAAATTTCATTCCTTATCTCTATTATTCCAAACCGATTTAGATGGAAAATCTGAATATGTTAAATTTCTTGCTTCCTCATACATAGCATTTGCCTTCATCCATTCAGTAAACTTTGTTTGTAAAATATTTGGTCGATTGAGTACATTTTCTAAGTCATCTGAATCTTCAAATATGATTGACTGCTCATTTTCAAGATGGAAAGTTAGCCTCTCCACTGCCGGTTCACGATAATGAATGTCAAACCGAAATATTCTCCAACATGCTTCCGTTGCAGATAGATATCTACAATCTAAATACGATTTAATCTCATCAATATTAGTAACGTGTTGTGATCCTGTAGAACCATCTATATGAAGATTTTCTTCCAGAATTAAAGTAGCACGATCTGGTCCTTTATTGATGTACTTGAACAAATACTTTATAGATCTTGAACGATTGCACCATTCGACATTCATATGTGCTTGATATTTCACCAACAGGTCCACATTGTAAGGAACAATAAATCTGTTGTCCAACTTAAGACCATTCTTTTCAATATACATATCAGGATCATCTCTTCTCCTATATACTACAAATCCATCTTCACTAATTGATGTCTCTCTACAAAATCTCTTCGGAAAACTTTTACTACACTTGTTATTAATCATACAACTTGCTTTTGGATTTATAAATCCACATGGACCATGAACCATATACTGCTTCACCGCATCATAAGCAATTTTATCTCTGTTAACATCTGGGATCTCTGCGGATATTATTCTATCTATTTCTCTCGGAGTTGGATGTTTGTCATCATAATGTAAAAAGAGCAGTATATGTGCATGAGGTAGTCCTCTCTTTTGGTACTCAATAGTGTAGATAACTGAAAAGTCACAATATAAATTTAATTAGATAAATACATATTTCTATAGTTTAGGATACTAATGAATATAACATATGATAAAGGAAGTATTACCAGCAAGCACCCTTCCGAAGTGTTGGCCATGTTTTAAGTCATGAAGAAGTTGATCGAGTTTAATTTTAAAAACCCTTGTGACTATATCTGGCAGATCCTCTGCTTTTTGTCCCGGGTTCTTAGATAAAAAAACTTTCAATTTCTGTCCATTTTGCATTGCATGTGAATGTTATAAATAAATCAGGATAACCTGCCCACCTGCAAATGGCCATTGCATCTTGATAATTCTCAACCATATATCTTGGGCTTCCTGTGAAACTTGAAGGTAATACAATTCTCTTTCCTGTAGATGCAGGGGTTGTATCTCCTCTCAAAACTGCATCTCTCAATCCACTATATAACTCAACCCTTAATTTACGTTGGTTTCTTCTCACCCACATTAGTCGAGTCTCTTCAATACATGTGTATGTATCAACAACAAATTGTTGGAATAAACGATTGCCATATATTAATGTATGTCCTTCTCGTTCACGTTCTTCCAATTTGTATGCATAATATTCCCTCATAGTAATGAATTCTTTCTTTCTTGATGTACTTCTATGATCAGTCCTACATAAAATACCAAGCATAAATCCATCTTCCCTGTATGGAAAAAGAAGAGGATACTGTAGTGCCATATATGATGGATGCAATTCATTAATCATTTTCAATCCACCTTCTTTATATTCGACAACAATATCTCGATGAGCATCCTCAATACCAATATCATCAATAATAATTGCAGCAATCTCAGAACAGTTAGGCAAATTATGTTATCTTCCATCTGTTTTTCTTGAACTAATAAGACGTAGTCTCATTTGATGAATATCATCCTCTGAGAAACGGTCCCTTACCATACGAAACACTTTCACTAATTCATTCGTTTCATTAAGCATCTGGACTAATGCAGTAAGAATTGATGACTCAATATTTTTATTGGAGCTGTTGTGATTCAGTACACTCATTCGATTTTGTACCTCATTCTCAGTGTCATAGAAGCATAACTGTGCAAATCGAGGATTAGAACCATCTATTGGATGTAGGGTTCCAATTTTATGATGATTTTGACCATTAATTCGAAAGATGTAAGGACCGCCTCCGTCATTGATATTCTTGTCTACATTTCCACCCATTGAAGTCATAGCAAGAATGGCATTATAACTTCGTATTTGTGTCTTAAATCTTTTACAATGTTGACCACCCGTAGGACTTAACAGTTCCTCTAAGAGAGAAGGTGGCTTCTGAAGTAAAGGTAGCACAACTTGACCCTCCATACAACAAAGAAAAAATCTCGGTTGAGTGGGCATCCTTGATTTTTGAGTTCTCTCTTCGAACCATAATATTGCTCCACAATAATCACATTCATAAGATGGAGGACCAAAATTTCAAGGCTCTGTGTATTTTCCTAGAACGTAGATAATAAAATAAAAAAGCATCATTACTATTAAATCTATTATAAAAAATTGTGTTATTATACATCAATTATGTAATTGAGTCATTTACTTGGTGGTTCGACAGTCGTACTATCTTTACTTCGTTCACCATCAACACACATAATTGCTCCACTCCTATATCATCCATTATCATTCGTTTTCAACGTCGCACAATTATGTCATCATTTATACTGTCACTACTTTGTTCATCATCACAATGCATTCTTGCTCTACTCCTTTTATCATTAATAATTGTTCGTCTTCTACTACGTGCTACTATAGTATTTTCCATTTTAAAATTTTCTGAAGAATGGAAATGGTCACAAAGGAAAAAAAATGAACATAAATACATCAGATAAAGATCAATAGTTTAACTTAACATAAGCAAATTAATTAAATCACTAATATATGCATGACAATAGTTACCATAAAACAAATTATCTCAGATAAAAGAATAAAGTAACTAAGGATCATAAGTGAACATAAATACATCAGAAAAAGATTATTAGTTTAATTTAAAGAAGCAAATTAATCAAATCACAAAGATTATTTCATAGCAGTAAATCGTAACCCACTCATATTTCAGACTCTCTCTCAACGTCTCCAGACGCCTCGACTTAAGACCACTCGTATTTCTTTTTTTTCTTTTTTTTTACTACGACCACTCGTATTTCTGACTATCTCTCCAAACACTCTCTCTCAATCAGCTTAAACCTCTCTCTCTCTCATGTGAAAACGTTAACCCTAGCCACCGTGTCTCTATTTCAAGCTTCGGCCGCCGTTTCTCTTGTTGCCGTATCTATCTCACCGGTGAACTTTCGGAAACATAGCTCAATCTTCTCTTTTTTTAGAATATGGGTTTTTTTTTTTGGGGTTCTGTAGCTTTTGATTCGTGGAGATCTGGTATAGGACTCGTAGAGATCTGTAGATTTGGATGCAGAAGGTATATTTATATTTTTCGCAAAGGTTCTAGGGACACGGTTCTGAAATTTTTTTGTCCTTTGTGTTAAGGTTGAAAATTGGTGTGATGGTTAAGGGTTTTTCTTTGTATCTGTGTAGGTTTTTGGGTTTTCTTTGGGTTTTTGGGTTTTCATGACTCTGTTTGGGTTTTTCTAGGTTTTTCTTTGTGGGTTTTTGGGTTTTCTTGACTCTGTTGGTGATCTAGTTGCTTGAATGTTTGGTATGTGTCTAGTGTCCCATTTCTATAACTCTGGTCTTTGTACTTTTTCTTGCTCTTAATTGGGTCTTGGTTTTGGGGGTCGGTTTGAGGCACAAATAGTTTAGAGAAAAAGAAAGGGTTTATAACTCTTTTAGCCGAGAAAGTATGTACTTTTCCATTTCAATGTTTACTTTTGCTTCGTATGTTTCTTCTTTTAAAACCATAAGAAAAGATCAACTAAATTTAAGTGGCCAAAGATGTAGGACCGAGGGTGCAACTCTCTAAAGAAAAAGGTTTACTTCCATCACGAATAATCTATGATAAATTTTCCATAGTTTTGTTATACTTGAATTTATTTTATTTTTATTAGGTAAATAGTTTGGATGATAGGTGATTTGACGGTGTGAGGCCATTTCCTAAGGTTGTTCCAATATTTTCTTTCTTCACGAATTGGCCACCATGTCTAATAAAGATTCCCGTTTGCCGCATGAGTTTGAAATAATACTGTTAGATGGCATCTCATTCTGAAGTGGTATTCATTTTTGAAATGGTGTCTTGAGTTTGAACTTCACAAATGGGCAGAGCCTGTAAAGCCATCTAAATACGTCGTTCTTTTTTCGTATTTCACTGGTTTTTTACGTTCTTTCAGCATCAAAAGGTAGCATTGTTTTACGTTCAGTTTTTCCATATCAAATAACTATGAGGAAATCTCCGATTGAGTGCCACATTAGATAAGTACTGTAACTTGAGTTTGTATAACTTGAGTTTGGATGCAGAAGGTATATATTATATTTTTTGCAAAGGTTCTAGGGACACGGTTCTGAAATTTTTTTGTCCTTTGTGTTAAGGTTGAAAATTGGTGTGATGGTTGAGGGTTTTTCTTTGTATCTGTGTAGGGTTTTGGGTTTTCTTTGGGTTTTTGGGTTTTCATGACTCTGTTTGGGTTTTTCTAGGTTTTTCTTTGTGGGTTTTTGGGTTTTCTTGACTCTGTTGGTGATCTAGCTGCTTGAATGTTTTGGGTTTTCTTAAAACTGCAAAGCATTTTCTATTAGCCTCAAATTCCCAAAATTATTAACATTAAAGAGATGTTCAAACTTTGGCGATGGGATTCATAATTTCATATGCTTATTGCTGGATTTAGTTCAGATTTTATAAACTTTGTCTTTTATATTTAAGTTCATTGAGTGACTTATGTTATAACTGTTTATTGGAATCCCCTGTTAGTGAGGAATTTTTTGGTTGAGAATTTTTGAAACTGATGTGAATTGCATTCACCATTAGTGAGGAATTTTATGCTTGAGATTTTGTTTTCTTCATAATGCATGGTAGTATGCATTTCAGAACTAACACATTTTATGTCTTCATTCCTATAGAGATTTGGGTTGAGATTTTTTGGAACTGATGTGAATTGCATTCACTATTAGTGAGGAATTTTTTGGTTGAGATTTATTGAAACTGATGTGGGAAACCAATCTAAAGGAAGAAGAAATGAACCTAAAGAATAAAAATTAATTTGAGTCTGGACATCATACAACCGGCCTTAAATCTCCAAATGTGGGTTTGGGGTTTTTTATTGTTAATTATATGTGAAACTCTATACGTACCAGGTAATGGTACCTGTAAAGATCTGGTTTCCTTATGATTTTGGGTGTAAGTTGTGCTTAATGAAAAGAAAATACTAAGAAAGCTTCAATTCTTATTTTGGGTGTAAGCGAGTCTTAAGTAATGTTCTACACCATGGTAGTGTTGATAGTACTGATTTTAACATATTTTGCCCACAGAGGTGGATTCATTGCTTTATGCCTGCTATTTATGCTTTATTTTTTTCTGTTTTAGAATTTAGTAATTGGATGGTGTTGTTTTCTTATATTATTGCTTAAGCCTTTTGGAATATATAATGAAGAGAGACATGTGGTAAGCTTATTTGTATATGATGAATAGAGTTCATCATTTAATAATCTATCTTGGGATAACCTTGATAATTATTTATATGATTTTTGAAGGTAAGTTTTGATATAAAATAGAGAAGGTTAATTGTAATATGTTTTGATATAAAACTGGGGCAATCATAGAATACTTAGCTAGGATCTCATATTATATGAGAGATACACTTGCCAAGACTCAAAAATTTCAAGATTCAAAATTCATAAATCTCCTCTGCATCCTCTGTGGTCAGAAAAATATATTGCACCTTCTAAAGATGCTGTGTAATTTCCTCTCCACTTCGGGTTGTGACCTTTTTCTTTGTTTTTTCTTTATTGATAACTCTTGTTGTAACCTTTGTTTTATTTTGGAGTATTTAATAAATCTGATTTTGGATTTATTGGGTTTTAATAATTTTGTTTTAGTGTTTATAATTTTATTGTGTTTAAATAAATCAGATTTAGGATTTAGGTTTCTTTACAGATTTGGATATCTGATTTATGGTTTATATTTTATAATTTTGGAGTGTTTGAAAAATCTGATTGTGTTTTATTGTGTTTATTGTGTGTTAATAAATTTGATTTGGAGTTATTACTTGACATATTATATGTTTTGTTGATTATGAGGCATCTCATGCATTTGGGCTAGGTTGGGTAAAACCATTATTGGATTTTGTGAAGAATAACTTTCTTCCCTCAGGTAATGTGAATATGAAATTCAGATTTGAATGTATTTTTGGGATTTGGGTTTTGGTAGATGCTAGAGACCTTCACAGACTATGTTTACACACCGACACACATTTTTGAATTCATTTCTTAGGACTATGAACAAACATGTGAAATTCATAACTTTCTTCCCTCAGGTAATGTGAATATATACTGCCTATGTTATCTAAAGAAGAAGAAATTAACCCATCTAAAGCAATAACACACTGCTATAAAGTATGTCTATATATTCGTGAACATGTATCTTATGGATCTGGGTTTGATTGGATCTAGATCATTGGGCTATTATGAAATTCAGATTTGAATCTGTTTTTGGGATTTGGGTTTTGGTAGATGCTAGAGACCTTCACAGACTGTGTTTACACACCGACACACATTTTTTAATTCATTTCTTAGGACTATGAACAAACATGTGAAATGCTAGATACAATATATATCATGAACACACAAAGGCAGTTGGACTAACCTATTAATTTTGCTTTGAACTTCAGCACATCCACAACCGTGAGAACAGTGGAAAGCAGAAACAACAGTGGCGTGGCCTCACTTTATTTGAGATACAGACAGAGCAAATAATAAATTGAAAGAAAGAAGTTTTCTTTGTTGGTGAGCAATCACTATAGCAAACTGCTTTTAATTGTGAAGAGTTTTCTCTGGTTTGTTCTTGAATGCCGAAAACTTCCTGAAGGGTTTTTGGAAACTGTTTTAATTGTGAAGAATTTTATTCGGTTTCTTTTGAGTTGGCAGTTGTGCTTGCCATTCGGTTAATAGGATGCACCGCTTGATGATAAATTAAGATACAAAAACATGTAAAATAATATTGGCATTTTTAATATTATCCACAACATTACATGTCTGAGAATTTAAGTTATTCTTCATCGGTTGACGTTAAGATAGGAATAATATGTAAAATAATATTAAATAGATTTTTAATACTGTCAACACCACCGCTTGGTTATTATCAAAGTAAAAAAGACTCCACCGCTTGGTTCTATCAACTGCAAATAATCAACTGCTACCCATCATTTGAAACCAACGCCTGATGCCAAGTCAGGTGCCCCCCTCCATTGAATTTCGGATTTTGCGGAATGGATGCCAATTCAGCATTTGAAACTCGGCTTTTATATAATTAATAGATATGTTTCTATCCCTTCGGACTCCGGAGAGAGGGTCTCTGCTTTTGACGTGGAAGATGACAATATTAATCTTTAATCCTATCTCATAGGAACTTTGCAATTGGTTATTTACTTAATAACCGAGATTATATATATCATATAGTAGTAATTATCTGAAGTTGGCCACTACAAATATAATTTTCCACTGTAGATCAGTAAACAAGCTTTATGTTTTAGGAAATTTACAGAGTCCTATGAATCATTTTTTTTTTATAAGAAACATAAATTCCATTAATAATGAAAGGAGATTACAGACAATTATCAAGTCAGAGGACTTGAGCAATAAAGTCCAGAATACAATCCCACCACATACTAATATCATCCACATACTAGGCATAACGAGCTAATTTATGGGCTGCCATATTTCCTTCTCTACGAACATAAACAAAATTACATTCAACAAAGTGTGAAGAGAGTAACATGATCTCTTTATATAACAGCCCCAATGTCGATCCTTCCATAGAATTCTGCTACTGTAGCACTTCCACTACTGCCAAACAATCATATTCAACTTGAATATGTGAGATGCCCATGCTAGCACATAATTGGAGTCCACGGAACACTGCAGTTAACTCAACAGCTTCAACCTCCTCAAACTCATTCTCAATCTTGCTAGCCACCATAAGCACCTTACCTTGATCATCTCTCAGAATACAACCTGTACCAGATTTACATAACTCAGCAAAAACAACCCCATCAACATTAAGTTTGAGCCAACCTGTTGCGGGAGACTTCCAGTGAAAATGCTGCTTCAACTGGATATTTGTCTTCAATCTGACTTCTTTGTAATTCCTGATCATGCACCATTTTATTACGTCTATACCAGAAACTCCAAGCCAAACTAAAAAACATAGCTAATTTGTCACTTTGTAAACAATCACAAATATTTAAAGCTATATCATAAATTTTCAAATTAGCATCAAAACACAGATATAGTAATAACTGATCTCTCCACAAACTCTGTAAAGTAGAACAACTTATCAAGGCATGATTGAGATCTTCACAGTGAAAACCACAAAAACAGCATGCACAATCAAATAGCACCTGCTTCTTCATCAAATTTTCTTTTAAGGGGAGACCTTCCTTACAAGCACGCCAAGCAAATATTTTAACTTTACTTGGTACTTGCATTTTCCACAGCTGCCTCCATAAAATTTTGTTAGACGTAGCTGTTGAAGATTCAGCAATCTGAGATCCCAGCCTTGCCTTAATAAATCTGTAACAACGTTTAACACTAAAAGAACCATTTTGCTTGTGGGCCCATATTCTTCTATCATTATCAGCACCTGGACAGATCACAATTTTTAGTATATCAGCCATCACACTTGGATTGAAGAGAGATCTAAGTTTCTGAACATTCTAGCTTCCTGTGTCCTCATCAATTAAAGAAGCCACTACATCGTCCTGAACATAATCTGGGCCAACAATTCCCTTAGAAATTAAATCCACATGACCTGGTATTCATGAATTAGACCATATTTTAACGGTATTGTCATCACCAATTCTCCATCTACATCCTTTCAACATCCATTTTTTAGCTTCCTATATGCCCCTCCAAGTGTAAGAAGGACAATTTCCTAATGCCGCCTGCTCAAAACTCAAATTAGTAAAATATCTGGCCTTAAATAATCTGAACAATAGAGAACTATTATCTTTCATCAATCTCTTGCCCTATTTAGCTAAAAGGGATAAATTAAAAAACCTGAGATCTTTAAACCCCATCCCCCCACAAGACTTTGGCTCACACATTTTAGCCCAGCTCAAGCAATGAATCTTTCTTTCCTCTCCCTTCTGACCCCACCAAAACTTAGACATTAACCTCTCTAAATCAGATTACAAAGTAAAAGATAATAGAAAACAACTCATGGAATATGTTGGGATAGAGAGCGCCACTGCTTTTAAAAGCACTTCTTTTCCGCCTTGAGAGAGCAAATGTTCCTTTCAACTTTGAAGCTTTTGCCATACCTTTTGTTTAATAGAATTGAACGCCCGTTGTAGAGACCTTCCCACCATAGGAGGAAGGCCTAAATATTTATTATATTGCTGAATCTCTCCATTTCCTCACAGTTGTTTAATGTCATCTCTAGTCTCCCTTCCAACATTACGAGTGAATACCATAGCGGTTTTCTCTTTGTTAATCTTCTGACCCGAAACAGATTCATATCTAGCCAAGATGGCTTCTACTCTTCTATTCTCATCCACATCAGATTTACAAAAAATAACACTATCATCTGCAAATAGCAGATGATTAATGTTTGGTGCTCCCCTACAAATTTCTAGACCTGAAATCTCCCTCCTCACCCCTGCTTCTTTTAAGAGAGTAATCAAACCTTCAGTACAAATCAGAAACAAATAAGGAGACAAGGGATCCCCTTGTCTCAAACCTGTAGATGGAATAACAGGCCCTTTTGGATCACCATTAATCAACACCGAAAAACAAACAATTCGAACACAATACATAATTATATTAATCACAGTTTGATCAAAACCCATAACCTCCATAACTGATTGTAGGAAGCTCCATTCAACCTTGTCATATGCTTTGCTCATATTTAGTTTTATAGACATATATCCTTTTTGCCTTTCTTCTTTCTTTTAAGATAATGCACTAATTCATAAGCAATTAATACATTATCTGTGATCAACCGTCTCGAAACAAAAGCACTCTGACTCTCCCCAATGATACAAGAAAAAACCTCTTTCAATCTATTTGATATCACTTTTGCAAGCAATTTATAGGCCACATTACACAGATTAATGGGCCTATAATCACTAACTTTTTTAAGAGACTTCATTTTTGGAATAAGAGTATTAAAAGTATGGTTTAAAGAGACTAGAAAAGAACATGAATCCAAAGCATTGAGGACTGCTTGTGTCATAGAAACACCAACTACATGCCAATATTTTTGGAAAAACACGGGAGACATGCCATCTGGGTCCTGAAGATTTTGAAAGATGCATTTGCTGAAGTGTAACCTTGACTTCATGTGCAATACAGGCTCTGGTCAGCTGCTCATTCATATGACTAGTCACTCTTCCAGCTAAAGGCTCTAAAAAAGCCAAAGAACGAATCGGATTTGAAGAAGAAAACAGATTGATGAAATAATCAAGAATAACTCTATCATTTCCTTCAGAATCATGCCGAACCCCATTATCATCTTGTATTCTGAGCAACTTATTCTTCCTTCTTCTTTGACATGTCTTCATATGAAAATACTTTGAGTTATAATCACCCTCCTTAAGCCATAAAGCTTTGGATCTTTGACGCCACATAATCTCATCCCTTTAAGCCATTTCTGAACTTCAGATCTTGCCAAATCATGTGCCTCCCTGTTAGCTCCTACATAACCTTGTTCATGAACCCGTGCCAAACTCTGTTTTGCTTTTTGTAACTGCTGTTGAACATTCCCAAAAGACTGTCTATTCCAATCAGCTTGATTCCACAACTCTTAATCGAATCCATCACTTCACTTATACTAGACTGTGAAGAACATCTACCCAACTTTCTTTAATAATTTCCTCACAAGCTTGCTCACCCACCCACATAGCCTCAAACTTAAAATTTTTTTTTCCTTAGTATGTTCCACTATTCCCTCTGTATCCACCCAAATTGGAATATGATCCAAATATGCAACTAAACCATGAGTCACACTAGCATCTGGGAATAATTGCCACCAAGAGGAGTTGCTAAACATCTATCAAGCCTCTCACTCACACTCTGAACTCCTTCCCTACGATTACACCAAGTGAAAGGGTACCCTCTATAGCCAGATCTCGCAACCCACATTCGTTCACCACCTCCCTAAAGGATTGAACTTGACTCTCTGATCGAGGCCTACCACCCCGTTTCTCATATTGATATAGGATCTCATTAAAATTCCCCAAAACAAACCAAGGACTCCCATGAGCTCGACATAGATCCCTCATTAATTGCCAAGTTCGATATCTCTTAGGAGCATCATGATTACCATATATTCAAGTCAAATACCATGAATTCAAATTATCATATTTAACAACAGCATCAACATGAGAATTTTAATAATTAAAAACAAATAAGTCAACATCTTTCCCCCATGAAATTGCCAAACCCCCATTTCTTCCACTACAGCTAATCGGTAAACAGTTAGGTAAACCAAATTTGAACTTATAGGAATCAAATTAACGAACAATAAGCTTTATCTCCTGCAAGAACAACACATCGGGCACTTCCCTCTTGATCAAATCACAGAGGGTACGAATGCCTCGTGGGTTCCCAAGCCCTTGAGCATTCCAACACATGATCCTCATGGTTCCCGAGGTGCTGGACCCCAGCCGCTGCCAATCGATCTGCTGAACCACCGTCATCCTCACCCTCAACTGACGAGAACGGGTTTCGTTTCTTTGTTGAGACTCCATTGAAACCCTTACCAATGACCCCTTTCCTTTTTCGAGAATGACCCAGAGAACGGCTTTGTGATGCCCCGACTCCCAAGTACGGAAACGTGAAAATCGTGATGTCGGGATGATGACAATACGGGTCATGCATCCCAACGATAAGTGCTAAAGTATGTGCCACATGCAAAAAGTGCACAACAAAAACTCAGCGGATAAATTAAATAAGTCAACTTAAGTACCAAAATTGTTTAATACAAATTTACTTAAAACAAAGCATTTTAAAAGTAATACAGTTATCCCATAAAAACATGATAATTCAAAAATACATAATACAAAGATCGAAACACATAAACGAGTGATCCCAAATCACTCCTCCGATGGAGCCAAATCCCTAGGTTCAACATCTTCATCATCTGCATCAAAATATGCGATACCATAAAATAGTACTGTAGGTAAGTAATAATCCAAACAACCCACGAGATAAAAATACATTAATGCAACCAACAACTATGCATGCATATGATGAAATATGCATTAGACTCAAAACATCATCTACCCTGAAAATGATTATTTTCCAACGCACGCCAAAATATCATTTTGGCCTAAAAACAATAATCCGTCATTTTCCTATAAAATGACTACACAAAACCTTTTTATCCAACACACGCCATTTTCCCAAAAAATAGCCCATTAATCCATTTTTACCGTATGCACATGATCTCCCCTAAGGACTAACTCACTAAAAAATGAGCAGCACAAAGGCTATTCCAAGTGCAGGAGGATGTCGTATAATAATTAAGAATAAATTCCTAGATCGTCTCCTTAGGAAAAGTTACTTAAAATCAAACTCGTTTAAAATGGTGAAAATATTTACAAAGAGAAAATAAAAGTGGTGGTATGTGCAATGAATGGAAGAGTGCAACGGGAATAAAAAAAGCACTGGTCATTAACTAGATTCATATTTTTGGATTTTTGAGTGTCAAAATGAAATGTAAAACACTAACAAATTGAAATTAACAATCAAGGAATCAACTAAGCTAAACAATCTTAATTAATCTGAAAATTAAATAATAAAACAGAAATTATTTAAGTCCTAAGTAAGCTTTAATCAATCTAATATGCAATGGCTTTAAGAATTAAACTAGGTTAGAAAATAATTGACAAAATACGAGCTGAAAATTGAAAAGCCCTAAAATCAAGATTCTAGGGTTCATTTTTGTATTCAAATCACAAATTCGCAAAATCAATCCATAGCAATTGTAATCACTGTTAAATGAAAGCTTAATAGAGCAATAAAAATAACGACATCAAGTAAAATAAATAACAAATAAATTGCTCAAAATTCTAAGCCAAATATCTCAAAAATACTGCATAAATTTTAAACTGAAATTAAATACAGAGTCATGCTACGAACACTGAAAAAGTGTCTCGAAAATGTCTACCGAACAGTGCATTTCACTTTTATATTTTTCTTTTCTTTTTATTTTCATGTTTTTTTTAATCATCATAAACATTTAAAAAAATAAAAAATTCACAACATCCGTTAAAAAACACTTCCTTAATCACTAACTAGAAAAAAAACCGCAATCAGGACACAAATTCGAGTCCCAAAGCATTTCTGTTTTCTTTTTGCCTTTTGCGTCCCAGGCCAAAAAGCAACTTCCGTGTGAGTTCAAATACAACTCATAAATTTTGCCTTTTTGACTTCTCTTTTTTTCATTTGAGTTTTCTCATGCATTTCTTGGCCTATATAAAAATAAATAAAAAATTAGAAAAGAAATAAAATAAAATAAAATAAACTAAAAAGGAAAAATAGAATATAAAAAATATGTTGTGCATGTGAAGAAACATTATGCAATTAAATCACAAGTTATAAAAATTAAGCATTAACTATGTTATAAATCAATTTAAATCACAACTCGGATTTATGCATCTTAACCATTTTTTCATCTAAAATCAATGATAATGTAATGAAATAAATAAAATATATTGGTTGTAAATGTATAAAATATGCAATAATTCACCTCAATTAAGGATCATCCGCACACCTTGGCTCCCTTTGTCACACCAAGGGTAACGACCGTGTGAGTGACTTTGTAACGAACAATGCCCAGTTCCGGGCCCAGCGCATTCGTGGCCAAGTATCCTCTAGCCATTGCCAGCAAGAGGGGCCACGGAGTTGGCACGAGAGCGCTACCATTCCGTCCAATCCCGTTGTCACCCAGCGACAACCTAGGGGACGTCACTCAGTATATTCCGCTCCCGAGTGACCAGAGGAACTCCACCGAGATAATGCCCCATCTCGGCTTAGGGTCGTGATACACACGCACCCAAAAACTATTTCTCACATGAAAACTCAATTTTCAAAAATACACATGAACATATATGCAATTATGCGAAAACCCAGTTTTCATTTACAAACATGAACATGAGTGCAATTATGCAATGTACAAGACACGACACAAATATCCAACAGCCAACAAATCCCCACATAATCCAAACACACAACAACTCCATCCTCCAATCCAACCGACCCCCTTACTCATCGGACTCAATCCGGCACAACCAACCAAGTCACAGTAAATATGAGTTAGCGCAAAAATAAAACACAGTGACTAAGTAAAATAAAATAATAAGATCCAACAATAAACTAATTTAAAATAAAGATCATTTTAAATAATGAACAATAATTAATAACAATGAAACACATTGAATTAAATTTCACAATTAAAAGTCATAAAATAATGCCTCGTAAATTATCTAAAATTTAAAACAAGAAAGCCCATAATCTTAAGAAATGCAATAATTACTTAGTCAAAATACATGTAAATACAGGGTATCACAGGCTCTGTGACTGTAGAGGTTTCATCGTTTTGTTTAGACTGGAAAGTCATATCCATTTTTTGCTAGTTAGACAATTAGGCCCTCACAAACCTAGAGGCTCTTCTAAGCCTCTTATAACTTTAGTAACCTCAAGCTCATCCTGTAAATTGATACTCTCAAGCAAAGCCGATCCTACTTCTCAATGGGCCTGTCCACCTGCTTCTTTGCAACCCAATCTGGGCTTAAAAACTCATCTGGCTCTACTTCAATTAAAACCTTATATGCCTACCCTTTTGCTGAATCATGAAGACATTCAGTTGACTGAAAAGCGGTACCTAGATCCTTCTCCGAGTCATGAGCATTCATCTCCTCTGAGTCCTTCTCCGCAAAAGACGCCAGCTGCTTCCCCTTATTCAACATGACTGTGATTCCTGCATCAATTACTGGTTGAATATTCGGTCCCTTATCACTTCCAAGATTTAAGTTACCAGTATCCCATGACATATCACCTTCTGCTACCTCCATCACCACCTTCCCCCCTACCGTCACCGGAATCGAACTGGTACCAATAGTGAATTTTTGTTGAAAAAAGTCAGGACTCTCCCTTTTTTTGACTTTGTTGCCACGATCTCCATAACCTGTAGCTCTTAGCCAAGCACCATAAGGAGGTTCATCTACAATAGTAGACTGCTGAGATGAATTATAGAAAATACAATCCTTATCTATGTGTCCCAGAAGACCACATCGATAACAAACATTCGGCAATCGTTCGTACAAGAATTTGACCGAGAAGGACTTGACAGTACAAATGTTAATTTTGGTGCCTCTTAACAGAGGTTACTACACATCAACAGCCACATGAACTCGCATGTACTTACCCCTTGCAATTTTTCCCTCATCCAGATCGACCTCATCAACTCTACCAATTTTGTTTCCCACCAACCAGCCCACAAACTCATTCCTAGCCATGAAAGGAAGGTCATGGAGACGAATCCAGAACAAGCTTCTGTAAGATGGACCTGGTGAACCTGTTGCCCCCATCAACTTCCTTCACCAAGAGAAGTTGCTTATCGAACGACCACGACCCCTCTTGGATAACCCATTCTTTATCCCTCATATCATCAAATTCTGCTAGAATCAACTCTAAGTTTAGAACACGGAATCTTACTTGCATCACAGGCCGCCAAGGCATGAAAATCACTTTGTTGTAATGCTTATCAATAAGCAGCTTAAGAATCAAGCACTCCCCCCCCCCAACCACATAAAACTGCACTTTCAAGCTTTTCCGGCACCACCACCACTGCATCATTCTCTCGATCAGTCAACGATAAATGCTTATATAGTTCATTCAGATTGTCCTCCATAGGTGAAGACCTTAGGAGAACCAAGCAAAAATGAAAGAAACTGCACATAGACAATACAGGGACCTCAACGTAGAAACCCTAGAAAGGGAAGTAAATTTACCTTTCATTTAGATTTGAATGTTTTCTATGCATCATTCTTCAAAAGCAAGTAAAACACATTTTTGTGAATTTGTTTTTTATTACAACACTTCTTATCTTGAAAAATGCATTTGGCCCGCATGAAATCCAGATCACATGTAAAACCATGTAATTCATCCTTCTCTGAACGTTAACAGCATCTACATCATCTTCTTGTCCAAAAGGTGATGTGTTTTCGTTAACATTAATGATGTTTGTAAAGGGCTTTTCCCTCCTATCGGCCCGTATAGTAAGCCCACGAGACACTATTGGGGAAGTAAGTCAACAAGCGCGACCAAGCCCAGCCATGTCCACAACCCTTCTCTAAAAGGAGTTAGTGGGCCTCTGCAAAGTTCAAAGCCTACGATCAAAACTCACCCACAAAGCAACCCGTGCTTGGGGAAAGCAGACGGTAGGGGCAGATGAGACTCTCCGCCCTGACACCACCCGGATGACACCCTACCCTCGGAAACCTGCGTAGGCAGGTGGGTAGAAAATATGGAGAACCCTTGATCTCCTAACAGCAAGAATGGAGAGGCTTAACAGGGAATGTCTGTAGGGTGAAGTGAGTCAAGGAGCCACGCCACATTAATGGTGCGACTTCTCGGACTCTATACAGCATTAATGAAGTCGTCCCAAAAGCCACACCACATTAAATGATTCTGACTAAGCGAACAGTTGAACTAACATGGACTCCCTGAAGCCAGGTATGCGTTGTCCCCACCCAGAAACCTAGTATAAAAGCTTACCCCCATGTACGAAGAATTCTCTCTTATTCCTCTAAATTCACGACAAACTACTTAGGAGATATACTGACTTTAGCATCGGAGACTCCCTGGCTTCCACCAAGGCCCCCCACTCCCAATATTTTCTTAATTGTGTAGGTGAAAGACTCAATACCTGAGTTGCTGGAACCCAGCCCAAAGGCTGAAACACGACGTTAATAGTGACGCCGTCTGTGGGATCTTAATAGATTTCACGTGTCCTTTGTATGCCTGCGACAACCTGTTCTTAGACAACTCTGGGACAAGAAGAAGCAACGTCAACAAACATGAAACAAGGCTCGCAACAATGTAACAACTAGTAGAAAAACTAACGACCGAAGTAGAAACCCTCCGAAAAGAAAACGAGACGCTCAGAGTAGCCACCAACGGAACAGAGAATGATGCAAGACCAAGTGACACCAAGCATATATGATCCAAAAAGACAGGATGGGGAGGTAACGTGGAGGAAGAAAGAAAAAACATGCAGGACGAGCTGCGTAACCTCAAAGGGAAATACGAAGAAATGGCGAGGAAGATGGGCACATCGTTATCAGTAGACCAACTGCTCACCAGTACGTGCCTACCCTACAACTATGAGGTGATGGCTGTGCCCCTACTACCAAAGTTTCGAGTTCCCCTCCTGGACATGTACGATAGGACTAGTGACCCCTTCAAACACCTAGAAACTGTCAGAGCTCACATGACCCTACATGGCTTCCCAGGAAAAGTGGCTTGCAAAGCCTTCCCGCTGACCTTGAAAGGGCCAATGAGAGTATGGTTTGGGTCTTTGGCACTCGGGTCCATACACAGCTTTGGAGAGCTAGCCCACTTGTTCCTCACACACTTTATGGCGAGCAGAAGAAGAAGATGCCCCGCGACATATGTCCTCACCATCAAGCAAGGGGAAGACGAAAGTTTGAAGACATACCTATCTAGGTTCTACAAAGAACGCATGATTACAGACGACCAAGACTAGAAGAGAACATTGGTAGCGCTTCTAGGAGGAGTGTGGCCCCGATCCTAGTTCATGGTAGAATTGGTAAGGAGAACTCCCGCCACGCTACGAGAGTTCATGGATCAAGCCGACAACTTTATTAACGCCGATGACATACTTCGGGCCTTGACTGAGCCAAGGAGGAAAGAACTGGAACACACAGAAAAGAAAGGGAAGGCAAAATCAAATGATAGGCTCATGAGAAGCCAAAGAAAGGACCACGAAATAACAGGAGAGAAGAAGCCCCTACAATAGGCCTAGGGTTTCGATTTGACTTTCCTGTGCTCAACATCCAAAAGGACAACCATCAACCTGCCCAAGAAGATGACTACAAGAAGAGGGAAAAAAAAAAAGACGACTACAAAAGCACTTGTGACACCCCGTATTTTAGTGTATTTTTAATTAAAAAGATTTTTTAATTAATTTAAATATTGGTTCTCTTATTTCAAATTTATTGGATTTCTCGTTGATTTATTTTTACGATTTTAAGCTGTGAAATTTATTTTGATGTGCTTGCTTGACATTAATTATTGTTTACATTTAAATTTGCTCTTTGTTTTATTTTATTTTATTGTTGGACTTTAATTATTTTATTTATTAATATTGAGTTGTAGTGTTTTTTTTTTTAGTTTTATTTATTTTTATTGTGTCTTTTCATTTGTTGGACTTGCTAATTTTTTGGAATGGGCTGTTTTGGGTTAGTCTTATTTTTTCTTTTGGACCCAGCCCATTCGGATTCCAGCCCAAGCTTAGCAGCCCAGCCCAGCCCATTGTTTTTCTCCCTTACGGCGCCGTTCTACTCCAGCCTTAGGGCTCCTCTTCCTTCTTCTCTTCTTTTCTTTTCTTTCCTTCTTCTCCTGCGCCGACTCCTCTATTTCTCTGCTCTATTTCGTTCCCCCCTCAAACCGTGCGACAGCTTCATCTTCTCTTCTCCTTCACTTCACTTTTCTGTTTCTTCTTACGGTTTCCACTAGTTTGCCGTCTATTGCACAGTTCTTTCTTCATTTTTATTTTCGGTTTCTTCTCTCCAAGTCTGGGATTTTTACAGGTCTATCCGAACATATATTTCTCTCTTTTTCTTTTCGGTTTTTTTTTTTTTTTTTTCATTTGGTCGATTGTATGCTTTATTTTTATCCTTGGCAGTGCTTTATTTTCATCCATAGTCATGCTCTATTTTGCCTTTACCGTGCCCTGTTTTAGCCGCATTGCCGTGCCCTGTTTTAGCCCCATTGCAGTGCTCTATTTCCAACTTTAACCGTGTGCCATTTTCATCTGTAGCAGTGCTCTGATTTTGCCTTGGCCGTGTTCTGTTATTTTTGCCCATTTTGCCATGTGTTGGACCTTCCAACTTTATTTTTTTTCTAGTTTTATTTTAGTAACCAGCCCATTTTATTTCTAAAATATCTTGTCAAAATTTCCATGTTTTTGAAACTCTTTTTCATCCAAAAAAATTGTGATTTTTGGTAATTTTATTTCAAACGGGTTTTTGGCATTAAATCGGGTGTTCGCGAGCTTGGTATTTCCGAAATTGCATTTTTAGCACGGTAAGTATTTTTCCAAATAACTTTTGAGATTTAAATATATTTTTGCACTAACTCATATTTTATTGTGTATAAGTTGGTTGTGCCGGACTGAGTCCAAGGAGTAAGGGGGTCGGATGGATTGGAGGTTGAGGTTGTTGTGTGTTTGGTTTACATTAGAATTTGTTGGTTGTTGAATATTGATGTCATGTCTTGTACGTTACATTTGCACACATGTTCATGTTTGTAAATGAAAATCGGATTTTCGTGTACTTGTATTCATGTTCATGTGTTTATTGAAAGTTGTGTTTTTCGTGTAATTTCATTCATGGTCATGTGTTTATTGAAAACTGAAATTTTCATGTGAGAGAAAGGAAAAGAGACTGTAGGGAGGGTAGTAAGTAGGGATGGTGATATAGTCCTGCCTGTGATTCCCGCCTACAGTGTCAGATAAATGGTTGGTTTATGATTGGACCATTTCTAGAAAAATGGCGGTTATTACTCATGGCGTGTTTTGGGTCAAATGAGATTTTTGGCATGCGTTGGAAAATAATCATTTTCGAGAAAATGAGGTTTTGGGTCACATTCGTGTTTTGTCATGAGTACGAATATTTGTTGGTTGCATTAATGCATTTTTTTTTATAAGAAAAGTAATTTCATTCAAATCACCAAAGAGTTACAAATTCTTATCCACCCATACAATCTGTTGGATGAAGTTTGGACAAGAGTTCCACCACATTGCAGTGTCATCTACAAACAGAGCATGTCTAGCTAAATTATGGGCGGCTTCATTACCTACGCGCCCTACATGCTGAATAGTGCAGTAACGATATCTGTCCATAAGGAGCTTGACTTCCCTTATTAAGTTTCCAAACAAAGCCCAGGATTCCTCTTCCATTTGTAGCTGCTGAACCATCGTGAGGGAGTCACTTTCTAGAATATGCTCATTGATACCTAGCGGAAGAGCAAATTGCAGACCTCTCAACATGGCAAGGAGCTCGACTTCGGCTGGATCATTTACTGCATGCTCTTTCTTGCTCGCAGCTAAGATGACTTCCCTACCTGCATCGCGGAGGATGAGACCCACTCCTGCCCTCTGTTGATCTTGAAATATGGCCCCATCACATATTCCATCCCCGTTGATAAGAATAGAAGAAGATACTGATCTGACACACCTCATAACCAAATTTATCCATTGGGAATGGAAACCCAACTTGTACATGGTCTATTCAAGAAAATCTCATTCTAATCGATCATATGCTTTGTTAATATCTAGTTTGATGGACATAAAGCCTGTCTTGCTCACTCTCTTCTTCCTTAAAAAATGCACTACCTCATGAGACACGAGGACATTATCAGTAATTTGTCTTCCTGGGACAAAGGCGCTTTGAGACTCTGAAATAATGTGAGGAAGGACTAGCTTCAGCCTGTTAGCTAGGACCTTTGCCATCAACTGATAGGCTACATTATAGAGACTTATAGGACGATAGTCCGAAACTCTCAGTGGCTTCTTTTTTGGAATCAACGTGACATAGGTATGATTGAGAGAGCTAGGGAACATACCAGTGTTCAGAGCATGTAGAACCGCATCAGTGACTGACCTCCCGACAATGTGCCAGTATCTCTGGAAAAAAAGAGGTGACATTCCATCCGGGCACGGTGATTTAGTACGATGCATTTGTTTAAGGGCCCTTTCAACCTCCTCCCCCTTGAATTCCTGAATCAGCCTCCGGTTCATGTCCTCACTCACTCGCCCATCTAAGCCGTTCAAGCAATCGGCTCTTCCATCCCTTGTTCCTTGCTGTGAAGACGTAGTGTATATATTCTGAAAATATTCAAGAATTGTGATATCTCACCTGTCCCCCACCTGCCAAACACCTGCATCATCAAGCACCCCTTCTATTCGATTTTTACGTCTCCTCTGTGACGCTTTGTGATGAAAAAATTTCATGTTCTGATCCCCTTGGCTCAGCCATAGAGACTTTGATCTCTGACGCCACATTATCTACTCCCTCTCCAGCCAACACTGGAGATCTGCTTAGGCTAATTTTTGTTTCTCCATTTCGAGTCCCGTGGGATCAATCTCTTGTAGTAGCTGGAGTCTATCTCTGGTTCGTTGAATATTGTTATATACATTCCCAAAAGTTTTACGATTCCACACCATGAGTCTTCTACTGCATCTATCAATGTTGATCATCAGGGACCGAAAGTCCATATCAGTGGCCTCAACCTTCCACGAATCTGTAATAATTTTCTCGCACTCCTCAGAATCCGTCCACATGGCTTCAAAACGGAAAAGTCTATTGCGTCTCTTAGGTTAAGGGCTTCCCTCTAGATGCAAGATTAGAGGAATGTGGTAGAGTGGGCAGCTATCCCATGGATAATTCTAGCAGATGGGAATTTACTACACCAGGACAAATTCGCCAGACCTCTGTCCCGAAAATTAGACATCTGCCACTCTGGCCTCTCTCTACCCCCCACTTTCTCCTTTCTATTTGATATTTCATTGAAGTCACCCATAACCAACCAGGCCTTACCATTTTCAACCTCTCTTAGTGATCTCAACAAACTCCAGGTCTCTTCTCTCCGAGCTGCATCCGGGTGCCCATACACTCCTATAACCGACCACTTATCAGTCCCCCCCTCTTCGGTAATACAGGCACTGATGTGATATTTTAAGAAGCTCGTAACCGAAAGATTCATCTTAGTGTTCCATAACATGGCTAACCCTCCACTACGGCCTTCACAGTCCACTGCTAGACAACAATTAAAACCTAATCTGTATTTTAGAACCTGCATTCTACTAGCAAGTAATTTAGTCTCTTGTATAAACACAAGATCGGGAGCTTCCTTCCGAATTAAGTCTCAAAAGGCTCGAACACCCTGGGGGTTCCCAAGCCCCCGGGAGTTCTAGCTTAACATTCTCATGGCCCTCGGCGGGGCTGCTGGGCAGCCTCCGCCGATATATCATTTATGCTTTGATCACCACCTTTCACCACCTTCAGTCGCTTATGGGAATTCTGCGTGAAATCCGAAACATGCTTTCTTCCGCGTGAGCCCCCTCTCTTCAGGTTTGTTGGCTTAGCTGGTGTACTAGGTCTCCGACCCTTCCTACCTCGTAATCTCGTGAGTTGGGTTTCTGAGTGGACTATGGGACACTCCACAAGAGCCCTATCATCTTCGATCCCCGGAATCACTGCTTCCCGCCTCTGTATGAAATTCTATTATGGAAGGTGTTAGAACAACTTTTAGGTTCTCCCAGCTACTAGGAACCTTATTCAGGTAAAATGCTTCTGTGCCTAGTATCGGCGTCCTTACAGCGCTATCCTCCTGAGCAGCAAAGGAGCTGCCTTCGTTGACTTCGCCTTCCCTCAACATCGATCATGCCGTCCTCATCGGTTGTTGTTCCATCATTGGAGAAGGACGACTAGTTCCTGTCAAAAATTTTGCCCGTTGATCCCCCCACTTGCCGTAGTTATCCCCCGCTCGCATCCACTGACCAAAGGGTAATCCCGACTCCTCACTTTGATCATGCCTGAACTTCCACGATGAACACTCTCTGTGACGATGACCAAGGACGCCACATGCATAGCAGAAGGTTGGTAGACATTCATAAACGAATCTCACCCAGTAAGATCCAAGATTATTTCCCAAGTTAACCCTCTTTCCCCGCATCAAAGGTTTTGTAACATCCAACCTCACTCTTACGTGCAAAAACTCAACCCAAGCTGCTTTGCCCTCCTCAGCATCCACCTCTTCAACCACGCCAATGGCTGCTCCTATTAGACGACCCACCGTTTTAGACATTGCATAAAGAGGAAGATCATACAGCCGAATCCAGAAGGCGGCTTCAAAAAGTCGGATATGGGATACTCGTAAGTCACCTTCGAGTTCCTTCATAAGAATCAAGTTCTTATCAAAAGACCACGGGCCCTCTCTACGGATTCTGTCCCAGTCCTTACCATCCTCAAATTCCACCAAGATCAGAGTGGGTCCCAAATTCCAGAAAGAAATACTCTTAACTAGTTTCCAAATCTTACGCAGTGTTTGCTTGAAAGCTTCTTTATGGTAATGATGTTTGGTTAAAAGAGAAATAATCAAACATCTCTCCCCCCGTACGATGGTATCCTCTAGTAACTCTGTCTCTAGTACAACCTCCTCATTTTCCTTCTCAGACAAAGATAGTCTGTTGTACAGAGCTTCCAAACCGTCTTCCATAACTGTATAAACGTTGAAGTTGCACCCCGTGGACTGTCAGCCAGAAAAACCAGAGTAGAGATTGCCTAGACTATGCTAGGGAGAGAGCCCCCATGTCGGAGGAGAGAAGAACTTTTAATATGAGATTGCATTAATGCATTTACATGTATGTTCATGTTTGTAAATGAAAACTAGATTTTTTGCATAATTTCATACATGTTCATGTGTATTTTTGAAAACAGGGCTCTCATGTGAGAGATGATTTTAAGTCTGATTTTCTACTTGTAATGATTTCGATATAGTTGTGTTATTTTAGTTTTTATAAATTATAGTAAGATCCAAACCGTAGATAAGTTAGAACTTAATGTTTTAGTCAGAGTTATTAAGTTGGATACTAATGAGTTTAGGAAGTGATGTTGGTATTTTAGGAATAATGAGAATTTTGGATTTTTAAGGAATTAAAAATAAATTATTTTAGAAGTTTAGGCATGAATATCGAAATAAGAGATTGATTGGAAATTGATGGAAATTTTCATGATTATCTTATAGGTGACGATTAATTTTGTTAGGCATTGTTAAGGAAATTTTAAAAAGCTAAGAAGTCTAGGTAAGCGGGGTTCCTATGCTAGATTTGCATAAAAAGAAATGAACTGGGGTTGGTTTGTAAAAATGTGCATTTTTTTAAAAAAGAAAATATGAAAAACAACCTCAGTATATATTTTGCATTCATTCATGAGATATGTATGAAAGAGAAAAGAAATGCTTTTGACATGAATAGTGTAGACATGAGCAACATTTGACATGTTTCTGAAATATGCAAAAGAGCGAATATGATATCATTGAGATTTTTATACATGCAATACTAAATGATTTGGATCTGTTTTGATCAAATGGAAATGATATGAATATGTTTAGCACGTGTTTTGATATAATATGGATATGAAAAACTTTTGGCATACTTATCTGTTTTGATTCTGATTCTGAATATGATTATGATATGATGATACTGGTTCACGTGATATGGTTGGTACCAACATGATATGATATGATATGAGTGCACCCATTTTGGAAACAAAGTGGTCTTTTACGTGTTCTTTCTTGTGTGCACCCTTGG
Source organism: Pterocarya stenoptera (assembly GCA_003123785.1). Taxonomy (NCBI): domain Eukaryota; kingdom Viridiplantae; phylum Streptophyta; class Magnoliopsida; order Fagales; family Juglandaceae; genus Pterocarya; species Pterocarya stenoptera. The sequence continues at coordinate 73,773 of QEOT01000497.1, forward strand.
GGCTTCGAGATTGAAAAATGGGAAGTTTCACAATATGATACTGCCTGGTTTGGCCACCGGGGATAGCACAACCCTACCACGGGGGTTAAACATGGTATATGATATGATAAGATACGATATGATATGATAAGATGAAGATGTTCAGTTATGTTATGCCAAAGCGTTTTTTAATATGAAAGTGTTTTTGAATTTGAAAATGGTTTATGAATATGAAAAGATTGAAAAGTTGCTCTGATTTTCTGATAATACATTTTGAGATGTGCATATGAAAATGAAATGTTTTGTTTTTGCATATTGAACTTTCTGAAAATGGCTCATGTTTACATATTAGTATATGTTTCCTGCTTACTGAGTTGCTGATAACTCACATCTTATCTCCATAATATTTTTCAGATGATTGTGATGATACAGCTGAGGATCAATATTAGAAATCGTGTATAAGTCTACTTGAGCATAGTGGATCAAGTACAAAGATGGTATTTTGGTTATTGGATATTTTATTCGATAGTTTTGTTTTGCTCTGTGGACTTGGTATGTTGGAAGGTTGATAGGTTTATTTTGAGATTTTTGTGGCATAGATTAATCTTATTGGAGTAGTTGATCTGAAATAATGAGTTGTATGTGTTATTGAAAACATTGGAGTCTATAACTATATGGTTGAAAAATGATTTTGAGTGACAAGGAGTAACTCTCCAACCCTTTCGGGACCAAGGCGTTACAGCACTAGCCACATCTATCGCACCTACCATTAGTCCTACACTCATAACATCCCTCCTAGAGGCTAGAGCAGAAGTGGAGGAGGAGATCACGGGAAAGAAGTGCGGAGAGAGTCAAAAGGACAAGGAAGGAAGGGAGCCCGAGGCAAAGGGTAACTGCACAGGGACCCCAGCACGAATGCCCCCGCACACCACATCAAGAAGGGCCGCTGCTAGGGGATATCAGAACCATTGTGGGAGGATTCACTGGTGAGGCCACAACCTCATCCAGTAGGAAGGCGCATGCCAGGAGAGCGAGATACCGAGAAGTGTATTCGGCAGAGTGCCTCCCCACCAAGTACAAGGGAAGCAAACTAGCCCCCATCGTCTCCTTTGGAGAAGACGACGATGAGGGTGCCTTCTATCCACACGATGACACCCTAGTAGTGACTATGATGGTCGTCAACTTGACCATAAGGAGGATCCTTATAAAAAACAGCAGCTTTGCAAACATCCTATTCTGGGAAGCCTTTACCCATTTAGGGATAGATGCCACCCGACTACAACTAGCCCCCATGCCACTGAAGGGTTTCTTTGGAGACATGGTCCAGCTGGTCAAAACCATCACATTGTCTATCTTGGCGCGTAGCGCCCCTGTACGGCTTCTATCATGGTTGACTTCTTGGTGGTAAATGATCATTCATCATACAACGACATAATTGGGAGACCCACTCTCAACAAGCTAAGGGCGATGACGTCAACCTACCACTTGATGATGAAGTTCCCGACCTCTCAGGGAGTGGGAGAAATTCGAGGAGAACAAGTCCTAACAAGGAAGTGTTATGTGTAGGAATTGAAGCCAAGCGATGGTGAGGTGCATATGGTCCACACCCCCTGAACGCCAAGCACCTACGGAAGTTTTATTGCTAAAAACCTTTATGACTTGTAGTTTACATTTTCAAGTCAATAGTGTAAATTCTATTAATGAAAGTGTGGCTTTTCAAGAATAAAACACGTCTCACCAAGCCATATCTCAACTCCTTGCTCCAATAATGCAATCTCCATTAATGTATCTTCATCAACAACTACTTACCTCCCCGTAAGGCACCAAATGGATGAGTTATGCCTAAGGCTACTTTATCCCTCCCACGATAGAGAGCGGGCCAGCCCTCGGCTGGTTGACATTTACCTTCCTCATAAGAGTCAACAGGCAGGAGCTGGTCCAGTTCCAAACTGCCTAATAACTGAACTCCTCACGTGGCTCTAAAGGGGGAGATGTGCCTTAAGGCCATCTTCTCCCTCCTGTGGTGGAGAGCGGCTCCAGCCACTTGATTGCTTGGCAACTGACCTCGACCTCTGCCACGACGAAGAGTGGAATCAGCACCGGCCTGACCCAATACTTACCTTCCCTGTGATGTCAACGAGTGGGAGCGTGTCCAAGCTCAAACTACCCGACTACTTGCCTCCCCATAAGGGTTAAAAAGTGGGTAGGCGGTCCAACGACCCTCTCAGGCAGAGCATGTCCAGCCTCTCGGCTGCCGCATAACTTACTCCACCCCCATCATAGTGAAGAGTGGACCAGCTACTCAGTTGTCCGACACTTCCCTCCTCTAGAGATACCAAAGGGATGAGTTACGTCAGAAGACTACTTTATCCCTCTCGTGGTGGAAAGCAGGCCAACCCTAGGCTGTTCGACACTTACCTTCCTCGTGACCGTCAACAGGTGGGAGCGGGTCCAGTCCCAAACTATCCGATAACTTACCTCCCCATGGGACTCTAAAGGGCGACATGTGCCTTAAGGCCATCTTCTCCCTCTCGGGACGGAAAGCGGGTCCAGCCCCTCCGCTGCCTGGCAACTTTCCCTGACCCACGACGAAGAGTGGGATCAGCACTGGCTTGAATCAAAACTTACCTTCCCTGTGATGTTAACAGGTGGGAATGGGTCCAGTCCCAAACTACCGAGCAACTTACCTCCCCGTGAGGATTAATAGGTGGGCAGAGGCGGCCCAACCTTTCTCACATGGGAGAGCGGGTCCAGGCTCTTTGCTGTCGGAAAACTTACCCCACCCCCATCAAGGCGAAGAGCGGACTGGCTTCTCAGCCATTCGAAAAATTACCCCCTCAGGGGATCAAAGGGGCGGGCTTAGCCTAAGGCATCTAGGAGTGTAACCGGTCCGATTTGGTCCAATTTTGGACATATTTTAGAACTGAACCGGTATACACCGGCTTTGAAATTTGAAGAACCGATACCGCACCGGTTACACCCCTAAATCGGTACTTTTGGTTTTACCAGTTCTAGTTAGGTTCGGTCTAGTTTTTCCAATATATTATATATATAGCATATATAATATGCTATATATATTATAGTATACAATAATATAGTGATAATATATAGTTATTTATATAGGATTTTAAATTTAATGTTATTTTAATTAGTAATTTAGCATATAATGCAAGATTATTAAAAACTTAAAATATACATATATTTATATTTATATGAACCAGTCTGGTCAATTCAGTCCGAGGTTAGAAAATGGAAAACCGGAACCGGACCGATTTCGACCGGTTTTGAAAAAAATAGAACCGGTACCGGATCGAACCGATTTAGAACTAGACCAAACTCTCCAGTACTAGTTTTTTTGTTCACCCCTAAAGGCATCCCGACCCCTCCCTCTGTGCAGAATGGGTTTAGTCCTTCGACTACTCGACATTACGCCATCTCCAACAACGGAATGCCAAACAAGTAGCACCTTAGAATCCTCGCCGAACTACTCCTCCACCAAATGAGAAGCCCGGTTTGCAAACTTCACACTCGTAGTTGCGGATGAATTATATTAACTCTTTTAGTTTTTCCAATGCTATTAAACATCTCCTACCTGCCTTACAGCAAAGAGCGAGACAACTCCTCAACTAAGTGGCGACTCACGCCCCTTGGGGAGACCAAAGAGGAGGGCTTAGCCTAAGGCATCCCGACCTCCCTTCCCTCGAAAAAGGGGCCCGTTCTCTCCATTACACAACGTAGGCTCTCGAGGAGCCTTGCTCCCCGAACCAACGACAACAAATCGAGAGAACCCAAGTTTATGATTGTAATAACATACAAATTTTACTTCTTGTTGTTCATCACACAAGCATGATCACCCCTACATTCCTCACCCGATGCATTCCCCAAAGCGTACGAATGAAAAGCTAAGAGCAAAGAAGAAAAAGAAAAATCCAAGAAGAAAGAAAACATGTACAAGGAACTCCATTAATATTATTGCAAAGTACATTACAAACAGAAGAAAAAGAAATACATCGATATAAGAGGGGAAATATCCAATTGGTCGGGTTGTCACTAGCAGGGTTGTCTGATGGTGTGCTCGGGATCAGCTCTTTCCCTATCAAGGCACCATGATTAAGCGTCATTGGGTCCGGGCGGAGTTCTTACACTTTTAGTGCCTTCAAAATTGCTTCAGGGATTCAGGAGTATGTGATCTCTCATTCTTTCAAAACCCTCCAGATAGCCATAATTCCAGGTGTCGTCACAGACCAAGCAGACGTGTGACAACTCCTCGCATAGCCGGGGAAGGGCAGATTTGGTGCTATCAAGGTGAGAGCGCAAGTCTAGAATGGTGGCCTCAAGGGTGGCTATCACACGATCGGCCTCAGCTTTCTCGGCCCCCAAGTCCTTCACTCTCTTATCTTTGGCCTTGAGAGGGTCCTTCTTTTTTGCAGACTCAGAGACCTCCTCAAACCTCCCATCCAACCATTTGTACGACCGGACATCGGAGTCGTGTTGTTTTAGCAACATCGAGTTTTTAGCTCGTAGCAGCTCTAGCTCCTCCTGCTAGAGATCGAATGACTCATGAAGGTTGTCCCTCGCCTCCTTGGCTAGTGCCGCTTCGAGTACCATGTCTTCATGGACTTGCCTTAACCCTTGCCTTAGTCTACGAGGCTGATGAAAAGATCAAGGGAGCCAAGTGACATGTGTCAATGGACTTGCCTCAACCTTTGCCTCCGTTTACAAGACCGACGAGAAGATCAGGAGAGCCAAGTGTTGTGTCTCCATTGACTTGCCTCAACCCTTACCTTAGTCTACGAGGCCGATGAGAAGATCAGGAGAGCCAAGTGTCGTGTTTCCATAGACTTGACTTATCCTTCGCATTAGATCCACCAGGCAGACAAGAGAAAAAATAAAAGAAAAAGAATATCGAGGGGAGGAACTAACATCCAAGGCCAAGCAACGAAGAAAAAATGAAAATTTATGAATACTTGGATAGATTAATTAATTACAGTCCTAAATTTATAAATAACATGAAAGTGAAATCTAATACTAATATCAATGACTTGAGAAAATATAGCATGATTTTTCTTAATAATTTATATCATTGATCAAACTAAAGTATAAAGAGACGAAGTAATTACTTGCGAGGCAGCTGGCTGGAAGATGGGATATTTTCCAAAACTGTCGCTCGTAGTTTTTAAGGATTGGTTTGAATAGTGAGATGAAATGAGTTGAATAAAATATTGTTAGAATATTATTTTTTAAGATTATTATTATTTTAAGATTTGAAATAGTTGAATTATTTATTATATTTTATGTAAAAATTTTAAAAAATTGTAATAATGAGATGAGATGAGATGATTTTTATATTCAAAGGAACCCTAAATCTCACTTGGCTGTTGTATGTAGTCCCTGAAGATATGATGGTTGCACAACTAAAGAGTGGTTACCAACTTAGCATAATGGATCGAGCAGCAAGGTGTATATATATATATACACCACGCTACTTGGCTTTTTTGGTATCAGAGCCATTTGGCTCTTGGCTTCTAATTGTTCGAATTACTTCTCTTCATTTCATTTATTTTGTTCTTCTACAACCCAATCTCTGAGTCCTTACTTTGTCTTGTTGTTCTTTCTTCAAGAGTCCCAGAACCTTGTAAGACCCGTTTTGCTGGGATAGTGTTAGGGCAACTAGGTATAGGGGTGAGATGAGAGTACCTAGGCACTGAAGTGCGAAGAACTGGTTTGTTCTAAAACAAAATGGATAGAATATTTAGATCTAATTCAACCATTAGATCCAGGTCGTCCTTACCACCTAATATCATTAATGAGGAAGATTGTTCATTTATTGAAACTGCTCCAACTAATTTTAATCGATGGAATATTCCAAAAATTCCTTCTCATTCAATTTACCAAACCTCTTGGGTTCAAACTACTTTCAAAACTGCTTTTAATGTTAGAACTATTGAACAAACCTATGCTATTTCAAAATCTCAAGAAAAATGCTATCTTTTTACCAAGAAACTCATCCAAGATTTTTGGGCAAAATGATACAAATTTTTGCATATTGGTTCTGTTCAAGTTGCTGTCAAACCTTTAACCAGGAAAGGCATCAACGCTTCAGTTCTACTGTGTTTACGAGATGCTCGATCGTTTTAATAATCTTGAAACTAGTACTCTTGGGATAATTCAATCCTCTTTATTTAATAGTCCAGTTCATTTTGATTGTTTTCCTCATATTACAATTGCTTTGGATGATCCTTATATTATTAAAGCTTTGACTTTAAATATTTCAACTTCTGGTTATGACATGCTAGAAGGAAGCAAACCTCTTGCTTTAGTTTATCGCATTTACTATCTTCTTTTGAAAAAGAATTTAAATGCAAAAGCTATTTCAAAACCTTCTGACGGTAAAACTTTCTTAATCCAGAGTTCTACTCCAGATGCAAATATTCAAGTTCCAAAAATCATTTTCTGGAAATATGTTATTCTTCCCAATGAATGGATTTTAGATAATGAAGTTTCTCCTGCAAAACATATTCCTACTGATTGTAATTTAGATTACATTCAGCAATATTTAGACGGAACTGCTAAAATTAGTTTTGATCAGACTAGTACTCCAAGCTTAAGAAGAAATTCTTTTGCGGGGTCTAGATTTTCTTTTGTTGGTTCTGCTTCTGAGATTCCAGTACGGAGAGATCAAACATTCCAACAATTTCTGGAAGACTCTGCTAAGACAGCCGAACCAAACATTGATTTACCTGTCAATCTTGATCTAAAACTGAAAGGAATTTCAACGACCTCTCAGATTACTTCTGCTTACTATTCTGCTAAAGATGCTCAGACATCTAAGGATAAGTCTGTAAAGGAAGAAGCTGATAAAGACGAAGATGTTTTATCTTTGTCTTCTACAGCTTCAGATATGGCTGCTTCTATCCCTCCAATTCATCATACTTTAACTGTTTTAAATAAACCTTTTAACTATGATTTAATTACTCTTTTTAATGAGTACAATTCAAAAGAAAACCGTGATAAGCGAAAAACTTATCATGCTACTTTTTTTGATTCTGAAAAACTTCGTGTTAACAGAAAATGGAAAGAAAAAATGAATGAATTTCAAACACATATTCTTTTCTTTGATTTTCTTGAAAATTACTATGTTTCGAAAAATAGTTTAAATGTTGTTAAATCTGATTTTGTAAAGGAAGAAGGCAAGGTGGTGATCCAATCTAGCCACCCGCCTTTAGATACAGTCCTTAGTGCCCATAAAGGGATTGATATACCTCCTTCTCCTTTCAAAGTCTCTTAAGCTGTGTCTCGAGATCCAAATGAAGACAAGATTTTAAAAGAGACAAATAAAATTATTCATCAAAAAAATTTTGTAAACCTTGCTCTTCATACAATCGGACAACAGTTAGATAGAATTGAAGAAAAGGCAGAGAAACCTGTTTTTGCTTCTCCTTCTAACTCTATTTTCACAAATATTGAAAATCCTTTGGTTTATCCAAAAGATCAGCAAAAAACTATCTCAAAAACTATTGAAAAACCTTTGATTACTTTACCCCAAGATCGGTCAAAAATCCAATTTAAAGATACAAAGACCAAAAAATTGGAGAAAATTAATCAAATGCTTGCTAATCTTAAGAAATAACAACCTTCTACAAGTGCCTTAAACATCGATAGTCTAGAAATTGTTCTAGTTGAAACAACAAAAGAATCATCTGATGATGAATTTCCTATAGCCAAAGAGATTGATTTACTTGAAAAGAATTTTCGTGATTTTGATTTAAAACTTGAAATCACCAGACTTTCTTCAAAAGGACCCAAACCAATGAGTCTGATGAAGAACTGGTATTCCAGGCCTACTCCTCCTGATTTAGGATTTGAAGAAAACATTTTTCAAACTCAATCTTCTTATTCTGCTAATAAAATTTATGAATGGAATATTGATGGATTATCTGAATAAGAAGTCCTCAATACCATGAGTAAATGTCTTTAGTTGCAAATGCATACATTAATAACAATATTCGTCAACCCGATATTTTTTTGATTTTAACCAATAGTTTTTCCGGTGTTTTACGCAATTGGTGGGATAAACATCTTACTGATGATATCAAGACAACCATTCAGAACGTTGTCCAGTGTAATGAAGAAGGGTTGCCTATTTTTGATGAATCAATTGGGATGGCTCATCCTGATGGTGTTAATACTTTGATCTACACTATTATTAAGCATTTTATTGGTACTCCTTCCAACATTACTAATTGTATTTCTGATTATTTGAATAATTTAAGATGCCATACTATGTCTGATTATAGTTGGTATCAAGATGTTTTTATTTCTAGAGTAATGCTCCGTGATGACAGTCAGAAGCCTTACTGGAAAGAAAAATTTATTGATGGATTACCTCTTTTATTTGCTCATAAAGTCAAAGATGAACTTACTGATATCTCAGGATTTCTTAATTATGACAATTACACCTATGGTGATATTTGTAGTATAATTAAGAAACTTGTTATTCGTATGTGTAATAATCAAAGAATGCTTCGTGAACAGCTGAAGAACAGCAAGAAAGCCAAATATGAAATGGAAAATTTTTGTCAACAGTATGGCTTTCATCTAGACGAAAGCATAACTATTTTACAAAGTTTTCTAAACCTCGTGGGAAAATAAAGAGAAAACCCCGTGATGATTTTTATAAAAAATCTTCTAAAAAACCTTTTTCTAAATCTAAATCTTTTTCTAAGAAAAAGAATTTTTCAAAAGGAAATTATTATAATTGTGGCAAATGTAGACATTTTGCTGATAAATACCCCTAGAAGCCCAACAAATTCAAAAAGAAGCTTAATCAGTTGAATATTGATGTCAATGATCAAGAAGAATTGTTTCGACTCCTAGAAACACATTCTACTTCATCGTCCAATATCCATGAGTTTAGTTCTAGTGATTCAGAATATCACTCAGAAGCTAAATCCCTTGATTCTTTTGATATTAAGCTCGGTTGCAATTGTAATGATTCTTGTTGCAAAACTATGAATAAAACAATCAATGTTTTATCCAAAGATGAGGAACAGGAAAATATTTTATTAAATTTAATTTCACAAATTACTAATCCTAAGTTCAAAGAAGAATATCTTCTCAAATTTAAGAAGACTATGGTTCTCGAAGAACCAGGACCTTCTAAACAAAGGATTAGTTTTCAAGACACTTTGGAGAGATTTCAAAAGCAAAAACTCAAAGTTGTCTCTACTAATGATTTACAACATGAAATTAATTTTATCAAAAAAGAAATCGTTGAACTCAAGTCTGAGATCAATAATCTTAAAGCTAAAAATAATGATTTAAAACAAGAATTTTTACGTTTTCAAATCGACAAACAATTTGATCAAGATATTCCATCTGATAATGAGCAAGCAAATGATTCATATTCTAGTAAAAAAGAAGATAAAACTTCTTATAACCAAATATGTCTGATCCATCATACCATTCCTCCAAAATGATTTTCACGTGTTACTATTGTTGTTTCCCATGATTTTTCATTTTCTGTTGTTGCCATGATTGATTCTGGTTCAGATTTAAATTACATCCAAGAGGGATTAATTCCTAGAAAATATTTTGAAAAATCTACTGAAAGATTACTTTCGGCAAATGGATCCCAGATGAAGATCAATTATGAGCTTAATAATGCTCATGTTTGCCAAAATAATATTTGTTTTAAAATTTCCTCTGTTTTGGTCAGAAATATGTCTGATAAAGTCATATTAGGAATACCTTTTATTTCCTCCCTCTACCCTTTCATAACTGAAAAGGATGGTATCACCACCAACCTTCTTGGTCAGAAAGTCAAATTTACATTTGCTTCTCGACTTGAAATTAATATTGACAAAAATTTGAAATCTTTACTTTCTTCAAAAAACAAACATTTGAATTTCCTCTAGCAAGAAATCAAGTACAAAAAGATTTCTGAACAATTGTGCAGTAATTTACTCCAATAAAAAGTCGACGATTTTAATAAAAAATTAGTTTTTGAAATCTGTTCTGATCTTCCCAATGCCTTTTGGTATAGGAAGAAACATGTTGTTTCTTTACCTTACATTAAAAAATTTAATGAAAAGGATATTCCAACTAAAGCTCGCCCTATTCAGATGAATAGTGAGACTTTAGAATTTTGCAAAAAAGAAATTGATGATCTCCTCAAGAAAAAGATAATCAGGCATAGTAAGTCCCCCTGGTCTTGTGCTGCTTTCTATATCCAGAAAAATGCTGAGATTGAGCATGGTACCCCCCGTCTAGTTATTAATTACAAACCCTTGAATAAAGTCTTAGAATGGATTAGGTACCCTATTCCCAAAAAAAATGACTTAATTCATAGGCTTTGTGATGCTGTTGTCTATTCTAAGTTTGACCTTAATTCAGGACTTTGGCAAATCCAAATTAGTGAGTCAGACAAATACAAGACTGCTTTTGCCACTCCATTTGGTCATTTTGAATGGAATGTTATGCCTTTCGGTCTCAAAAATGCTCCAAGTGAATTCCAAAATATCATGAATGATATTTTCAATTCATTTACTCATTTCTCTATTATTTACATTGATGATATTCTCATATTCTCTAAATCTATTGATAAACATTGGAAACACTTGAATTCTTTTCTTGATATCATTAGATTAAATAGTCTTGTTGTCTCTGCTAAAAAAATAAAATTGTTTCAAACCAATATTAGATTCCTTGGTTATAATATTTCCGAAGGCAAAATCAGGCCCACCAACGAAGTTATTGAATTTGCTGATGAATTCTCTGATGTTATTACTGACAAAAAATAGTTACAGAAATTCCTTGGATCTCTTAACTATGTTGCTGAATTCTACCAAGACATGAGGAAACAATGTCGTCCGTTATTTAATCGACTTCAACAAAATCCTCCGCCTTGGTCAGACATTCATACTGCTCTTGTTCAAAAAATCAAAGCACATGTTAAAACTCTACCATGCCTTGGTATTCCTACCTCTTATTCTTTTAAAATTGTTGAAACAGATGCCTTTGACATTGGTTATGGTGGCATTATAAAACAAACTATTTCACCAGGTTCTTCTAAACAAATAGTTCGCTTTCATTCTGGAATCTGGAATCCTGCACAGAATAATTATAGTATTATTAAAAAAGAAATTTTATCTATAGTACTATGCATCTCTAAATTTCAAAGTGATTTACTTAATAAGAAATTCTTATTAAGAATTGATTGCAAAAGTGCTAAATATGTAGTAGAAAAAGATGTTGAAAATATTACATCAAAACATATTTTTGCACGCTGGCAAGCTATTTTAAGTATTTTTTATTTTGATATTGAATATATTTCAGGTTCTGAAAATTCCATTCCTAATATATATTTATATATAAAAGGTTAGATATAATTTTAAAATGTATAAATTATATGCACTCTTTTCTGAAGAAGAAGAACGAAAAAAAAAAAAAAAAAATTGGTTGCTATAGTCATCGGTAGTAGATGGATGAACCCTGTCATGAAGAAATGAAGGCCGCACAACTAACGTGTGGTTACCCATAACATCCAGTACCATATCTATACTATCTTATGTCGATGAACATGTGATCACATTAATGATATTTGACTTGTGACAATGAAGAGGTGATGCATGTTTAGGTATTTGTTCCCATTTTGATTGATTGCCCATCTTTTAATTGTAAGTACGTAATCTTTTAGAACGAGGCCAAATGGGCATCATATGCATGCATCAGCTGAAACTGGAAGAAATCTTATTGGATCATGAAGTCTTCCTCGCCCGCTGTAATATGCAGTGGCAATAGTCTCGCATCTTTTTGGAGAAAGTCGGCCTCTTTGCAATTAAGGATAGGTTTGGGGCAAAGACAAGATGAGACTTCTCATCTTTATCTTATCTCATCATTACATTTTTTTAAATCCCCATACAAAATATAATAAACAATTTAACTTTTTCAAATCTCAATATAACTTTTTCAAATTCCAATTCAACTTTTTCAAATCTCAAAACTAAAAAATAATATTTTAAACTTTTAAACAAAACACAAAATTCTCATCTCACCCCCAAACCTATCCTAAATTATATGAGACTGTGTAACGACCTCGTTGACTTGTTGTCCATTGATGCTGAAACAAGCCCAAGACTATTCAATCTGCCTGTGTGCAACTGTAGCAACAAATATTATAAATATTACCGTTACACAACTTAGGCCTTGTTTCTTTTCAAGATTAAAATTCAAAACTTTGAAAATTTTGAAAACCTCCCATCTCATCATTACAATTTTTTCAAATCCCCATATAAAATAAAATAAACAATTCAACTTTTTCAAATCTCAAAACAAATATATTATTAAAAATATATATTCTAATAATATTTTATTCAACTTTTTAACTTTAATCTTAACTCATCTCATCTCATCTCATCTTATCTCTAAAAACAAACGAGGCCTTAGACTTCAATTAATTAGCCAGACAGTAAAAGCCATGTGCATTTTATCACCTTGTTCGTGAGCATATAAAACACTACAAGAGAAATTATTTTTTTTGACAAAAAATTGTCTCAAAAAACCCCAATTTCGTCCCAAAAAAGAATTGGAGATGAAAAAATTCCATCTCCAATTTGTCTCTAAAAGGATGTCTCAAAATATTTTTGGAGAGGAAATTCAAATTTCGTCTCCAAAAATCACTTTTAGAGACAAAATTTTGGGGAACCAGTCGAAACTGTTCGAACGGAGAATTTTTTTTTAGACGAACCAATTTCGTCTCAAAAATATGTTCGAATGGAATATTTTTCAGTTCGAACCAACCCATCCATTCGAACAAAAAAAATTGAATCGAACAAATAACAATATTTGATACTGTTCGAACGAAATGAGTGTTCGAACGAATAATTTTTGTTCAAATGACTTTTATTTGAATGTAAATTACGTCCGTTTGAACTATATTACGCGTTCGAATGGCTTATTTGTTGTTCGAATGGTTATGTTTTTATTCGAATGGAATTAGAAATGGTCATTTCTCGTGTTGGACTGGTTATTTATCGTTCGAACTGTATTAATCATACAAAACAGAATTTAATTAATTAAAAATACCATACTAGTATTACACAAATTGTAATTCAAACATCAATTGTTTAAATGTTTTGAAAAAAAATAATATAAAGAAAATGAAAGTAAGAATTAATTTTTACAATTGTGGTGGTGGTATAGAGTTTTGTGACATAATTGACTGAAACTGAAGCATAGTCTTTTGTACCTCCATCTCCAGTCTCTTCTGCATGTTTTCTTCTAATCTTGCCTCAAGATCTGCTGCTTGATCTAATCTGGTCAGCAACTCTTTTTCTTTGGACCTCAATCGTTCTATCTCAAGTGTTGCTTCTTCCAGTTCTTTAGTCTTGTCGTCACTCAATCTGGCTCGAGAAGAGGATGATGATGTTGAGGATGGCTTAACACAACGTCCTAAGCCCCTCAAATATCTAGAACGTAATCCAAGAACTTGAGAAAGGATCTGAGCATCGTTGACAGATGATGCATCAGATGGATCCTCAACAGCTTCCTTGAGAGATATCATCTTGTCCTACAAAAATAAAAACATACTAGTTAGTATAAAGAACAAAAATATATAATCACAATGGAATTAAAGAAATTTAAACTTACATAATTTGCCTCTGCTTCAGGACTGGTCCAAACACCATCACGATTTTTGTGTGATTTTGCATACAATTGGGTCAGATCATAGTCAGCAGGACTTTCTTCTTTCTGCAAAAAAAAGTATATATTAAAACTTCAATCAGAAAAGTGTATTATATGTTAATATTTAACGGGGAGTAGAATAACTTACCATTTTGTTAGACAAACGATGAAAAGATCGAGAACCCGCATGATGGTGTATCTTTAAGTTTGATCTATTTGCTTTGTTCACAGTACTCTGTTGCTAAAAAAAAATTATATCTATATGTTTAATACATCTATCATATACTATTAAAAAAAGATAACAGCGAAATTACCTGATAGGCAGGATCTTCAAACATATTACAAACCTTCTCCCATTCATTTGGTGGCATTGCTTGGAATGGATTTTGGCGCGCCTCTATTGTAGTACTAAACTTCTTATAGTGTGCATGACATCGAACTTTGTCCCTCCGAAATGCATTCAACATCAGCTCCTCAACCGTTAATCGATCCTCTCGTCGGCCAAAATTAAGCTCAAACTCAAGCTCATGCTCAGGAGTTGAGGCCTATACTCGTCGAGCGTCAGATCATTTTGTCTGACTTCTCAGATCTCTCATGGGAGGGACAGAGCATACAGTCCATCTTCACCGAGCGGGGATGGGTACCGATTTGTCAGCAGCAGGGGACTGCATACCAAGTGATGGTCGGTGAGTTTTACCGTGCCATGGGAGAGGAGAGTCCTGATGCTCTCTTCTACACTTTATCAGTTCGGGGAGTGAGTATTAATTTCTCTCCCCGTATTATTGCTGAGTTCCTTAACATCCGGCGCGAGGTCAGCGCATATCTTGGAACGGCTACATTAGGACGAGCGGCTGCAGTACCATCTGATTTAGACACACCGGCCGCATCCTCCACAGTAGCCCCGAATGGAGAACCGCATGACAATGACGATGGTAGTGAGGATGAGGATCTACCTGATGATGGTCTCACAGACAATCATGTGCGTCATCTAGTGTGAGACCCTTCGGCTCCTCCATATGATGGGAGCAAGGTGATCCGACAGGCCGACTGTAAAGCATTTTTTAGAATGCTTAACTTGATTATTGGCTATAACATCGACCCAAAAAAACACAAGACTGATTTCGGGATCGATCGAGCCAGATTTTTGTTGTGGATAGCGCGGGGGGACCCCATTGATCTGGCCTTGTATTTCTTCTACCGCATTCAATTGGAGTCACGCTATGTAAGTGGAGGTAGTCTACCATTTGCACTACTGATATCTAACCTCCTACTCCAATCAGGGGTTACAGTGTTTGCGATTGAGCGGAGGTCGCCACAGATGGGGCTCCTTAACAAGATCACATTCAGCAAGAGCGAGGGGCACTTGCGGAAGACTGCACCAGGATAGCCTAGTGCCCCGCCCACCGATCCAGCTTCTACTACTACTGCCGCTATTGAGAGACAGCCTCCTGGGGTTACTTTGGATCAGGTACAAGCTCTATTTGTTGAGTTCGTTGAGCCCAATGTGGAGAAGCTTAGGGATTTGGATGGACATATTAAAATGTTACGAGAGGATGTTGATCTGCTTAGCAACAAATAGTCGTTTTAGTTATTATTTTACTTTTTTATGTTGTATTGAACATTATATAGTTGAGATGTAATTAATGTATGGTTTTTATTTCTCGTGTTTGCTACTTTATTTATTTTTTTCATTTTACTTGTCGTTCATGATAATATAAAAAATGATACTATCTTTAAAGTTATATTTATATAATTTAATATAAAAGAAATCACTTTCCCCGGGAAAACAAAATTAAAAATATATGTACAAATTAATGATGATAAACAAATTAATGGAAAAAAGGTCCGTTCGAAGCAATAAATTTAAGTTCGTACGGTTATTAACTTGTCCCAGAAAAACAAAATTAATTTCCCGCCAATATTACTTATTGAACATACATTAATTGGTTGTTTGAATATTTTTTTTTCCGTTCAAACGTTTTTTCTTTTTTGAGACGATTTGTTTCGTCACAAAATATTCCGTTCAAATGGGTATTTTTCCGTTCGAACGAATTTTGTATCTCAGGCAATTTTGGAGATGAAATGAAAAATTCATCTCCAAAAATGACTTTTAGGGACAAAATTTAGTTCGTCCCTAACTAATTTTTTCCCTAAAAGTCAAATTTCTTGTAGTGAAACATGTACTATAATTTACTTTAATCACCATGAATAATCACGAAAATGCCTCTCATGCCATTAATTAAGGGAAAATGATTTATATAGTTTTAAGGTGTGTAAGTTTCACACGTTCTATTTAAAAAAAGTGAACAAATTTTGGACCTACATAAAAAAATATACTTTTTAATAGCGGATCCAACTTTTTTTATATAGAGTATGCAAACTTGCACATCACAAAACTGTATCTAACATCACCATTAATTAAGCAAATCAACCTCTCCATAACTCCAAGAACATACTATATTGTCAGAATATGCTTAATTTTTATGTTTGAGCGTACTTGGATATGGCGATATCTTGACGTACGTACGTTTGAGATATATTAAATATAAACTAATTTATTTTGAGAAGCCCTTTGTCAAAAAATTAAATACAGCATAGTATCAGAGCCACGTCATTGTGCCCTATGGTTGCCACATCAACATCCATGTTTGCAATCAGCCACGTCATCAGTTATGTCTGCTTCGTCCTGCTCACCATTCTTCCCTTGCATCTGTCTTCTCCGGTTGTGCCTTGTCACTATTATCCAGATGTTGCTCACTGTCGCCAGACATTTGCAATCGTTGCAAGGACTATTACGTTTGCAGTCTGCCACGTCAGCAACCACATCAGCTTCGGCCTTCTCAGCATTCCTCTACTCCCTGTCTTCTACGGCTGATCCTTGCCACCGTTCAGGCGTTTCTCACTGCTATCAAACATAATCTGCAGACGTTACAAGGACTACTACAAACTTTCTTAATCATTATGCCACATCATCATCTTGCCACGTCAGCACAATACAACTTAGTTTCGTTATTTGGTTGACAACCTCAAGTTGATTTCTCATCTACTTTGAGTTTGAAGGGGCTGATAGTGTATATGTGTGTGTTAATTATGTGTATGAATCGGAGTGCGACATTGCTTGAGTGAAGCTCTTGTATTGTCTTGATCTCTTATATAAAGGTTACATTAAGCTACATGAAAAGATGCACAATGATGTATAGAATACAATTCTAACAGCATGCATGTGATGTTATCTAAGTAAATCAGTTATATAAATATAAAAACTAACTTCAAACGTGTTGTTATTTTGTGCTGGATTTTGCAGAGGGTTAAATTCAATGCTGTTGTACCATGGGGCGGTGTCTTATAACAAGTTATAGATTGGTTATGGACCTTCGTAGCAGAGAGGAGGCCTTTTCTTTAAATTATACGACTTTATAGTGTATAAAAAAGTTTATTAATAAAATCTATTTAGAAGCTTTATCTTATACACATCTAGTGTACGTGGAAGATTTCTCTATCAACTATGCTAAAAATTGATTGTGTTTTAATTTTTTTTGAAGTACCTTAATAGATCATGTCTACCTCACTAATCGGTATGCATGCATAACACATAATGCATGCAGAAAGAAAAACCAATATTAGTAAGTAGTGCTACATGCACACACAACTTTACGTACAATTTCAATTTTACACAAGTTTATGCGTATTGAGTGTCGGTCACAATTTTTCAGCTTTTTCTTTTTTAATTCAAAACTCGAATTTTAAAATTTTGCACAATTTCAATTGCTGACGTAAGATTCTATGTGTAAAAATGCAAGTATATAAAAATATCATTTTCCGTTACAATTTTTATCATATATCACTTTCCGTTACAATTTTTATCATTCTCATTATTATATAATGGAAGTTTTTGAAGGAGGCCAAATGAGCATGTGAAACAGTGAAAGCATTTGATTTTATATTTATCTCGCCAACTATAACCTGCACTATATATGCACTATATATCGTCTTTATTAAGGCACCAACAACACCACAAGAAGAGCAGCAAGAATCATCTAGAATATCTGAGCATATTCCTTGAAACAGAAAGAATAAATAATAAGGCTAGGTGTCACAATAAGAGTGGTCTTTACAATCAATTCTGATATGTAAATAACTATATATACGCATACTGTACATTGATCATTCGGTATGAGAATATAATACACAGTGAAACATTTTCTCAAATAGCTTATGTGCATCTGCTATTCTCTCTGTTTCATTATGGTATAATGAGCCTCAGGACCTGCGTCTAACTCTTCTTCATCATTTTTTTTTTGCTTCTCCTCTCTAACAATGGCATCATCATCTATCAATCCCTCCATTCTCAACACAGCTTCCCATTTCATCAATATCAAGCTCACGACTGAAAATTTTCTATTATCGCAAGCACAGATCCTTCCATTCTTGGAAGGTCATCAACTCTTTCCATACTTGGATGGTTCACAGCTTCCACAACCTCCAGCCAAACTCAATGATAAACCAAATATGGCCCATACACAATGGCGCCTTCAAGATAAATTGATAATGTCTACAATCAATTCCTCATTGTCTGATTCTGTCTTGGCACAAGTGCTCGACTGTTCTACCTCATGTGAGGTCTGGACAACCTTGCAAAATATTTTTGCTGGAAAATCTTCAGCTCACCTTATTCATACAAAGTTCCAATTAGCAACTATCAAGAAAGGAGCAGATTTCGTGACTGACTATTACAATAAAGTCAGATCTCTTGCTTCTACTTTGGTAGCTGCGAGACATCCTTTAGATGATTTCGAGCTTGCCATTTACCTCCTTGCAGGACTAGGTACAGAATATGAGAGCCTAGTTACCTCCCTCACCACTAGACCATATTCTCTATCACCCCATCAAATTTACAGCTATCTCTTAAATCACGAGTCAAGGATTTCTCACCAGACTTAGTCCCTTCTTTCTGGCACATCCAATACTGCTAACAGCACGGTCCCTTCATCTAGACATAACTTTAATTGTGGCCGCAACAGCCCCTCTAAAGGTCGTGGTCGTGGTCATGGTCGCCACAATGGTAGAGGCATCCTTCTTAGTCCTGGACCCACTAGTTCTCCCTTCTATAACAAATCTATTTGTCAAGTCTGTCAAAAAGGCGGACACACAGCTGTCACCTGTTATTATAGGTTTGACCATGGGTACCAGTCTCCTCCACCTCAATACTTCTCTGCAAACTACATGGCTATCAACCCAAACTCATCACAAAATACCATCTGGTTTCTAGACTCGGCAGCAAGTCACCATTTCACATCAGATTTCTAGAACCTTAATGTGGACTCGTTGACTTATTAAGGCACTGACATAGTGAGCATTGAAGATGGCTCCAATCTTCCTATCCACAACACAGGCTCTGCTCAACTTTCCTCTAATACTGGTAAATTTCTATTAACCAATTTGTTACATGTCCCTATGATTTCTAAAATCTTCTCTCTGTCCATCAGTTTTGTCAAAATAATAGAGTCTATTTTGAATTTCACTCCTTTGTTTTCTATGTGAAGGATTCATGCACCAAGGCTGTTCTTCTTCAGGGCCATGTTAAAGACGGATTGTATGTGCTACGGACAGGTGCAGAGCTGACAACTTCCACCTCTACTTCAAAACCTCAAGCTCATATGGGTCTTCGAACTTTAGCCCAGCTCTGGCACTCTAGACTGGGTCATCCAAGCCCACGCAACTTCACTCATCTTTCGTCAACATAGTCTTCCTCTTAGCACATCAACTTCACTCTAGCCTTGCTCAGCTTGTACCTCAGCCAAAGCACATGCTCTACCTCATCATTCCTCTCCTAGCCGCTCCATTTATCCCATTCAATTGTTATTTTTTGATGTTTGGGGTCCTTCGTCTACTCTGTCAACGAAGGGATCTTGTTACTTTCTTTCAATCATAGATGACTATTCCAAATTTATATGGTATTTTTCCATGCAATTAAAATCCAATGTTCCACCATAGTGCTTGCATTTATTAATTTTGTCAGAAATCAATTCTCCTATACTATTACATCGGTCTAGACAGATTGGGGGGGGTGAATTTCAACCTTTTCAAGAAATTTTTTGTAACTTAGGCATCTCTCATCGAATTACGTGTCCATATTCCCATAAACAAAATGGGAGTGTGGAACATCGTCATCGTCACATAGTCGAGACAGGTCTAGCCTTACTCTCACATGCTACGGTCCCACACAAATATTGGGCTGAGGCTTTTCAAACCGCCACTTACTTAATAAATCGTATGCCTACACCTCTTCTACACAATACCTCTCCCTTTTCTATTTTAATGGACCAACATCCAGATTAC
Organism: Pterocarya stenoptera; assembly: GCA_003123785.1. Classification (NCBI taxonomy): domain Eukaryota; kingdom Viridiplantae; phylum Streptophyta; class Magnoliopsida; order Fagales; family Juglandaceae; genus Pterocarya; species Pterocarya stenoptera. The sequence continues at coordinate 93,777 of QEOT01000497.1, forward strand.
TCTTTCCTCAAAGTTTTTGGGTGTGCTTGCTGGCCCAACCTGAGACCATTTAACTCCCATAAAATGGATTATTGGTCCAAAGAATGTGTGTTCATGGGCTATAATAGGCCTGATCACAAGGGTCATTTATGTCTTCACATTGATACCGGCCGCACATTCATTTCAAAGGATGTCCACTTTAACGAAACCATCTTCCCCTTTTCTCAGCAGCCCAAAATACTTCATTTCAACAGTCCACTTTCCCTCATTCAATTTCACTTCCCAGTCTTAAGCCCCCTAATCCACATGGCCCACAACAAATGGATCTCACATCTTCATCCGACAACGATCTGAGCCCACCCATCACTAATATGCCCATGCCACCAAGGCCTTCATCGGGTCACCTTTCTTCACCAACTGAGTCTAGGGTTTATTCCTCTGCGTCTTCTACTACTCCCGCCTATTCTCATCAAAGCGCAGAAAACAACATCCTGTCCCCATTGCCTCAATTGGTTCTTCCACCTCCATCCAATCCTAACACTACAAACACCATCACTCCTTCTACGAACACTGATTCCGTCATAGGTCCCATTCAGCATCCCATGGTTACCAGATCTAAAACACAAACACTCTATCCTCGTCAACGAACCGATGGCGCCATTCCATGGCCATCCTCGAAACCTACAGCCTCTCTCACTCAAACCGTCTCACCTCCCACATTCGTGGTTCTAGAGGAACCATCCTCTTATATACCGAAGCCTCAAAGCACCAAGAATGGCGATTTGCCATGTCTTCTGAACTGGATGCCCTTCTTCAAAACAAGACATGGACTCTGGTACCTTTTTCTCCTACCTATAATCTCCTTGGTTCAAAATGGATCTTGAAAACAAAGAGACATGCTAAGGGAACCATTGAGAGGCGTAAAGCCAGACTAGTGGCTCAAGGGTTTCATCAGTAGCATGGGCTTGATTATTCTGAAACATTCAGTCTCGTAGTTAAACCCACAACCATTCGACTCCTTCTATCCGTAGCTGTCTCACCTCACTGGGCTCTGCATCAACTTGACATACAAAATGTGTTTGTTCACGGAGACCTTGAGGAAGCAGTCTACATGAAACAACCCCTTGGATTCGTGAATCTCGATTATCCTCTCCATGTCTGTAAGTTAAATAAATCTATTTATGGTTTAAAACATGCTCCTAGAGCTTGGTTTGCAAAACTTAGTGATAGATTACTTTCTCTTGGTTTTCGATGCTCTTGTGCTGATTCTTCCCTATTTATTCTACAAATTGGTTCTGATTACATTTATCTGTTAATATGCTTTGATGATATCTTAGTCACTGGTTCTAATTCTCAATTAATTGCACAATTTATTTCTACTCTCCGCACATATTTTCCTGTCAAAGATCTTGGGTTACTACATTACTTCCTAGGTATTGAAGCTCATAGAACCTTGATGCAGGAGGATCAGAGTCAGATGATGCTGAGTTGTCAGATTGTACGTTGACTGCGCTGAAATACCTTGAGGTGGCAGATCAGCGCAAAGAAGGCAGGAAATCGTGATATTTCCTTAGTTGGGGCAATTTTGGGCACGTTCCGGTATTTTAGCCATAACTTTGGCTATGGGTATCAGAATCGCGCATATGACCCCAATTCGGAAAACTCTCTTCGGCGCGCACGTCATGGGCACCCAGCTATCCTCGGTGTGCATCATTTTTTAGGCCAAATTCCACTGTTTTCCCCTCCAATTTTCTATTTTTAGTTATTTTTTTGCCTTTTATGGTAACTTTTCATTTACTATTTTGGAAGTGATTCTGGACTCGATTTGGGTCAAATCTTTGGCAGAATACTTCTTTTATTATGTATTTAATTTTGGTATTATTATTGGGATTTTGCTATTTTTGGTAAAATTTCAATACAGTCGATTTTCAGCTATTACAGCCCGGCTTGTGGGTTGATTTTGATCATTCTTGATTAATGAAAATTTGAATTGACATCAGAGACGTTTTCTCTGTGTTTTGGAGCAATCTCTTGTTTTCTTTCCTGTGAATCATCTGTTGAAACTAGCCTATAGAATAATCGCTATTCTGTCCGGCGTCAAACCTCCTTTAGTTTATTTTTGTCTCAGACTAAGTACATCACTGATTTGCTTACACAGACTAATATGCACACCTCTAAGGCAGTAACAACTCCTATGTCTTGTTATGATAAACTCACAGCCTTAGATGGGTGTACATATGAGGATCCAGAGTGGTATCGTAGTGTCGTTGGCAGCTTGCAATATCTTGTATTCACCCGTCCTGATATTTCATTTGTTGTAAATTGTGTTTGTCAATATATTCATAATCCTCGTCTTCCACATTGGACAGCCATAAAACGCATTCTTCATTACCTTAATTCAACCTGTCATCTTGGTTTATTTCTTTCTTCATCTTCTTCCACAAAATTGATAGCTTTCTCTGATGCTGACTGGGCTGGTTGCCCAGATGATAGGCAATCCACTGGAGGTTTTTGCATTTACTTTGGAAATTATTTAGTTTCATGGGGCTCTAAAAAGCAGCCTACTATAGCTCGGTCCTCTATGGAGGCTGAGTACAAATCGGTTGCTAATACTACTTGTGAGCTTCTTTAGTTGCAGTCACTTCTCAAGAAACTTGGTATTAGTCTATCAGAGCCTCCTACTCCTTGGTGCAACAACATTAGAGCAACCTACCTTTCCATGAACTCTGTCTTACACTCCAGAACAAAGCATGTGGAACTAGATTACCACTTTGTACGAGAAAGGGTTGCTGCCAAATCTTTACATGTAGCCTTCATCTCTAGCAAGGATCAAATAGCCGACATTTCCGCCAAACCTTTGTCTACAGCCCGCTTCTCACTTCTTCGATCCAATCTTACTCTTGACTCAGTCCCTCTCGAATTGAGGGGGGATATTAAGGCACCAACAACACCACAAGAAGAGCAGCAAGAATCATCTAGAATATCTGAGCATATTCCTTGTAATAGAAAGAATAAATAGTAGGGTTAGGTGTCACAATAAGAGTGGTCTTTACAATCAATTCTGTTATGTAAATAACTATATATACGCATACTGTACATTGATCATTCTCGGTGTGAGAATATAATACTCAGAGAAACATTTTCACAAACAGCTTGTGTGTATCTACCATTCTCTCTGTTTCATTAGTCTTGATCTCGTGGTAGTTGTCAAAATAAGAAAAAAAAATGACTCTTGAGTCCTATTTTTATTGGCAAAAAAATAAAAAAGACGGTATTCTTGATCTTGTAGTAGCTAGTATCCTTAGCCGTCCCATGTGGTCGATATCATTTCTTTTTAGTTCGTATATATATAGTTGTATCCTTAGCCGTCCCGTGTGGTCGATATCATTTCTTTTAGTTCGTCTACCCCTGATCACAACGTCCGACGGCCAAGTGAGATTTTAGATACACTTCAGTTTTGGACAACATGTCCGACAAGTAATTACTTCTCATCTTTTCGGAGCAAATATATTCTTGTATTTTTTTTTTAATTTAGCAAATATATTCTGTTATAGTGTGTTGAGTTTAACATTCAATTTGGACGTCAATATTATAAAGAAAAATCATATTTTCTCACCAAAGTTTTTGTGCATCGAATGCATGATATTTAATTTGTTTCACCATAAAACAACTTTCGTAAATAATTTCTCTGATGGTGTTTGAAAAAGTGATCAGTAAATGAAAATTAAATAGTTTCAATCAATAAAAAATAAAACATGATTCTATTCTGAAAATTGGTTTTAGTTTAATATTCAGAAATATCAATTTCTCACCGATTCCCTCGATCTCTCGGGTTTCCTTCCTCTCCCTAATCATCCTCCAGATCTCTCACCCTTTCTACGTTTTAATTTTTTTGAAGCTATATTAATATATTTTGAGATCTTTAAAGTTTTTATTTATTTCTAACATGTTTTAAGTTTTAAATTATTTTTAATATGTTTTAGTTTTCTAACAAATAGCTTGTCATGTGGCATGTCGATCTCTTGTCTTGTTTTTCATATATGGATATCTTGTATATGGATATTGCTTGTTTTGTTATTTAAACACATTATTAATTTGACCATCTTGATTTTCAAATATTCAGTCGCGATACTTTCGTTTTGTTGTTTTTTTTTTCTTTAACTATTCAATTCAATGTCTATTTTCAATTGTATATTTAAGAGAGAGAATGAAAAAAATTGGCAAATGAAAAATGTCCAAAATGTTTTCTTGTAAATAAATGAGAACGATATTTTTAGTGTGATTAATTTTAATATATTTAGTACACGTACATTATAAAAAAAAATAAAAAACAAATATCATGTTTTCGCAGTAGTTTATGTTATGTATAGGTTGTAATTCGGTTGCATTATTGTCGCATTACAATCGTAACTGAATTGTTTAAGGTTAAACTACATGTGTGCGACTTGGGCGGGAAATCAAAATGTTTTATAATTTCACGAATGATCATGAGATTATCAAAAAAATTGATTTCCAATAATATTGCACGTCATGACATGCATGTCTCTCCTTATCATTAATTTTATAATAAAAATAGGGGGGGAGAATTAATTTTTTTATTATCTTGCTTTTGGGAGGAGTAGTTGTACTGCTAAAGAGGATCAATTGATTGATAGAAGTAGGGAGATTGTGCCGCCTCGACTCCCACGTACGGAAACATGGGAATCGTGATATCGGGATGATGACAACATGGGTCACGCATCCCAACGATAAGTGTTCAAGTGTGTGCAACATGCAAAATGTGCACAACAAAAGTCGCAGTGGTTAATGAAATAAGTCGACTAAGTACTAAAATTGTTTAATACAAATCCACTTAAAACAAAACGTTTAAAAAGTAATACAATTATCCCACAAAACATAATACAAAGATCGAACCACAAAAACGAGCGATCCCAAATCACCCCTCCGGCAGAGCTAAATCCTTAGGCTCAACATCATCATCATCTGCTTCAAAATCTGAGATACCATGAAATGATACCGTAGGTAAGTAATAATCCAAACAACCCACGAGATAAAAGTACATTAATGCGGCCAACAATTATGCATGCATAGACCCAAAATATCATTTTTCCCAAAAATGAATATTTTCCAAACGCACGCCAAAATCCCATTTTGGCCCAAAAATAATAATCCGTCATTTTCCCAGAAATTGATTCACACAAAATCCTTTTATTCAACATATGCCATTTTTCCAGAAAATAGCCCATTAATCCATTTTTACCGTATGCACCAAGATCTCCCCCTAGGGACCATCCACACACCTTGGCTCCCTTTGTCACACCATGGGTAACGACCGTGTGAGTGACTTCGTAACGAGCGATACCTAGTTCCGCGTCCAGCGCGTTTGTGGCCAAGTAACCTCTAGCCCCCACCAGCAAGAGAGGCCACAGAGTCAGCACGAGAGCGTTACCATCCCGTCTAATCCTGTTGTTGCCTAGTGACAACCCAGAAGATGTCACTCAGTATATTTCGCTCCCGAGTGACCAGAGGAGCTTCACTGAGATAATGCCCCATCTCGGCTTGGGGTCGTGATACACACGCACCCAAAATCCTTTTTTCTCTTGAAAACTCAGTTTTCAAATATACACATGAACATGAATGTAATTATGCGAAAACTGAGTTTTCATTTACAAACATGAACATGCGTGCAACTATGCGATGTACCAGACACGATACAAAGATCCAACAACCAACAAAACCCCGCATAATCCAAACCCACAACAACTTCATTTTCCAATCCAACCAACCCCCTTACTCCTCAGACTCAGTCTGACACAACCAACCAGTTCACAGTAAAAATGAGTTAGTGCAAAAATACATTTAAATCTCAAAAATTATTTGGAAAAATACTTACAGTGCTATAATATACTTTTCGAAGGATCACGGAGGTGCTATAAGTGGCGGCACAGCAACCAAACAGTGCAAAATGCACTATGGCCGTAGGTCTCAAAATGCGAGATTTTGAATGGGGACAAACGAAGACTAGAGATTGCTAGGGAAGGGCTTAAGGATGTCGGTGAAGCTAATGGTGGTGGTGGTTGGCCGTGGGTGGCGGCGTGGGAGGCAGTTGAAGTCCAAAAAGCTCAAATTGGGAATAGAGATGGAGGGGCCTCACTGGTGGCAGATCGGGGTTGAGGATGGGTGGGTTAGGTAGGTGGGAGGTCGTTGGTGAAATGGTGAAAAAGTGGTGGCCAATGGTGGCTCGACGGAGGCGCTGGAACGGAAAGAAGGTTGCGGCTTAGAGTTGAGCGTGGGGACAAACGACGGCGAGAGAGGAGATGAAAATGGAGTGGGGTGGTCGCCGGCCTGTGAGGAAGAGGTTGGGAGGGGCGGTGAAGGTCACGGCGGCCCACGGCAGCGCAGGGTGGAGGAAGAAGAAACGGACGGGAGAGAGGAAGGGGCTATCGCGCACGGGCTGGGAGAAGCATAGGAAATAGGAGAAAAAGAAAGAGAAAAAGAGAAAATGGAAAAAGAAAAGAGGAAAAAGAAAAAAATGCAAGGAAATAAATGAGGTACAGTCTTCTCATCTTGGGTCTCAAATTGATCCAACGAAAATTATTTCAAAACAATAATTTAAATAAAACTAATTTAAACACAGTGACTAAGTAAAATAAAATAATAAAATTTAATAATAAACTAATTTAAAATAAAGATCATTTTAAATAATGAACAATAATTAATAACAATGAAACGCATTGTATTAAATTTCACAGTTAAAAGTCATAAAATAATATCTCGAAATAATCTAAAATGCAAAATAAGAAAGCCCATAATCTTAAAAAATGCAATAATTACTCAGTCAAAATATACGTAAATACGGGGTATTACAGAGATCATGGATATTGAGTATTTTTATTAGCATTAATGATTTTGTTAGCTGGTGCTGATGATGATCTTCTATTGATCTATAACTATATACCCGTTCCTTCTTTAATGTTCATGATGTATTAATTTGTTAGTAGTTTCAAAACAACGTGAATCTGTTAATTTTATGGGCATTAATCTGAACTGGTTATGATGATCACTAGCTAGCTTTAAGCACTTTGATCAATTAATTTAAGGTGCCAATATCGATAAGGCTAACCACAAAATCGATCAACTCGATATGTCAATTTTATCTACATGATACATTAATATTGTTTAATCTTTGTATTTTCCAGAGCTGGCTCAACTTCTCGGAAACGCGAATCATCCCGAAAAGCCAACAAGCTGGGATCTCAACCGGAAATTACGAGTGATCCTAAAACCCCAGTACCATCGAGGTGATCATCATGAGACAACCCCGCCTCCATGGTTTGACCCTCGGCCTCTGATAGATGTGATCAACTCATTGCTTGCCATGCTTGTTCCAATAAAGGAAAAGCTGGAAAAAATAGAAGCAAGTCTCAAAACTTCGAAGGAAGCTCGCCACGAATATTAAAGACCAACTAACTGTTGGTTTGGTATTTAATTTCAAAATGCATGCATGTGTACGTGTTTCTGTATATGTTTGTCATCATGATCTGGATTCAACGGATATATATTAACGCTTGTGCTTAATTGGTTTCTCGTATTTAAGTGCTACCGTACGTACGTTTGCTGATATAATATATCATCTTGCTATTATTATTATTATTATTATTATTATTATTGAGTGGGAGATGATGACTTAATTAATTCATAATTAATTATTCCCCACGGCCACAACCATAACGTTACATATATTCCCAAGAAAAGCCCGGCCACAAGAGGCAACCCCAAGATCCCACTGTAAACATCAAATTCCCCAATCAGCCGACCAAAGCAAACCACTGTAAACATCTGTTTTTTTTTTCTTCTTCTTCTTCTTTCATTTCTTATATATGTTTCTGATCTGTTATGCACTACAAGGAATTTAGTCTTTTCCAGCGCTACGAATTCTCCGCTAAAAGCCAAAAAAATGCTGCAAAAACTTATTTGCAGCGAATTTATAATCGCTGCACGTTGGTTGCCAAAGATCGGTCGCCATATCTTTTACCAGCGATTTCAAATAATCAATGCAAAAAACCTTGTTTGCGGCGCGTTTAAATCACCACAAATAGTGATTAGAAACGCTAGAAAAAAAATCCTACAATTGATGATATAATGGTTGGGTCTGGCGAATCTATTTCACCGTAAATGTATAGAGTTTCGCTGCAAAAACATTTCGCAGTAAATGTATAAAGTTTCAATGTGAATTTCTTTATTAAATCGCCGCAAATAGTCTTTTATAAAATAAAAATACTATTGATCAAACTGTATGACTATTGAAACAAGTTGGCTTGCTGCAGTGCAACAAGGTTCAATAAAGCATATCGTTGGCTATTGGATGCGCCATATATATACTTTAAATGAACACGTATCTCCGAGAGAGAGATCAGAGAGAGAGAGAGAGAGAGAGAGAGAGAGATTAGAACTTGATATGATTCAGCCCAGAAAATAATAAAGTTAGTAGCAAAAGCATTAGCATGTAAAGGAATATTCACCCAAAAAAATTGAAATGCGACAGGGCTTTGTAAAGAAAATTGAAAAGCGCAACAAAAAGTTCACACAGTCAGCTGAGAATGAAAAAATGGGAGAGGAACAAATATTCCCTATTAAACCTATCAAATTTTCTTACTTGATGAGTTCGATCTATGATTGGTTCACACAAAACAATGCTGGTGGTTCCATCTGTACTAATCCAAGTAAATTCTGTACAAGCAGCCTTCCCCTTCACAAGAGTATCACTGCTAATTTCTTTTTCTTGGATAAACCAAAGATGCTTATTCAGTGAAGGTGCTTCATTAATATTCTCAATTAAAAACTCATTTAATAGACAATTGAGTAAATAGTAAGAACCATGGCAAGGAGTTACAGTTAAATATAAAGGTTGAATCGAATGACTCACCTCTGCCGTGCTTCTTCCTTCTCGAGCATTATAATCTATGATTTTTATCTCAACAAATTTGTACTACTGTAGTCTGCAAGAGATTAGAGCATGGCATATATTAAAAAAGATACAAGTTTACGAAAACAAAAATAGGGAATTCATACAGGAATCTATGAGCTGCATAGCTTACATCAAGTACCCAGCTTAGAAAAGAAGTTTGTTGCATAAAGAAATGCCATAACCTTGGGAATATAAAACATCGATAAATACATTCATCCAACAGCTTGGGATTGTATGAACCAATATCATTTCACCAATAAGCTCCATCTAGGTCTCATATTCAAGCATGTGATTGACCATCATGATATTCAAGGAATATATCTAGAGTCTTTTGGGAAAAAAACATTTACATCATGATTCCCAGCTAGAGCACCAGAGAAATCAGATTCTAATTGAACTTCCAACTACTGTAGCCTCCAACAAAGTTCAAACCCATCCAAGATAATGAAAATCATTTATATTTTCTTGTAAATTAATACACACTTAGAGCATTAATACCCACTCACTTGTGGCAAAGAAATATTATCTTCGATCAGAATTTCATTATAGAGGCCCCAAAGCAAAATACATATATATGAGCTAAACTAGAGAGAATAAATTAAAATTACTATTGTAGAAAAACTAGGCAATCCCACTCTACCAAACAGATCATAAACCAATCAAATCATGTTGGGGAAGTTGAGTAGTAGAAGAAAAAGAAGCATCATGATGCCAATTATTGCTCCAAAAAACTTATTAACCATCAGCTAATTATCCAAGGATAGTTCTTGATAAACTTGAAACAGCAATTACAGCAAGAGATAGTTCTTGATAAACCAGAAAATTCTAATGAAATCCTTAGTTGTTTACTTAGTTATTAGCTTCAGTAGAAGGTAAAAAAATACATACTGATTTCTACTAGTTTAATACATAAAAATGGAGGCCTAAACATAATTGAAAATTGATTCAAATAGAGGAAGAAGTATAGTTAAAACTATAGCAGAACCTTTTTGTAGAAACTGTACAACATGGAACAAAACAAGGCAGAAAATCATCTCACCTCTTCAAGCAGTAGATTGCATGAATTATGCATGTTTCTACCTTCCCTCCACTTGGTTACACACCCAACTAAACAAGTATTAGGGGAAAAATGTAAGGACAAATGAGGTTGGAAGACACCATGACATAATCTGTTGCAGAAAATTTCAGAACGTGGAAGTGTGTTTGCTGCTATCTTTTTAGGTGCTTAACGTGAGCTAAGAGAGGGAAAAATGATGGAGTTTTTAACTAAACTGAACTTAGTCTTCTTACAAATGAAATTTAAGCCAAAGTTCCAGCCTTGTAGAGTGAAGATATAATCTAAAAATGAAGGGGAAACTGCTGCAGCACAAAAAGAAAAACATCACAAATTTCCTGATATACTTTGAGCTCTTACAGGTGGGTTTAATCCTATTTACAGATTCTATTTTTCTTCCTTATGATTATCCACTCAAATACACAGATATAGAAGAAAGATGTGAGAAAAGGAAGGTGATACTCACAACATAAATTCTGGATAGCCTATTTTACTAGCAATCATGAATTACTTCAGATAAGTGCTCACTTATCAAATCCATCCATAGCAGCTATCACCAGCCAGAAAGCAGAAGCAGAAGATGGCCCACCCATAGTCTGTTGACCAAGAATTTGCTTGTGGATCTCCATGTGCAACTCTGGTACCTAAGAACAATAAACATATATATCGAATTAATATGAAAAATCATGGCAAAAATCAATTGACACTTTGGTTTATGAGTTAAAGAGTTGGGTTATTTGAAGTAGAAAGGATATTAGTAGGGGCAGCACAATCCCACTCCCCACCGCATTTATGCATGGCCCAAACACTAAAGAAGCACTAAATTCTTAGCTAGATAATTAGTAGTACCAAACAAGCTCACAAAACCATATATACTATTTTTTCCCAAGCAATATTGAGACAATGCAATGTCATCATCTTAAAAAAAAATTGCTTATAGGAAAAAATCATTTAAAAATGCAATGCAAGTCATTAGATTAAAATTCATGAGCAAAGAGGGTATGGCTAGGGTATGGCTAGCATCCCAATATGCTAGCCATACCATCCACATTAGAAACAAAGACGGTAATCCTTCCCCTTCACAGGAGTATCACTGCTAATATCTTTTTCCTTAAGTAGTGAGTGTTTAAAAAAAGATTAAATCATTTCCATGGAAGCTCAGAGGGTGGTGGTGATCCAAGATGCATCAACAAAAGTTTATTCAAGTGTAATCGGGTGGGTACTGCATAGGTTATCTCTGAAACCTAGAGATAAGGTCACCCTACTCGCAGTCCTTCATCAAGTTAAAAATCCTAGTACGTTATCTTTCATGGGAAGCAAATGGCAGTGTAAGAATTCATGTGTAACACCCCGGTCCCTCAGGGGTAGGAGACTTACTTCCTGTAACTTAAAACTCTCATTTCATCAATATATATATATATATATAGACTGCAAAATATAAAGTCATCATAATACTACAAAATCTCTTAATAAAATCCGCCAATTCTCAGAAATCTTCTATGAGTAATCCACTATACTTAAATAATCATCTCACCCATGCTCCAAAATCCTGATCCTTCGCTGAACTATTCAAAATCATCTGAAAAAATTTGGAGATAAGGGGTGAGTTATCAACAACTCAGTAAGCAAATAACATATACTAGTGTGCAAATATGAGCATTTACAGAGTCCAGAATGCAGAACAAAATACTTTTACTTTCAAAATGCAGAATTAAAACATGTTATCAAAAATATCAGAGCCAAAGTTTCAGATAAGTATTCTTATTCAAAGTTCCTTTGACATAACATAACTGAACATCTTCATCTTATCATATCATATCAGAACAGAGACCATATTTAATCCCCATGGTAGGGTTGTGCATCTGCAGATACCCAAGCAGGTGCATATTAGAACTGAAACAGATTACCACTATTCTTTCCCGTGGCAAGGCCATATCACATCACACAGAAACAAGTACCATGTACATCCCCCGTGGTAGGGTCCCTTAACTGAACGGAGCAGAAATAGAATCAAATACAGAACCAGATAGTCATGCCAAAGGTTTTTCAAATGCCACATCTTATCAAAACAGAGTACTAAACAGAATCATATCACCTTCATATTCAAAAATATTTTTATTCAAAGTCTTTTGACATAGCATAATTGACCACCATCATACCAGAACATCATATCACATCAGAGGCCATATTTGACCCCCGTGGTAGGGTTGTGCAAACCCCGGTAGCTAACCGAGCAGAAACAGAATGTGAATCTTCCCTTTATTTATTCTCGGAGCCCCAAGTGTGCACAGACCACCAGAAAAATCACTTTGTTTCCAAAGTGGGTGTAACAGAAACAGAACAGTTGGTACCAACCCAAACAGAAGCCACTATTAGCACCCGTGGAAGGTCAAATAGATCACCATCCACAAACCAAACCTAGATTCAGAATGTCATGCCAAAATTTTTCAGAAATTACATCATATCATATCAGAGTACAAAACATAATCAGAATAGAACTGAATCAGATTATAAAAATATAATTTATGCACAAAACTTCATATTGGCTCTCTTTTGCATAGTTCAAAAACAAAATGCTAGAAAATAAGCTCATGTCTGTACCAGTCATGCTCGAAAATACTTTATTCTTATACAGAATTTCATAATGCAGAACAAATAACTGAAGTTGTTTCAAATTTCTTTTCATAACAAAACATGCATATTTTCCAAAATTGACCTTAGTCCATTTTATTTTATTTAAAATCTAGCATAGGAACCTCGTGGTAGGGTTGTGCAAATCCCGGTAGCTAACGAGAAGAAACATAATGTGAATCTTCCCTTATTTATTCTCGGAGTCCCGAGTGTGCACATAGGAAAGACCATCAGAAAAACCACTTTGTTTCCAAAGTGGGTGCACCAGAAACAGAACAGTTGGTACCAACCCAAACAGAAGCCACTATTAGCACCCGTGGTTGGTCAAACAGATCACCATCCACAAACCAAACCTAGATTCATTCTCAGAATGTCATGCCAAAAGTTTTCAGAAATCACATCATATCCTATCAAAGTACAAAACATGTTCAGAACAGAACAAAATCAGATTATAAAAATATAATTTATGCACAAAACTTCATATTCGCTCTCTTTTGCACAGTTTAGAAACAAAATTCTAGAAAATAAGCTCATGTTTGTACCAGTCATGCTAGAAAATGCTTTATTCTTATACAGAATTTCATAATGCAGAACAAATAACTGAGGTTGTTTCAAATTTCTTTTCATAAACATGTATATTTTTCAAAATTGACCTCAATCCATTTTATTTTATTTAAAGTCTAGCATAAGAACCCCGTTTACCTGGACTTCTTAACTTATCGGAATTCTCCCAAAGTAGTACTGAACGAAAGTCAATTGTCACCTATAAAATTGTCACGTAACTTTCTTAAATAAAAATTCACGTATTTCACAATTTAAACTTGAAATGCTAAAAAAAGGTCATATTTTACTTTCTCAGAAACCTAAAATTCTCATAACTCTAAAATATCATAATTTCTCAAATATCTCGATATTCACTTAAGAAAAATCTCTCACTATTTAAACTCTAACTTATTTATTACCGGAAACTAACTATAAAATTAATGCTAAATAATATAATTATAAACTGTAATTACTATCTGTTATAACACTTTTTAGACTAATTTTTTTTTAAAATGAGCCGAAGTGCATTTAAAAAAAAAAATAACAGAGTTTTATAACTAGAAGGGCACAAATGTAAAAAAACTTAAAAAGGGTTTGAGGTGTTTTACGAAAAAAAGAAATCAATGGCCAAGGCTTGATGGCATTTTCGTAATTCTAGAGATATCAAGACCATATAATTTAAAATTATCTATACGTTAATATTTTTAAAGAGTCCAAAGCTTCTATTTGTTTCTAGGGAAAACAGAAAACACAGTAAAAAGAAGAGGAAGCCGAAAGGGGAGGTGTGCGACGGAGGCTCACCGTGAGGGAAGGTGTGCGGCGCTGGGTGCGGTGGGAGGTGGTGAACTCGGCGGCTGTGCACTGGACGAGAGAGAGAGAGAGAGATGAGAGCAATGAGAGGGAGACGGAGAGTGATGGAAAGAGAGAGCACAGGAGAAGGAAACGGAAGCTTACGGCAGTGAATGGAGATCGACCTGGCAGTGCCTTGGGACTGGGATATAGTGCACAGCGGCAAAAGGCTGGGAAGCTTCAGTCGTTGGCAGTGGAGGTGTAACGTTCGGCTCTGTTTTGGGTGTAGGAAAACAGGGGAAAACACGGGCTGAGTATCCGTGAGCTGAATGGTGGCGCCGAACGAGATGAGCGCTGGGCTGCTGCGTAGGTGGCTACGGTTTCGTGTGGCTGAGCAGGTAATGACGACGCGGAGAGAGCCGGCGCTTTGGGTGGCAGGGTTGTGGCTCGACGTGGAGGGAGCAGGTGCTCTGTTATGAGCTGCAAAAACAGTGTGGTTTTCGGTTGTTAGACGGAGTTTGTGTCTTGCGGTGGTGCTAACGGTCGCTGGGACGGTTTCGAGGAGGAGCTTGGGTGATGGCCGTGGTTCACAAAGGAGGGTAGATGCTCTGGGGAGTTTGGCTGGCCGAGGTCATGAAAAGAGGGCAGCGGCAACTTTGGGTTTCTTCATGCATGAGGGATGGTTGAGACGCGCATATATAAATAGGGGATTGAATATAAAACCCTATAGAGGGAAAGAAGGAAAGACGTGCATCGGCAAGCCGTGAAACACGTAGGTGATTGAAGCGTGCATGAAGTGGAAACGGAAAAGGAGCCGTGTATGCAGTGAAAAAGAAACGGAACGTGGAGTCTGAAATAAGCTATCACGAGTTTGGGGCTTTTCCAAAAAATATGGGTCTCGATTGAATTTCTAAAAATAATCCAACTTGTCCAAAAAAATTCTCGGCTCAATTCTCACCTTGGTCCTTTAGAAAAATATAACTTAAATATAAGTCCAATAAAATCATAATCCACCAAAATAAAGATTTTAGACCCGTAGTCTAAAAATATAAAAACTTGAAAACTCAAAAGGGTTTTTCGCACAAAAATATCTAAAATGTTTTGAAAACAACTTGGTACTGGACCGAATGTTACATCATGTCTTTATACCATTGAAGGAGATTGGAAGAAGGAGAAAAAGCAAAGCCATACACGCAAGAATTTTAAGTCATGTAGAATATATAACAAGCAAAATGCAGTGAATAGCCAGTTCTCTCTCTACAGCTGCACTTTTTTTTAGTATATTCTTTATTTTTTCCTTCATTATTAGGTTCTTCTTATGTATGTTTTTCTCCTTTCCTTGCACTGGGATTTAACACCAGAGTGGGATCCAGCTCAATATTCGGAGCAAATGAGAGATTCCTGGAAAGAGAAGTGAGTAGGATGAAGAATGAGTATCTCAACAACTCGGACATTGCTAAGATTTCCAAAATGTATGAACAAAACCTGGTACTGCAAAATGCAACTGCTACAATATGCTGCCTACATTTGGATCAATCTTTCAATTAACGTAGAAATGAAATGACAATTTTAAAGAGCTAATTAATTGAGTTCTCTGATCTCTCTCTCTATGCATTAAAATCTCAAGTTAAATTTCAGATGGAGGTGGCTGCAGGGCCTTCTCCTAAGGCAGTCGCTCTAAAAGCAGCCAGAAGTCTAAAGGCAACATGGTTGATACTTGACAGGTCAAAAAAACCTAAATTTATGTGAATCTTCCTGATGATGAAATTAAACACTAAGTGGGCGGATGATGACATAACTTCACTGAAAAAGAAAGAATATGATAGCATGCATGCTGCATAGTCTTTCACTATTTGCTATCTTTTATTTATGTACCAATCATTTAAAAGATGATATATAAATATCATTTTTCCTTACATTAAATATAAACCATGATTGTCTACTTGTAAACATGTTGACATTAGTTACTAAAAGTAAACTGAGATCCCAATTTTCCATGGGCAGAAACAAGCCCAGAACATGTCTGCTTGGCAGGTATGCATAGAAGATGATAATCCATAGACACTTGCAAATGTGACACACAACAATGACAGCATATAACAGTTAAATAGATTCATACCCAGGGCATTGGTCCATGATTTTAAAAAATCATTTAAAAATGCAATGCAAGTCATTAGATTAAAATTCAGTATAGGATCATCGCTAATAAGGTTCAAAAGAAATAAAATTTGAAACTTGAAAGTTACCTTATCTGTGACTTCTAAGGACTTGTGATAGAGCTCGTTAGATGGATCTTACAAAAACAAAATCCACCATCAAACTTCTATGAGATTCTCTTACCCAAAAAAAAAAAACATAATTCAAAAACTCATAAACTGAAAATTTACCTTGTCTATTGTGATATCCCGTATTTTAGTGTATTTTCACTGAAGAATTATTTTAATTAATTTGAAGATTGGTTCTCTTGTTTTGAAATTATAAGAGTTTTGTTATATTATTTTATAATATTTTTAATTGTGAAATTGCTATTAATGTGCTTTCTTAATATTAAATATTGTTTTGCTTTTAAATTGATCTTTAATTTAAATTAGTTTGTTTATAGGTTTTAAAATTATTATTGTTGATGGATTTTATTATTTTTTTAATTAAGCCTTTCACTTCGTTTGAATTATTTTATTTAATTTATTGTTTTGAAATCATTTTCGTTGGATCATTTTTGGGACCCAAGTTATGAGGATTGGACCTCATTTCTTTTCCCCATATTTTCTTTCCTCTTCTTTTTCCTTTCTTATTTTCTTTCCTCCTTATTTCTTCTCCTTCCCGCGCGCAGCCCCCCCTCTCTTTCCTTTCTCTCCTTCGGCCGAACCTCCCTCTCCCAGTCGGCACAGTCGAGCGCCGCTGTGGTCGACACCACCCACCCCAGCTCCTTCCCAACCGCCGGCGACCACACCCTACCAATTTTAGGCCACCTCGTGCCGCTGTCGACCCGTACGCAACACTTAAAGCCGTGGCGTTCCTTGCGTCACTGCGCCACCGTCGCGCCACCTCCGGCCACCATTTCTTCACCACTTCCTCCTCGACCTCCCAGCTACCTAATGGATCCAACCCCAGCTCCGATCCGTCACCGGTGAAGTCCCATTGTCTACATCTCCGATTTCACCCTTTTTGGCCTTAAACCGCCGCCTACGCCGCCACCCACAGCCAAAGGCCACCACCACTAGCTTCACTGACCTCTCTAGGCCCTACCCTAGCAATTTCAAGTCTTAGTTTGTCCCTGTTCAAAAGTGGGTTTGTGAGACCCACGGCTTCAGTGTATTTTACACTATTCGGTTGTTGTTTTGTCGCTTCCAGCTCATCCGTGATCCTCCGAAAATTATTACATAGCGCTGTAAGTATATTTCCAAACATCTTTTGAGATTTAAATATATTTTTGTACTAACTTATTTTACTATGTTCTGGTTGGTTGTGTCGGACTGAGTCCGAGGAGTAATGGGGGTCGGATGGATTGGAGGATGGAGTTATTTATGTGTTTGGTTATATTGTGATTTGGTTGGCTGTTGGATATTGAGGTTGTGTTTGGTTCATTGCATGTGCACGCATGATCTTGTTTGTAAATGAAAACTGGGTTTTCAAATAATTGCATTCATGTTCATGTGGAGATTTGAAAACAGGGTTTTCATGTGTGGAATGGATTTTGGGTGCGTGTGTATCACGACCCCAAGCCGAGATGAGGCATTATCTCGGTGGAGCTCCTCTGGTCACTGGGGATCCGAACAGACTAAGTGACGTCCCCTGGGTGTTCGCCGGGCGACAACGGGATCGGACGAGTTACGTGCCGACTCCGTGGCCCTTCTGCTGGCGGGGGCTAAAGGATGCCTGGCCACGAACGCACTGGGTGTGGAACTAGGCATCGCTCGTTATGCAGCCAGGACGTGCGGATGGTCCCTAGGGGAGACCATGGTGCATATGGATTAATGGATAAATTGCTATTTTCTGGGAAAATGATGGATTATTGTTTTGGGGCATTTTCTGGGAAAATGGTGGAAAATGTATTGATGAAAATGTTTTGGGCCAAAATGGGATTTTGGCGTGTGTTGAAAATATTCATTTTCGGGGAAAATGATATTTTTTGGATTTCATGCACATTGCATCATATGCATGCATGGTTGGTTGCATTAATGTGTTTTTATCTCGGAGTGGTTTGGATTATAACTTACCTGCGGTACCATTTTCTGATACCGTAGATTTGATGTTGATGATGCAGATGCAGAGCCTGAGGAGTTGGCTCTGCCGAAGGAGTAATCTAGGATCACTCGTGTTTGTATTTCAGCTCTTGTATTATTTTGGGACATTGGTCTTGCTTTTAAACGCTTTGTTTTTGAATATTTGTATAAAACAATTCTGGTACTTAGTTGAGCTATTTAAATTATACGCTGCGTTTTGTTGTGCACTTTTTTCGTGTTGCACACACTTGAACACTTATCGTTGGGATGCGTGACCCGTGTTGTCATCATCCTGATGTCACGATTCTCGCATTTCCGTACGTGGGAGTCGGGGCGTCACAGGTGGTATCAGAGCAATTCGGCTCTCGGTAAAGCCACATGTCCCGTAGGTGCAGTACCAGCAAGTTTTAAAGTTGAGATTTGGAATTATTTAATTTAAAGTATGTCATTCTTATTGGTTTTATTTATTTCATTGTATCCTACTTTGGTTGTTTATTTATCTTATTGTATGTTATTTTATTTTATTTGAGATTGTTTTGTTTTGTTTTGGTTTTATTTTGTTTGAGGTATGTTACTTTAATTGTTTTAATTTATTGTATGTTGTTATACTTGGTTGGTTTTATTCTATTTTATTTCATAGCATTTTGTCGTTTGTTAATTTATTTTGCCATAATTATATTTTAATTTGTTTGAGTTGATAGGTGGGTTAAGGGTTATGCTATGGCAGGAAGATGGTACGATCGTGAATGTCATTGTTAGGCTTGAACATTTAGTGTAGTAGGCTTGAACTCTTAGCGATTGGTTTGTTTTAATATCGGGACTCGAAGGGAACGACATGGTCTAGGTGAACTTTATGGAGTAGGAACTCAAGTCATAGCTGAGATGGGTATAGCTTTAGATCGCTTAGGATAACTGAGGTCTTAGGTTCTATAGAATTTATGTAATGAGTTATGGAGTTGGAGGTTATAAGTTTAACGAACTTCGAGGATAGATTTATGAGAAGTTTATCTAAGGTTTGCGACCCTATAGTTTTTAGGAAATAGGTTTATAAGATTTAAGGTGGTAGGTTGAACAAACATTTGAGGGATTTATTAAATTAGAAGTTTTAGATCTTGCCGACTTTGATAAGTTGTCTTTGATAAGCAGTTGACAACATTTGGGGTTTTAGAATTTTGCAAGCTTTATAAGGTGAATGCTTTAGATTTAATGTCATCGATCTTAAGGATTTCGGGGAATGTTTCTTATCTTATTTAAGGTTTTAGAATTGTAGAGTTGAAGGACTGATTTGTAATAAGATTTAAGTTTTTAGTTCTGCAGGCTTGGTGTGCTAGTTTGATTTATTTTGGAGATTGATTAGTCAGTGACCATTAAATGGAGTTGATCAGAGTTGGGTTATTGATATAAGGATTTTCAATGAGAGTATTTCTTTAAGGATTGAAGGTATTGATCTAGTTCGTGTATTTTCTGAGGATTGAAGATGTCGATCTAGTTCAGAAAATTATTGTTATTAGTTCAAGGTTTTAGTGGCAAGTTTTAGGATTGATCCGCATCAAGTTTAAGGATAATAAATGGTGTGGACCTAGGAAAAGATTCTTGTTGTTTTTTGAGGATATAGGTCCAGATGATGGAAATGATAATGATGAACCACTAGCACGTTTAGAGGATTTTTGGGTTTCGGCTAAAGGTGCATGAGATCGATGCGTAGTCGTGGTGAGTTTGTATGGATTTTGGAGAGTACAAGTTCTAGTCTCATTTTTGGTTTGGAAGAAGTGGCTTTGGTAGGTGTTGAAGAGGTGTCGATACGATAGTATTTAATTCAACAGACCTTGGCTTTGAGTTTTTGGTGGGTTGATCGAAGTGTACAGTCGAAGTGGGTTACTCAATGGAATGATGGTTGGCAATAATTGTTGTGATTATCTTCAGGACTTAATTGTGACTTGAGGTCACATAGGAATTTAAATTTTTGAGCCTATACTTTCCTTTGGAGATTGAGTGCCTAGTTGGGAGAATTAAGGACATTGTTAGTTAATTTAAAGAGAGATGGATGGATCGCCATATATAGTGTATGATAAAATCTTGAAAGTTGAAACTTAGGCATCAATGGTGGATAACATAATCAAGTATGTGAGTTAATAAAGCATTAGGATCCATGGGTGTTGTGCAATAGTTTTTGGTGGATTGAAGATTTGAGTAGTGACGTCACGAATGTCACTACTTCTCTGTGAGGACAACTTGTTAGAAAAATAAATCGCCAACTTCTCATAATTAACCTTCTGACCCGTCCATCTCTCATATTGATTTAGAACATCTATCAAACATCTAATTGTTCCTTTCGAAGCATTCACAAATAATACGATGTCGTCAACATATAAAAGATGAGATAGCATAGGAGAATTACTTGGTGGGAGAACAATTGGATTTTCCTTTAAGTCACCTTTTCCTTTATCATCTTAGAAAGGACCTCCTCCATAATAATAAATAAATACGGCAAAAGTGGATCACCTTGTCTAAGTCCTCTCTTAGACTTGAAGAAGCCTTTGAATGTACCATTCAACATTATAAAAAACCACGGCGTTGTAACACAATTTTTAATCAAAGCACAAAAATCTGCTGGGATACCAAAGCTATGCAGAACATGTAATAAAAATCTCCAATTGACCCTATCATACTACCTTTGTTTTTATAGGTAGTCACATGTCCAATAGTGACCCCCACCCAATTTTGTTAATAAACCCTCACTTTTGGCGGAGGAATACCGTGGTAACATTCAAGGTACTAGAATTTTACAAAAATAGCAAAACCCCAAGTACCAAACAAACTACTATAGAAAAACTGTATCTCTAAACAGGCCTATATAGAATTAACAATATAAACATACCCATTCGAGACGAACCCAATACGTAACATCTGACAATCTAAATCTTTCATCCTTTAAATGAAGACGTAACCTTTCTTCTGCAAGACAATCAGCTTCCTAAATCTGTTCAACATTTCCTTAGATGCGCTAGCCCACATAAATCCATTCTAACGATCCCTTTAAGCAAATGAGGAAGCTCCATCTGGCTTAACCATTCATATGAGACACCACTACTTCCAAGCTGGGCCAAAAAATCAGCAACTTTATTTCCTTCCTGATATATGTGTTTTACAGAAAAATTTATTTCTGCCAACATATTAAAAATATCTTCCCAGTAGTCCTCTAGGTACCAAAGAGTGCATTTTCCTTTCTTAATCCAATTCACTACTATAAGAGAGTCCATTTCAATAATTAGATTGCTTAAACCCAACCTTCTACAGTGTTTAAGTCCTAACCAAAGGGCCCTTACTTCCGCAAGACTATTACTACCATAACCATTCGACTCAGAAAATGCAAAAACTACCTTCCTAAACTCATTTCTCACTATACCACCTACACCCAAATTACCAGGATTGTTAACGCAACTACCATCCACATTCATTTTAAGCCACTCCCTCTTTGGCTCCTCCCATCTTACTTCAATTAACATCTCCTTCCTCTTTATCTTAATTGGAACATTCAAAGATTTTAACACCTTGATGTCCTTTTCTACTAACCGAGAAGCCTTGTGAAGTTTAATGCCAACCCAATGTATCCAATACTTTATCGATCTCCATAGAGCATGAACTTTCTCCTTAATACCTTCCATTCTAGCTCTACACCTCCAAATCCCTAGATTCCATGAGATTATCCCAGGCATCAAACCAATAAGACTCCCGAGTTGTGTTGATTTCTTCGTTCTCCTTATCCCAGCCTCCAATGTTGCTTTCCAAGGCCGACTGGGATCAAACAGAATACCTAACAAGTTTGAGGTGAGCTTCTAGATGATTCTTGCAATTTTACCACTATATAAAACATGATTGACATCCTCGAAGGCACCTTCTTGGCAACATTCACACTTAGAAACTAAAGGCACTCCAATTTTCCTTATGTGATCGTCCACACTTAGACTTGAATTTAGTGCCTTCCACATTATCACAGAGCATTTCTTAGGAAGAGCCACATTCCATATCCATTCCGACCATTGCCTCTTAGGGCTACTCACCCGAACCAAGTTCCAAGCACTTCTCGATGTAAAATAAACGTCTGGGTTCTCCAAGCAAAGAAGTTCATCAACCCCACTTCGACACTTGACTTCATTTGCTATTTCTTCAGATTTTCCAGCCCCAACTAACTGCTCCAATATGTCCATATCCTAGCTATTATTCTTCATCACTTGTTTAACCTTCAAAGCTGAGTCTCCCACAATCGGGTGCTGCCCCATCAGGGGACTAGAATGCAGCCAATTATCCTTCCAAAATGAGACATTCCCCTCACGAATCCTCCATTTAGAATGTGCTAGAACAACCGGAACTTCTTCAGCAACTGACTTCCAGAATCTAGTACCTCTAACCAAATTCACCTCCAACGGATGTACCCCTTACATGTACTTTGCACAGAAAAAACTTTGCCATAATGAGTCTGAACATATCAAATCCCATGCAAACTTAAGATGAAGCGATCTTTAAACATCAACTAGATTTCTTAAACCTATTCCTCCCTCATCCACCGGCTTACAAAGTCTATCCCATTTAACCCATTTTTTCTTTGGACTCCCATTAATAGAACCCCAAAAAAAGGAGCTAAAATTTTTATTAATCTGAGTATACACCATTTTCGGAACATGCAATACCGAAAGGAGATGAATCGGCATACTTGACAGGACTTGTTTTAAGATAATCAATCTAGCCCCGTCTGAAAGGAGTTTAATCTTCCATCCTTCTATATTGTTTCGAATCCTTTGTATAATGTCTTGGAAATGTACTAACTTTAATCTTCCAGAAACAATTGGCACCCCTAGATATTTGACCGGAAACACCCCTTCCGAAAACTTAGTTAGAGATAATAGATTCCTCCGTCTTACATTACTAATTTTCTTCGAGAAAAAAATATGAGATTTGGCACTGTTTACCTACTGACCTGACCACAAAGCATATATACATAAGGTATCTATAATCTCAAGGATAGAAGATCTTCCTCCATTGATGAAGATATATCATCAGCTTATAATAGGTCGGATATATGAGGGCTATACCTCGGATGAGAATAACACTTGATTCTTTTATCTTCAAATTTCTTTTAACCATATGAGAAAGGACTTCCTCCACTATAATGAATAGGTACGAGGATAATGGATCTCCTTGACGGAGACCTCTTCCACCCTGAAAGAACCCTTTTGGAGTGCCGTTCATAACGATAGAATACCAGGGTGAAGTAACACATTGCATTAGCAACTGGCAAACTTTTAGAGAAAACCCAAAAGCTTCCAAAACATGAAATAAGAATTTCCAATCAATTGTGTCATAAGCTTTTGCAAAATCAATTTTTAACATAATATTACCTCATCGGGCTAGCTTATTAATGTCATGAATAAGCTCCTGAGTAAGGCTAATATTTTCAAAAATACTTTTTCCCGGCAAAAAAGCTCCTTGCTCTTTAGAAATGATTTTACTAAAGCCTGGTGTGAAACGATTTACTAGTATCTTAGAGCAAATTTTATATAACACAGAACACAGACTGATTGGGTCTAAAATTCCCAAATGATGTGGAGTTTTGTACTTTGGGAATTAACACAATATATGAGGCTGAGTAGTACCTTGGTAATTCTGCTCTGCTAAAAAACTCCTGGATGGCTTCTAGTAAATCTTCTTGCACTAAGGACCAATAGAATTGGTAAAAACCAGATCTGAAACCATCAGGTCCGGGGCTGCCATCTATAGGAATGGAGAAAAGAGCATTTTTCACCTCCTCAATTGATGGGACAGTACCAATTATGTTATTCTCACCCTCCGAAACTACACCTGGGATGAAATCTGCAAAATTCGACACGGGGTTCAACGGCCTTGCTTGAAGAAATTCCTTAAAATATGTACAGGCCTCCTCATGAATACCCTCTGGTGAATTCAACACACGTCCATCAGGTAACTCCATTTCCGTAACCATATTGTGCTTCTAGGACTAAAGAGCTCTAAAGAATGAGGATGACGCTTCACCATGGGAAGCCCAGTCCTGCTTTACTTGTTGCGCAACCCGTGCTTCTTCCCATTTAAACCATATGTCCAATTCTATTTTATTTGCTAACACCTCCATTTCTACATCATCAGCGTAACATTCTTGCAACCTTGCTTCTCCATCTTCCACTTTTCTTTCTAGTTCTCTAATGTGATTACCCGTCCAACCAAAGATCTCTTTATTCCAATCTCTAAGGACCAGTTTTAACCTCTTCAACTTTGCAGCAAACTTCCACAAGCCCGTTCCACTAACCTGTGATTGCCAAGAACTAGAAATGCACTTCCAAAAATCCTCATGGTTAGTCCACATATTTTGAAACTTAAAAGAGACACGACCATAACTCGTTGACAGAGCAGATAGACCCAATAGCATTGGAGAGTGATCTGAAGACCTCCTCAGAAGATATTGAATTTTACTTGATGGATAAAGATCCAAAAAATCCACACTAGAAAGTGCTTTATCTAGCCGTGCCTAAGAATGAGCCACCCCATGTTGACCATTGCACCATGATAATATGTTGCCAGTAAAAGGAAGCTCCACCAAACCGCCATCATGTATGAACGAATAGAAGTCCTCCATAGCCATGAGCAACCTCGGGTGACCCCCTCTTCTTTCACTGTCTGACCGTAAAGTGTTAAAGTCCCCAATAATCACATGAGGCAACTGCAAATTGTTCACAACCAGCATATCGGCCCACAGTGCTCGTCTATCCAGGTACCAGCATTTTACATAAACTGCTGATATCAGGAAACTAGAATTAATAACTAAGGAGATATGTTGGTTTGAAGCACCCATGACATCCACTTGCAACCCATCCTTCCAGAAGCACCAAACTTTGCCTTCTTGGTCTACATTCAATAGACACTCCTCAAAAGATAGAAAATTCTTCCAATAATTCAAAAGGTTCTGCCAGAAGGAGTATGGAAGGATCATAAGCTCGTAACAACATCTTCAAACATTTTTTTGAGGTACCTAGTCCTCGAATATTCCAGAACATAAGCTTATTAATCATAGATCGAAATGCGAGGGCCCTCTCGGAGCCCTTACAAATCTACGTAGAATTCTTTTGGGAGGCATTGTCTTAACGTTTACCTCAGAATCTGAAGAACTGTCCTTATCCTTAGCCGGATGAGGTATATTTACTTCTTCATCAGATTGTGACTCAGTGATGCCCTAGCCTTGGTTAAAGCTTATCATCTGCAAATTCTTCGAGCATACTGACTGCATTATTCCAGGTTGCACCACTTCGATCTCTCCCAACTCCTCCATCAGAGGAGCATTATCAGGGATCAAATCTGGCATAGAAACAGGCAACAAAAATAATTCTCCCTCAGGGTTAGTCCCACTTGACTCTCCACCCGTCAGCGGCTCTGTCATATGTGTTAGGGGCTCACCACTAGGCATTTGCTTTGGGGGCTCTACCATACCATCCTTCTCCAGCACCAAGTCCCCTGCTTAGCCCCTTCAGTTAAAGAAATAACCTTATCTTTTGAGTTCTCCAGCACCAAGACCCCTACCTCCGTTCCATCAATAGAAAGTTCCTTGGCATTGGAGGTCCCTAGCACCAAATCCCCTGACACTGTCCCAATGATCCTTGGAGCCGCAATTTCAAGAACCAAGACAGGAGGATCTTGATTATTTCCAACTTGCTCATTAATATCTTGCAAATCATCTTTCTTGGCCTGAGGGACCCAAATTCTTTTAGATTTAATTGTCTTCACATTCTTACTTCTGTTACCTTCCTTCACTTTTGACTTACAAGTCTTCAAGTTATGACCTTGCACTTTACAATCAAAGCAAAAAGTGGGTAACGTTTCGTACTCAATCTCCTGTAAGAAACTCGTGGGATGCCTCACTGTCCCAATCCAAATTGAGTTAATTGGATTTTGCTCCACATTCATAAGAACACAAACCCGTGCAGCATCTGTCCTGGTAGCATAACGTGTAGCATTGTCTCTTCGCAAGAAAACACCGATTGGCGCAACAATGTTACGTAAAAATGATTCTTGATAAAAGTTAGGAGGGAGACCAGGTAATAGGATCCACATCGGAACCACCACCAGTTCCTCATCTTCCTTGAAATCTGTCGACCACTGAAAAGGCCGGAAAGCAACCCCATCCACGTCACAGCTTTCCCGGGAAAGAGACTTGAGAAAGTCCTCTTCATTTGAGAATCTGACAAATACATTCCTTTGTTTACTCATGGCAAAACTATTGGTTGCATCGATACTCCCCAATGAAGGCCTTTGCCTCAAGAATTGCAAAGCCATAGAGAATCGAAATGGAACAGCAGAGCGCTCTAACTCCTCCTTCGTAAACTGCACGTAAAACTCCCCCTCTACACACTTGGGTTTCCGAAACGGGATTGATACCTCAGGAAGAGCCTGAGGAATATGAACCAGGGACTCAGCGAATGTTCTTGTCATGGCCCGCATCGTAGGAGGGGGTTGGGAGCCCCCTGCGGCAGCCATGCACGTAACAAACAATAAAGCCTAAGAGCTCCTTGATTCTTGACGCCATTCTTGGAGCATCGTCCTATTGTAGGAGGGTGCCTTGGGAGAGCTTAAACAATGGAATATGTCTATCATATCATACACCTTTGACATATCAATTTTCATAAAAACATTACACCTTAAGCGTTCCGATGTCATAATTTCGGCATTTCCTGAGTGAGAGAAATGTTCTGAAAAATGCTCCGACCCTTAATGAAAGCTCCCTGCTCCAGCGAGATCATACTGTCCAGCACTTGTGCTAATCTGTTCACAATCATCTTAGCAAAAACTTTATTGATCACGTTGCACAAACTAATGGGTCGAAATTTGTCAAAACTTGTAGGATCCTTCACTTTGGGAATTAGAACAATAAATGAAGATGTATAAAATCTCGGCAAACCCATACCTTGTAAAAACTCCGTTACTGCATTTCTGACATCCATGCGAGCTATCTCCCAACATGACAAATAAAATAGAGAACTAAAACCATTTGGCCCCGGACTTGAGTCCTTTGGGATAGAGAGTAAGACCTCATGAATCTCCTTTTCAGTTGGAACCAACCTCAAACATCTTTCCTCATTATCGCCCACCACTGAACTAATTAGATGGGATAAATCTGGCAGCTCCAGATTTTCCTCTTCAGACAAAAACAGTTCAAAGTACCTCGCAGCTTCTCCATGTATTTCCTCAAGCGACGCAAGGAACCTACCATCAGGAAGCCTCATATTTTTCACCTTATCATTACGTCTTCTTTGTGCAATTACCGCATGAAAATAATTAGTATTCTGGTCTCCCTCATCCATCCATCTTTGTTTTGCTTGTTGCATTAACCGAGCATCTTCTCTTTGAACCCATTGATCCAACTCATCTCTAGATTCAAGAAAATTATACTCAATCTCCCTCAAGTACCTGTTTTGAAGCTCCACATCAAGCACCTCAACTCTTTCCTTCAGTGCTCTAATATTCTCCTCCACTTTCCCAAATACATCTTTATTCCAGGAACGTAACGCCACCTTTAATCTCTTCAATTTTCCAGCCAGAGTAAATAAACCATTTTCGGGACCAAAAGGTTCCTTCCAAGATCTCTCTACTACCTTTAGAAAATCATCATGTGAAACCCACATGTTCTGAAATCGAAAAGGCGTCGGACCATACCTTTAAAAATCCCCCGCAAACCGCACCAAAATAGGCGCATGATCAAATGTTCTTCTACTTAAAAACCGAGCTGAAACCTCCCCAAACTTCACCGCAAACTCATTGTTAGCAAGCATGCGATCAAGCTTAGCCCAACTCCTCGCCATCCCTTGCTGCCCATTGCACCAAGATAATTGTCTTCCTTCAATTTTCCAATCAAGCAAACCACAAGAATTAATGCATGAATTAAATTCATTCATAGCATTCCTTGGCCTTGGTAGTCCACCAGCACGTTCAACATCAGAACGAATAATGTTAAAATCACCACTAACTACCCACGGAATACCAGCATAAGAAAAACTGCATAGGTAATCCCACAATTGTCTTCGATCCACCATTAGGCATTTAGCATACACGAAGGTCGCCAAAAACATACAACCATTTTCTGAGAATAATCCTGTAAGAGATTGATTAGTAACACTAACCAAATCCATATTCAAATCATTCTTCCAACAGATCCATATCTTCCCACCATCCTCAATATTTGAACTAAAATTATTAAAGCCAATTCTCAAAGCCCATCTTTCCACTTTATCGACAGGTAACAAAGGTTCCAAAATCACAAGAATCGAAAGTGCCCAACCCGCAAACATTCCACACCAGAAGATTTCCAATCATAAGGTAAGTTTATTAGGTTGGACCTTCATCCGTCGCGACTTCCTCACAGCTACATCTTTTGCGTCCATACTCACAGAATTCACATGACTACCCCCAGGGTCCGAACAATAATCCTTCTCACAATCCACCTCTACTGCCGTTTCTTCTTCAGATAGCACTTCAAAGCTATTCTGACATGGAATTGCTTCCTCAGGATGCACAACAACATTCTCTCCTGTAATATTCTCGACCTCCCCTGCATTAACATTCATCACGTTCACCACTTCAAAATCATCACACACTGTAGTATCGTCACTAACATTTTCGACCAACGGGACAGCAACAAGTTGTTAGTTATTATCAAGCTCGACTCTGATGAGCCTAGTATCTAGTGGACTTTCATCATTTAAAACTTGTTTGCCTTTATCAATAAACACCCCTACCACCGGTTTATCCTCCTTACTTACACCACTATCATCCTCCACTACCTCAACTTCTCCATCTTCTAAAGATTTATTTTTACGGCCCACTACCTTCCAAGCATTCTTATCATCCTTCTTATTCCCCTGTTTTCCTCCATTTACATGTTCTGGTTTTTGTTTAGGCTTCATCCCCACCCTGCAAACCACAGAGGTGTGCCCCTGTTGGAAACACTAGGTACAGTAGAACCCTCTCTTCTCGTAAACTACTTCCTGCCAAATCTGATGCTTTTGTCCAATAACAATCGGAAAGCCATCCACCATCGCATCTTGAAGGTCTACTTCTACACAAATTCTAGCCCCTGTAGCATGTGTACGATACAAAGTAGCATTGTCCGTCCCAAGAAATTTCCCAAATCTTGTTGCAAAACTCTGAAGACAATCCAACCGATAGAGATGCAATGGTAATCCAGGTAGGAAAATCCATTGCAGGGCAATTGACGGTTCCTTCTTGACATCAAAATCAATAGTCCAATTAAACAGCCAAAATTGACAACCAGCCACAACTCGTCCTTCCCTAGCCCAAGCATGAACATAGTCTTTCTCATTAGCCAAATGCAAAAGCACATGATAATCATCCATAAAGCTTTCCATCGGCACCTCGTTGAATCCCCAAGCTTTTATAATATTCAAACACAGAACATCAATGGACGGTAGTGTCGAAGTGAATTTAAGGACCAAGGCAAATTTTAGGTCTTCAGCCACTCTATCCATCTCCATATCAAAGAAAATGAAACCAAGCTCACCATTAATTTTTTCAGGTTTCCTCAAAGGCAAACGAAACTTCGGATGTTGCAAAGGCCTCTGTAAAGCCTGCGCAAAAGATTGTCCATCTCCCACAGTCGGATCTATCCCCAACTTCTTCTTCTCATTCCCAACCCCAGAATCCCCTCCACACGCTTCAGCCTGCACTCCCTCTACCATCCCGCCGGCACAGGGTCCCCGAAGGGCTTGCAAAACGCACAAAATCCTTCACAATCTCCAGAAAATGAAAACCTAGCAGAGGACAAAAAATCGCCCTGCCACGTGTCCAATTTTTATTATAGACTATAGTTGATGCTAAAAAGAAAGAAGAAGTATAAGTTGAAGAAAAACTCAAGAGACTAGGGGCTGCAAATTGCTGCTGTAATAGCTGTAGAATTGTTGGGTTGTTTCAGATGTGCTATGATGCACTGCTATTTTGACACTTCTAAAGATTGATTCTTATACAAAGGGTATGCTGAGTTTACTCAAGTATACAACAAAAGAACAAGACCTCGAAAGATTAAAGCATATGTACAACAAAGGTTCTCCAGAAATACATACCAGCAGAACTCCCAAGTTATGTTCTGGAGGTGCTTGAAACTCACAAAGACTCTATGGCATGCAATGTGGTGAAGTCAATACAACATAATTATATAGGAAAATAAAAACAAACAGAATAAAAACAAAAAAGTGTTTAAGATTTGCAAATACTGAGAGTTAAATAAGAATTACAACATTTCCTCTGTGCAATGAACTTCATTAAGATGTCGACACCAACATTATAATTAATAGGAGAAAAGATAGAAAGACAAGACACCAAAAATACATATCATGAAATTGTATGATGAATAGCATTACAAAGCAATCTCTATAAAACAGTGCTTGTATTTATTTATTTTTTGCACCCTGGCAGGAAAAGAGAGAAGAATAGAGAGGCGTTGGTGGGCACGAATGGCCAATGAGGGAATGACTAAATATCCAGAGCAGCTTAGCATCAACCTAAACAGATCTGATCAACACGTATGTAACATCAGCCAATGAACTAAAAGTTAGGCCTAACTCTCATACCATCATTCCAATAGAGTTAAATTAATAAAGTTGAACTAAAAGTCCTGCTACTATATGTGTGGTTGCGTATCCTAGAATTGATATATTTGCTTAATCATTACTTGATATTTGGCCTACAACGTGTTCAACCACTGTACATCTCGCCAGAAAAGAAAAGAAAAAATCAATTAAAAGACTGTAATCTCATAGGCTTGTGTTAAACCTTGAGATTGGCAGAAACAATAATACTATGAACAATAATGGTACTTGTAATAAAAATTGAGCGGTAATAGTAGTAGCAAATCATAACAGCAAGGTTTAAGTTTCAACTGTGAATGCAAAACTCATGGTGACGCATATACTTATTGATTTTTATGCATTCACTGAAGGTTCTACCTTGAAAACTGTCAATACAGCTGAATAGGTAGACGGAATTTCAAAGAGGAAAGCAAGATTATGACTATAGTTAAGTAATAGTAACTCATATAAGATATTATATACTCATATAGCATCAATCAAACCATAGTGTCTGAATTATACAGCTCCAATTAAGAAAAAATTCTTTGTTTTATAAAAATTAAAACAAAAGAGTACAAATTAAAACCTAGTTACACCTTACACCATTAATGGCTGGCATAATTCATGGTTTCCCAAACGTTGAATACACAAGAATTTATCAGGACCTATCATTAGAACAAGAAAACATTCATATTAATAATGGGAAAATCTTATTCATGTTTTCAAGTTCTAACAAATAAAAATAAAATCTATCTTCATATAGCCCTTCTGCCCCAAACTGAAAATTAGACATCAAGTTCATTAGCACACACCAAATCTAGGTTCAAAGCCATAATTGAAAAATCCATGATATCAACAACCCATATACAAACTAGCGACCACACAGATATTTCTACAGTATAAAACACAAAACCCAATCTCCAAATGGAACTAAACCAAGAAATCAAGCAAAGATAAAAGGAATGAAAAGAAACCATATGTGAAAACCGAAGGCAATATCAGGGGTGGTTGTGGTGGTTGCTTGACGTGGAGTGGTGGCTCAAGAGGAGCACGGTGGCTTTGAGGAGAGCTGGTGGTCGTGGGTTGCAAACAGAGCAAGGGAGAGAGGGAGGACCTCGGGCTGCTGGGCTAGGAGTGGAGGAGAAGGGAGCTCCGACGGAGAACTGGCAACGACATCAACGTGTGGGTGGTAGCGAATGACGCCCCTAGGACTACGATATAGAGAAATCAGAGAGAGAGAGAGAGGGGTGATGCTAGATTCGGGGAGGCAAGAGATCGGCGCGGGGTTGGTGGAGAAGGAGGGGGTGGCCGTCGAGGTGAGGTGGCAGTGGGGTGGTGGGAACGTTGGTGGCGGGTTGTGTGCGGCGGCGTGGATTGTGCTCGGGAGGGATTCGGGAGAGAGAGGGGGGAGGGGGGGGGGGGGACAGCTGGAGGGAAAAGAAGGAAACCTGCGGCTATTTAATTTTAAAAGCTTTTTTTCGGCGAGTTAATATCGCCACAAATTATGAAAAGGCTTTGTACAGTTTTCATAAATAAAAGAAAATTCTATTTCCAGCGCTTTTTCATTGCCACTAATAAGATTTAAGTGGACACAAAATATTTTATGGGGACGATTTTCGCCCCAACAAAAATCTATTGTGGTGATTTTTCATTCGATGTAAAGAAAATGACTCAAGCAATTGACAATTGTTTTTCATTTATAATATGTTTTTGTATGCATGGACAGTAGTGTGCAGTAAATATATATATATATATATATAGCGCCTACTACTCCGGCCACCCCCTTGATATTGCTAAAGTGCTAAAGATGTTTTAGAAAAAGATGTTGAAAGCATTGCATCAAAACATATTTTTGCAAGATAGTAAACTATTTTAAGTGTATTTGATTTTAATATTGATTATATTAAATGATCTAAAAACTATATTTCTAATTTTCTTACTCGTGAATTCTTGCAGAAAACATGAACAAAAACGTGATTTTAATATATATATATATATACACACACGGCATTGAATTAATTGCCCTTGTTTGAGCTGGCCAAATGCGCATCATATGCATGCATGCATGCATGCAGCTGGAATATTGGATCGTGTATTCCTCGCCAGCTCATGTCATTAATATGCAGTACTACTTACATGGTCTTGACTTCCAAGTTCAAGTCTTTATATTTAATTCCAGGTGGGGCATATATAATTATGTAGGGGCAGTTTTGGGTTTTACTAGCAAATTTATTTATGACATTCATTCATTATGTCAAAATAAATCTACCGGTTCTAGTACTTCTTGGTGACAGATTCATAAAATAAAGAAGATATAATGCAATTAGTGCTAGCTAGGTGTCACATGATGCATTTAGTTTCATATGCCCAACTTTGTTTAGACAATTAAAAGAAAAAATACTACTCAAAGTTTTTTGTTTGAATTTGAAGATACTGAAATGGGACAATAAAGGTCGTACGCCAGGTAGGTAAACAAGTAGTCACGTAATTAAGACGGAGAACGACGGGCAGAACAGTGGGCCGGGGCAGGCTAGACAGTATTCTTGATCTCATAGTAGCTAGTATCCTTATGGCTCGTTTGGATAGTGAGATGAGATGATTTTAGATGAGTTAAATAAAATATTGTCAGAATATTATGTTTTAATATTATTATTATTATGAAATTAAAAAAAAATTGAATTGTTTATTATATGTTATGTAAAAATTTTAAAAAAAATTATAATGATGAGATGAGATAAAATCATTTTCTATCCAAACAAGTCCTTAGCCGTGCTGTGTGGTTGATATGGTCATTTCCTTTTAGTTCGTATATATCTATATATATAGTAGTTCCTTAGCCGTCCCGTGTGATCGATATCATTTCTTTTAGTTCGTCTACCCCTGATCACAACGTCCGACGGCCAAGTGAGATTTGAGATACTCTTCCGTTTTGGACATGGCGACCAACAAGTAATTACTTCGGATCTTTTCCGAGCAAATATATTCTTGTTTTTTTTTTTTTTTTAATTTAGCAAATATATTCTGTTATGCATGGTGTGGTGAGTTTAACTTTCAATTTGGTCAATATTATAAAGAGAAATCATATTTTGAGACAGCAAAGTTTTTGTGCATCGAATGCATGATATATGGTCGTCTTGCTGAAGACGAATCATGTGTTGTACGTACAAGCTAGCTGCATTTGTTTCACCATAAAGAAATTTTCGTAAATAATTTCTCTGAAATTTTGGTGTTTGAAAAAGTGATCAGTAAATGAAAATTAAATAGTTTCAATCAATAAAAAATCAAGATTAATTCTATTCTGAAAATTGGTTTTAGTTTATCAATTTCAAACCGATTCCCTCGATCTCTCGGGTTAATTTCTTCCTGAGCTAATCTTCCTATATTTTAATTTTTTTGCAGCTATATTAATATATTTTGAGATCTTTAATTTTTTTATTTTATTTCTAACATGTTTTAAGTTTTAAATTATTTTTAATATGTATTAAATTCTTTTGAAGCTAAAACATGTTTTAGATTTTTTTTAGTTTTCTAACAAATAGCTTGTCATGTGGCATGTCATGATCTCTCGTCTTGTTTTCCATATATGGATATCTTATATATGGATATTGCTTGTTTTGTTTTTTAAATACATTATTAATTTGACTATCTTGATTTTCAATTATTCAGACGATACTTTCGTTTACTTGTTGTTTTTTCCTTTAATAATTCAATTGCATGTTTATTTTCAATTGTATATTTAAGAGAAAGAATGAAAAAAAAAAAATCGGAAAAATGAAAAATGCCCAAAATGTTTTCTTTAGAATAAATTATGAGAACGATATTTTTAGTGTGATTAATTTTAATATATTTATTACAAGTACATTATCAAAAAAAAGTATCATGTTTTCGCAATAGTTTATGTTATGTATAAGTTATAAATATTGGTTTGCATTGTCACGTTACAATCCTAACTGAATTGTTTAAGGCTAAACTACATGTGTGCGACTTGGGCGGGAAATCAAAATTTTCTATAATTTTACGAATGCTCAAGAAATTATCAAAAAAATTGATTTCCTATAATATTAGTGCACGTCATGACATACATGTCTCTCCTTATCATTAATTTTATAATAACAAAAGGGGTATCATGCATGGATATTGAGTGATTTTCGTTGGTGATTATTGCTGCATTAATGATTTTGATAGCTGCTGCTGCTGATGATGATGATCTTCTATTGATCTATAATTACTACCTGTTCCTTCTTAATTTAATGTTGATGTATTGATTTGTTAGTAGTTTCAAAGCAATGTGAATCTCTTAATTTTATAGACATTAATAATTCTCTGGTTATGATGATCATCACTACTAGCTTTCTTTTATAAGCACTTTTGACCAATAAATTTTAGGTGCCAATATCGATAGGGCTAACCACAAAATCGATCAACTCGATATGTCAATTTTATGTACATGATACATTAATATTGTTTAATCTTTGCATTTTCCAGAGCTACCTGCAAGAAAGAACAAGCACCCCGACCAGCCAACATGCCAGGAGATAAACCGGAAACGCCTCCTGAATGGGTTAAAACTCTGAGAGAACACATCGAAAAATTGCTTGCTCCAATAAACGAAAAAATGGAAAAAATGGAAAAATTGCTTGTTCCAATAAACGAAAAAATGGAAAAAATGGAAAAATTGCTTGCTCCAATAAACGAAAAAATGGCAAAAATGGAAGCTAGTCTCAAAACTTTGGAAGGTCGCCTCGAGAAATAAATACCAACCAGCTGTTGGTTTGGTATTTAATTTCAAATTAAATGCATGCATGTGTGTTTCTATATATGTTTGTCATCATCTATATTCAGCGGATATATATATTAACGTTTGTGCTTAATTGGTTTCACGTATTTAAGTACCCTATGTACGCATGCTGATATATATATATATCATGTTGCTATTATCATGTTTGTGCTTGATGTTGGTTGGTTTGTACTTGGGAGGATTTTAATATTCTCCCAGATACTTTGATTGTAACCAAGGTTTTCCTCCACCATAAGTGAGGGTGCTTGAATAAACTTGGGACATGGCTTCTATGTGGGTGCAGGCCACTACCGGCTCGTCTATAAAAAAAAAAAAAAAAAAAATCATGTTGCTATTATTATTTGTTATTGAGTGGGAGTGTCATAATTAATTATATGCATGGTTATCATTTTCCTAAAAGTAATGACTTAATTATTCCCCTCGGCCACAACCACATATAACGTTACATATATTCGCAAGAAAAGCTAGCCCGGCCACAAAAGGCAACGCCAAGATCCCACTGTAAACATCAAATTGCTTCTCCCACAGAAAGGTGGCCGGTCACCAAGGGTGGCCACCGATTGCATTTTTTTATTTTTATTTTTTTAACTTAATTGTTAAGTAATTATTTTAAAATGAATTTCTATTTTTCATGTTTTCAAAAAAAATATTTAATGAATTTAAAAAAATATTTGAAAAAAAAGAAGAAAAAAGATAAAAACAATTTTGCCTATTCGGTGGTGGCCGGTTTCGGTGGACTCCCTCTGTGGGAGTAGCACCGTCCTTCCCCAATCAGCCGACCAAGCAAACATCTCTCTTTTTCGTTTTCTTCTTCTTCTTCTTCTTTAATTTCTTATATATGCATA
This sequence comes from Pterocarya stenoptera, assembly GCA_003123785.1. Classification (NCBI taxonomy): domain Eukaryota; kingdom Viridiplantae; phylum Streptophyta; class Magnoliopsida; order Fagales; family Juglandaceae; genus Pterocarya; species Pterocarya stenoptera. The sequence continues at coordinate 130,245 of QEOT01000497.1, forward strand.
TTTCACTGACACACCAATTAGTACTGCGAGTACTTCAACGTACGTCAACTAAATTGACTTCCACTTCCCTCTCCGTGTCTTCCAATCCCAGTGACAACCACCACTGGTTGTTGCTCATGGAGGCTCCTCCACAAGTGGTCAATTCCAAACCAGAAGTTATTGCTACTAAGTTTATAATATATCATGCTTATTGTGATACCCACTTCGGCTTTTGCCGTAAGTTTCGATTCTTTTAAGCTTTTTTGGACATGAGGCCGCTAGTTGCAGCAGAACGAATCAACTGTTTGTGCTTCAATTCTGCATCATATTGGTCGTTTAGATTTTATGTTTGAGGAGGGGAATTTTGAAAGGTTGGTCTCTTCATTGCTACTTATGTTCAGCGACTAATATATTGTAGGTCTACCCGATCGAGGTTTCCTCGGTTAGGCCCGACCCGGATAATAGTTCTGTGAAAATGATATATAGCTCTTCAAGTACTCAATCATGAAGTACGTCATCAAGCGCATAAACTGGATCAAGTACTCGGTTGTTTTTCTGTGGGAGGAAGTACTTCATCAGCTACCTTCCTCTTCCAATAAAACATAACCAAATTTGAAAGGTATATGAAATTGGGGTAAGAAACTGGCCGTGAGTTTAGCCAATCCCGTATTTATCTAATTGCAAAGTTGCTTCAAGTCTTGAGAAAGAAAAAAGGGTACGTATTACTAAAAGGGTTTCTCGGGTCGGGTCGGGTCGGGCACAAAACCGATTACGCCTACGTATTAGATGTATCAAGGAAGAGAGATGCTCAATGTGATCTTTGCACAACAGAAGCTCACATTGAAAGTAATGGCTTAATTACTGCCAAATTGCCGGGTGCTAGAGTATTCATGGAATAATATCTTTATCAATATGGTTTTTTTGGTTTGCTTCTAAACATGTTTTTATCCCTTTGGAGAGAGGATCTATGCTTTTGAAGTGGAAGATGACATTAATCTTTAATCTTATCTCATAGGAACTTTGCAATTGGCTATTTAACCGAGATTATATATAATTTATTTGTTGTACTTTTAAGCTATTGCTGTTATATGAAGTTAGCCACTCATGCTGCAAATAGAACTTTTTTCACTTCAAATATATATATATATATTTATATATATATTAGATACAGTTTTAAGATATATAAATTTTATATACTATTAAAAAGAAGCGACTATTTTAGTTATCGGTTGTAAATTAACCCGGAATCAGGGTGTAGAACCGGGCCAGATTTTTTTTGGTCTAGTCAGAAACCTGGAATCAGGGTGGATCCGGATGGTTATCCGCCCGGACTAAATCCAGGTGGGCAAAAAATAAATTTGTACCCATCTGGATCTGGTTTTTAACCTAGTTTTCGTAACCGACTGTTTTTCTTTTTTAAAAAAAAACATTGGTTTTGATTCGGCATTGTTTTTGCACCCCTGAGATTTAATCCTCACTCTCAACTTTCATTCTCGTCTAGTTGTCTCTGTCTCAGACTCTCACTTCTCACTAGGGGTGTGCATCCAGATCCAGATCCGGATTTAAAAAATCGGGCGATTATCTACCCGGATTTAATCCGGGCGGATAATCGGATTCAATCCGGATATCCAGTTATAATCAGATATCTGGGTTAAATCTGGATATCCAGACTATAACCGAATTTAATCTGTGTTATAACTAGGTTTAATCCAGTTTTTATTTTTTTAAAAGACTCTAAAACTTTTAAAACAAATTTATAGTAGGTTTTCTTTTAAAAGATTTTTGATATCATGCTTAAATTGCCCATATATTTTAAAAAAAATAATTTAAAAACTTTCTAAAATTAATTTATAAAAAAATAAATTAAATCACAAAATAAATAAAAATGCAAAATAGATAATATTGTTGTCACATCACAATGCAAAACATAAATTTACACAGAACAAAATAAATAATAATATATCATAACTAGTTAAACTAATACATAACAATGCAAAACAAATAACATTGTTGAATATTTTCTGGATCATTCTAGTCGATTCTAGATTATGCATTAGTCTTCACATCTTGAATTTGGAATTGGGGGAAAAAATTGATTTCTTTCACCTTGATCTAGTGATGACCATTTTGGAAAATTTTCTGCTGGACTGAGTCTCCATAAGCTGCCAACAACATCAATTACAACAGAAAAATAAAAACTATAATAATTAGAAACAAGTCAAAAAGAACAAGAGAAGAAAACTTGAAACAAAACCTCACAAAGACACTACAATAATTACTGTCTTATAGCTTTAGTTCTTGGGTCTATATCAGCAGACAAATGCAACCAAGCAAAAAAGATGACTGAATCTTCTACAGTTATTTGAGGAGATAATCAACAAAGATAATAGAAAACTCTGCATGAAATATGAAGGTTTCTTTCTATTCCCCTAGTGGCAACAAGTCATGGAGGGCTTATAATGGTAAAGAAGCCCATTCTAAATAAACAAACCCGAATAATAAAAGGAGCCCAATACGAAAAGGCCCTTAGTCGAATAAAAGAAGCTGGAGTATCAAGAGCCTGACCAAGTCAAACATATGCATATAACTGCTTGCGAGAAAATGGAGATCCCATGCAGATACGTGACCAGTTTAGCCAGAAAGTCCGGCTTCACGCCCCGATAAATTCTACATCAGATAAACATTATAACAAGATTCTTTATATACCAGGTAATCCTCAATAGCGAGGGGGATCTTGATCTTTCTTTTGATTATTAAATCATTTCAAAGCTCTGACTGACATAAGCATTGGAGTGTTCCCAGGTGAACCAGGCCGACTTCACTTTAATCCTTGCGCATGTTGGCGGTGCAGATTGGAAGTGAGACATGTCCTTTATAGGTCAAACAGTCTTTTTTATGTAAATTTAAAAAAAAAAAAAAAAGTCAAACTGAGTCTTTTCCAACAACAAGAGGCAAAAGGACATATTGATTCGCCTCATGCACTGATTGAAAAGCATACCAAATAAAATTGGTTGCCATAATTTGAGGGTCTAGTATCATAGTAACATTAAACAATCATGCCCCTAGTAGTCCTTTCCTACAACCATTGTAAACGTGAAAATGCAGGGTTTATTCCTTGCCTACGTCAACTCTAGTTCCTATTTGGAATAATTGGAAACCAAAAATGAAAAGGTTTCTCAAAGCACTCTGCACCTACAGAAGAACCTAATTGAGTGGTTTCTCAAATTTAATTAGTTGCTACTTGAGACAAGGTCACCCAGTCCATGCACCATAATACATTGTCACTCTGCTGATACATGCAAGGAAATGATAACATGACTAGCTGTTATCATTTATGCTAGAAAATGAATGATAACATGACTAGCTAGCTGTTATCATTTATGATAAAGCTACAATTTTTTTGCGGGGTTATTACTTTATATATTGAACTTAGTGATACTTCTTTGGTATCATTATTATTTTGAATGAACGGAAAGAAATGAATGACAAATAAATTATTGAAATGATCCCACTAGTCATCAAATAAAGAGATACAAATTAACAATCCACATAGAAGACTTATGAGCTGCATCACATGATGATCATGATGATGATGCCGGCAATGAAGACGCCTGATAATAAGCATTATTAGGTGTCACGAAATTTTGAGAAAAAAGGGCTGAACCAATAACGAACTTTTTCACAAAAGACTTCATAAATGTAGCACGTTTTACATCAGTTCCTGGTTTGTCTTATTTTAATTATCATGATGATGATGATGTAAATAATTAAAATATAGAAGGTGGGTTTGATAATATTTATTATATTAAAATAAGAGAAACCAGGAACTGATGTAAAAAGTGCTACATTTATGAAGTCTTTTGTGAAAAAGTTCATTATTGGTTCAGCCCTTTCTTTGGTGAGAAAATATGATTTTTCTGTATAATATTGACCAAATTAATATTGAAAGTTAAACTCAACACACTATAACAGAATATATTTGCTAAATTAAACAAAAAAAAAAAAAAAACACAAGAATATATTTGCTCCGAAAAGATGAGAAGTAATTATTTGTCGGACATGTTGTCCAAAACTGATGCGTATCTAAAATCTCACTTGGCCGTCGGACGTTGTGATCAGGGGTAGACGAACTAAAAGAAATGATATCGACCACACGAGACGGCTAAGGAACTACTATATATATATACATACACGAACTAAAATAAAATGACCATATCGACCACACAGGACGGCTAAGGACTTGTTCGGATAGAGAATGATTTCATCTCATCTCATCATTATAATTTTTTTAAATTTTTACACAAAATATAATAAACAATTCAACTTTTTTAAATTTCAAAACAATAATAATATTAAAATATATATAACAATATTTTATTCAACTCATCTAAAATCATCTCATCCCATCTCATCTCATCTCACTATTCAAACGAGCCATAAGAATACTAACATCTATGAGATCAAGAATACTATTTTTTTTTTTTTTTGTCAAAATGAAGAGGACTCGAGAGTTTTTTTTTATGGAGAAATTATATTCATCAGCCACTATTCACTCCCACACTTCACACCCCACACCTGCAACTTTTTCATATAGTGTAGGAGTGTTTTTCATAGAGTGTGAAAATATTTTTCATAGTGTAAAAGTGTTTTTCATAAGTGTAGGGTGTGAAATAATGAATAGTTACTGATGAGAAAAAATTTTCTTTTTATTTTGACAACTACCACGAGATGAAGACGATATATAGTACATAGTGCATGTTACCGTTGGCGAGGTCATTTAAACGTATCTGACGACGCGAGAGATCGGGGGTGAGAACTGAGAAGAGAGAGAATGCTGGGGGGTGAAAAAAACAAAATCGGGTAGTCTAGCTTGCCCCACGATTCCGCCTGTCATTCTCCCTCTTATAAATTACATGACTACTAGTTTACCTACCTGGCGTACAACCTTAATTGTCCCATTTCAATATCTTCAAATTCAAACAAAAAACTTTGAGCAGTATTTTTTCTTTTAATTATCTAAACAAAGTTGGGAATATGAAAGCAAATGCATGTGACACCTAGCTAGCACTAATTGCATTATATCTTCTTTATTTTATGAATCTGTCACCAAGAAGTACTAGAAGCGCTAGATTTATAAAAATATTTATTTTGACATAATGAATGAATGCCATAAAAAAATTTGCTAGTAAAACCCAAAACTGCCCCTACATAATTATATATGCCCCATCTGGAATTAAATATAAAGACTTGAACTTGGAAGTCAAGACTCAAGACCATGTAAGTAGTAGTACTGCATATTAATTACATGAGCTGGCGAGGAATACACGATCCAATATTCCAGCTGCATGCATGCATATGATGCGCATTTGGCCAGCTCAAACAAGGGCAATTAATTAGATGTCGTGTATATATATATATATATATATTAAAATCGCATTTTTGCTTATATTTTCTGCAAGAATTCACGAGTAAGAAAATTAGAAATGTAGTTCTTAAATCCTTTAATATAATCAATATTAAAATCAAATTCACTTAAAATAGTTTGCTATATGGCAAAAATATGTTTTGATGCAATGTTTTCAACATCTTTTCTAATACATATTTAGCACTTTTGCAATCAATGCATAATAAAAAATTTTGGTTTAACAAATCACTTTGAAACTTAGAAATACATAGTACGATAGATAATATTTCTTTCTAAATAGTATTATAGTTAAGCTGTGCAGTATTTCAGACTCCAGAATGGAAGCGAACAAATTGTTCAGATGGGCCTGGTGAAACAATATATTTCAAAATGCTAGCATAACTAATGTTAGAGACATCTGTTTCAACAATTTTAAAGGAACCAAAAGTACGAATTCCAAGACATGGTTTTTATCTATTCATCTTATCTATTGTGTTATCTCCCATCCTTTACTCTGTACTTTCTTAATCTTGTTCAATTCCTATTTCTGTTGGCGTCACCCTGGTTGTAAAGAATCCCAAGGACCGTGTATGTAAGACCCGTTTTGCTAGAAAAAACGTTTAGGGCATGAGTTGGTAGATGGTTGATCTCAGGGTATGTGTTACGAAATGCAACAAATATATGAGTGACGATAGGATTAGTGAGTATTAAGTTTAGTTTTGGTTGATTCCATGATAAATAAAATGTTTAGATCTAATTCGTCATTAGTTCTAGATCTAGTATGCCCCCTGATATCATTAATGAGGATGACTTTTCTATTGAAGAAAATGATAATGTTGATTTTAATAAATGGAGTATTCCAAAGATTGATACTGAATCTATTTACAAAACCAGTTGGGTTTAATCTTCTTTCAAGATTGAGTTCATTGTTGTACCATTAGCTAATACAAAAGTATACCCCCTCTCTCTCTAAAAACCCGCTCGTCCGAATCCAGCTAGGGGGAAGGGAATCTTTGGCTCCTTCTTTCTCTTCCTCTCCTCCCTATCCTCTTTGGCCCTTCGTCTCCGATGATTGTTGTTTGTTTTTTGGTTTTTTGGTTTTTTTTTTTTTTTTTTTTTCGAGTTTTCAGTTGAATAAAGGGCAGTAGCCGTTTTGAGCTTCTACGATGACCATCGTCCGACACGCGCACCACCGGGAGAAGCCTCATCCGCCGATCTTGTGGTCGATCGGATTGGGGGCCAATTGGAGTGGCGAGTTGCGCCAATGCACTATTTAAAGGAAACGTGTGGGGTTTGTCAAACTGCCACGATTCATCTTCCGTCGACGCCATACACGGCAACTCAGGGCCTAGTGACTTCGGCAATGTCTTGACTGGCCGAATGGCTACTCCCCATTGTGGCGCTTGTCATACATGTGCCACCGATGCTTCCCATTTTGTGTTTTCTGACTCTATTTGGTGCTGTTTTGGTGGTGTTTATTTGTTCCCGACTTTATGTCGGTGTGTTTTTGTTGAAGTCTATTTGTTGGGTTTTTTATTGAAAATAAAGTGAAATAGGCTATTGGACTTTTGTCCATAGCGGTGTTGGGTTCCCCCCTCCGCCATATTAGGAGGATGGGTAGTGTGTTGTTCACTTCTCCTCCTTTGGAGGATGGGGTTTTGATGTGGACTGTTTTTTCCTCTGTTTTAATACAGAGAATGATACTCTCTTTTTTAGAGTTTTCATGAAGTTAGACATGTACGTCACAAAGATTTTGTGTATGGGGATGCTTACAACAAATGTTAGTTGTTTCTTTTTTTAAGAGTCAAGGTCACATGTCTAATAGTGACCCCTACCCAATTTATTAAACAAATCCTTCACTTATGGCGGAGGAATACTGTGTAACAAGGAAATCAAAGCCACTCAAACTTACAAAGAAAACTTCCTAGAAAACAAAAACCAAACCAAACAAAAACCACAAAAAAATCAAAACCACTCTCAACATCTAAGAGTGCGACCATGAGCGCCCTCGCAATGTCGGCAGGCCCATTTTATCTAATCGAACTATACCCCGTAATAACCTAGGCAACGACTCATCCATTCCATAATAACCCACCTGGCTTGCTTCACTTCTTCTCACAAGGAAGTCCACTGCTTGATTACCTTCTCTAAATTGATGCACTACTTGATAGGATAACCCTTCACGTTCGTGAAGTAGCTCATCCCAGTAATCCCATAAATATCATAACGTACAACGACAAGCACTAAGCCAGTCCACTATCACCATTGAGTCACATTCTAAGACAATATGAGAACCACCCAATTGTTTGCACATTTTCACGCCGTGTAAGAGAGCACGCATCTCAGCCTCCATGTTTGTTCCAACCCCAAAGTGTTCTGAAAAAGCACCAATAAGCACTCCGTGATGATCACGCACCACTCAACCACCACCACACATACCTGGATTACCCTTACAACAACCATCCACGTTTAGTTTCCACCACCCAGTAGGTGGCTTTTGCCAAGCTACAAGTTGAACACACTAACCAGAGCGACGCTGAACTAGGATGTCCAATTCACATAAACATAACTCATTGACTGGGTCAAGAATGCTGCTGTCATTCACAATAGCTCCTAGCCAAGTACTGATAGATCTCCAAACGCCCACCACATTGTCGTGAATCCCTTCCATCCTTGCTCTACACCGTCTTCTCCATAGGCACCAAGTCAAAATGCTTGGGAGCAAGCCAATAAGTATTCCTTTCTGCGTAGACTTCTTTGCATATGAAAACCATACTATCACTCGACTCCACCACGTTCCCATCTGCATACATGGAACACCCATAGCTAAAGCAGCCATCCTCCACACCACTCAACCACCACCACACTTAAACCTTGCCCTCCACATGTGAAAGGCAAGGAAGTTGTTTCTAGTTTTTCTATAGAAGAAACATCTGATACTGATTCTTCTGAAAAAAGTTTATGTTTTACTTATAAAGAATTTTCAAGATATTGATTTGGAGAAACCTGGGATTAACATATTTTCTTCAAAAAGGCCCAATCCAATGAGTCTAACAAATAATTGGTATCCCAGACCGACTCCACCTGATTTACAGTTTGAAGAAATATTTTTTCAAGCACAGTTTTCTATTTCTTCTGATAAATTTTATGAATGGAATATAGATGGATTATCTAAACAAAAAATTCTCAATACCATGAATAAAATGTCCATGGTTACAAATGTTTATGTTAATAACTATAGTCTTAGTCAAACTAAGACAGTCGCTTTATTAACTACATGATTTTTTGGTATGCTTCGACGTTGGTGGGATAAGCATCTACCAAATGAAGCAAAGGAAACCATTTGAAATGTTGTTAAGCATGATGATGAAGGTTTACCTATTTTTGACACAACCATAGGAAAAGGCATCCCTAATAGTGTTAATACTTTAATTTATACTATTCTTAAACATTTTGTTAGTACTCCCTCTAACATTACTAATCGTATTAGCGATTATTTAAATAGTTTGAGATATCGTCAAATGTCTAATTATAGATGGTATCAGGATGTTTTTATCTCAAGAATTATGCTTAGGGATGATAGTCATAAGCCTTATTGAAAAGAAAATTTATTTATAGATTATCTCATTTATTTGCTCATAAAGTTAAGCATGAACTTACTGATATATCGAGACTCCTTAATTATGATAATTAAACCTATGGTGATATTATCAGAATAATTAAGAAGGTTGGTATTAGTATGTGTAATGATAAAAAACCTCATCAACAAATGAAGAATAGTGAGAAAGCCAAATATGAAATGAGAAATTTATGTGAACAATTTAGCCTTCCTCCTATTGCTCGTTCTAGACAGAAGCAAAATTACTCTGAAGAATTTGCTAAACCTCACGCCAATAACTATAATGATTTTTATAAAAAAAACCTTATAATGTTTACAAGAAAAATCTTTTGGTAAGAAAAAGAGTTTTCAAAACCCTTCAAAAGGAAAATGTTTTAATTCTGGCAAGTTTAGACCTTTTGCCGATAAATGTACCAAAAAGCCCAATAAGTTTAAAAACAAGGTTAATCAGTTAAACATTAATTATAATGATCAAGAGGATCTGTTTCAGCTCTTAGAAACAAAATCCTCTATATCATCTGGCATTAATGAATTTAGTTCAAGTGATTCCGAGTATCACCTAGAAACTGACTATTATGATTCTCCCAACATTAAGTTGGTTGTAATGATTCTTGGTGCAAACCTTTGGGTAAAACTATCAATGTCTTAACCAAAGATGAAGAACAAGAAAATCTTTTGTTAACCTTGATTATTCAGATTCCTAATCTTGAGCTCAAGGAAGAAAATCTTCATAAGCACAAGAAGACGGTGGTTTGCCAAGAACCTGAAACTTCTAAATCAAAAATTAGTTTTCAAGAAATTTTGGAAAGATTTGAAAAGAAAAAACCAAAAGAAATTTCTACTATTGATTTACAACGTGAAGTTGTTTTTATTAAAAAAGAAAATGTTGAACTTAACAATCTCAAATCTGAAAATGATTTTTTTAAACAAGAATTATTATGCTTAAAAACTAATAAACAGTTTCATCAAGATATTTGTAACAACCCGATCCTATATTTTTAGAGATAAATTACAGATAATTTTATTAGGCTCAATAAGTGAGTTAAAACCCATAAAATGACATATCGAATAAGTTATTTATTTGAACCTAGAATTAAAGTTCTATTTATATAAAATAAAATAAAAAATAATAATAATAAAACTCCCAGCCCCGCACGAAACTAGCTAGTCCCACGGCTCACTCCCATGCACATACACGTTCCTTGCCCGTCTACATTTTCATGCTCGGCTTAATCGCAACCGTTTCTTCAGCACGCACGTTGACACCTCTAGGTTTTCCTTATGTTTCTCAACCAGCTAAGTTTATAAATACACAGCCGCCCAAAGTCGACACACACACAAACCTCACCACCGAAACCAGGTTTCTGGAGTGTAAACCGAGAGACCAAATAGCAAGCAACCCGTGTCCTCCTGTTGCCAACCCGTGAGCTTCCCCCATCGACATCACCGCTGCCCAGCACCACCTTCCCTCAGCCGTCCAGCAGAACACCCACACCTTCTCCCCCACGTCGCACTCTGATCCTCTCCACTGCCAACCCACACTCAGCACAGTAGAAGAACCACAAACAGGCAACCAACGTGCCGAGACCCTCCAAAACGTTGCCCCTTCTAGCCACTGCACCACCTTGCCGAAACCAAGCAAACCACGTCGTAGCTCCTTCTTCAGACCACCTCGTTGCCAAGCTATTGAAAACACTACGCGACTGCCTTTGGAAGAGCCAACGAGCCACTGCCATTCTCCCCTGTTCTACCACCCGAAAACAGAGGATTTTTCTCCCCACCGTGAGCCATAGCCCAACCACCCCACGGCACCAACTCCCTCCACGTCGTTACCACCGGCACAAGGATCTCCGATGGGCACTCCGCGACACCCCAGGTCCGCCGTGTCTCTCCCGGTAAGTCAGGTCGCCCTCCCTCACGCAGTGCGCATGTTTTCCCCCCGTAAACTCTCTATCACTCTTCATCTCTCTCTCTCTCTCAGTTTCGTACACACCCAGCCACCGGAGTACCACCGTCGAGTGCAACCCAGCCTCACGCCTAGCTCTCGGTAAGCCTCTGCCCTTGCCTCTCACTGTAGTCCAATCCCGAATGCATGCAACGTAGAATAAGTTTTATGTTGGTTAGTAAATTACAAAAATGCCCTGCCCTTTTTAAGACTTACAGATGAGAAATATTTATGGGTATATATTTATATATATATGCATATTGTTTTAGCGTAATGAGACTAAGCGGGCATATTAGGAT
>QEOT01000498.1:8059-23744 GCA_003123785.1 Pterocarya stenoptera
AGGACTAGGTGACTAAGTTGATAAATTTGTATAGGATTAGGTAACTAAAATGATAGAGTTTATCCTATCATTAAGTTGATAATTTTGTATGAATGTAAATTATTTATTGACTTTATCTAGAACAATATTAAGTTTATCTAGGATGTATTAGATGATGTTTAGATAAGTTATAAGTGAGAAAATCGAGTCCCAAGGAATCTGCACTTGTCCAAAGAAGAGGCTGATATGAAATCTATTACTGCAGTGAAGAGTTATCATAGGTGTCAGCATTCCGTCAGCAGATGTCTTCGTGGCAGACTCGCCTCCTCAGCAGAGTTCTACTGAAACTAAAACTTCTTTCATATTGTTTATTTAAAGGATCCTATTGTTAGGATATGTAAAGATTCAGATCTAGATATTTTATAGAGCACTTTCTAGTGCATATTTTGGTGAGAAAATTTATTGGAGAATTTTTATACTATTTCTCTCAGAGAGTGGTACTTGAGCGTGAGAAAATTATCTTGAGAAATTTCTAGTATTTTATCTCTCTTTTTGAGTTCCTGCATACTCCATGTTGAAGTGGAAGTGATTGAGTTCAGCTACTGGAATTCTAGGATGGAAGTCAATAGTTTGAAAATCACCAAAGGTTCTAGCTGCTACTATGGTAGAAGACAAACGAGTCATTTGTCTGGTCAAGTAAAAGAGTCAAGTAACAAAGGCTTTGTAATTATGATTTACTTGTAATTGATTTTCAAATAATAAGATTGACTTTCCTGGGTTTGGTTGTCCTATAGGGTTTTACTTTTGAAGAGTTCTTCAAAGGATTCCCTTCGTAACCAAAATTGGTATTACGCACTTTGTTTATTTTATATGTTTGATTGTTTATCAAATTAATTGTATGCTTGACTAACCAATTTGTTGAGTGAATTGGTAGATATTTCCATTGCGTTATAGGAGTACTTGAGTAATTTCAGGAACCATGATAGTGGCTAGACTTGTAGCAGCCCTGGATGTGTACGTGCTGTATTGGTGGCTACTGACTTGTGCTTGTTCTGGAGAAGAAGGGGAGGAGCTCAAGTAAGAGAGAGTTGGGAAGTTGGTTATGCTAGCTAAAATCTAACCGACCAATGCCAACCATTACCAAACATACCTCTATTTTAGGTTGAGTTATTGTCTTTTTGGTTGTATGAGTTTCTGAATTTTCAAATTTTTATAATACTTCTCAAATGTCAAGACTAGGCCTGCCACCCGATGAAAAATAACCGGGTCTTGACTTGTTTGACCCGACCCGTCACTATTTGCGTGTGGGTCGGGTCGAACCATTTTTTCCCCTTTCTTTCTTTCTTTCTTGCGGCTACACGCCACAATGTTTATTATGTATCACCAACGGTTGAAACATCATAGTTTTATAGACTAAGTTTATGCCAACCTCACTTCAACAAAACTTACTAAAAAATAAACTTTCATCAAGATAACAAGACCCTTGGATGGACGTTATCCATATTGCTCATGATACCACTAATCATCTCAAGCCTTTCCTTAGAACTATTTGATTTAATGGCTGACATATAAGTTAAATTTCTACAAAAACTAATAAAAAAAATATACAAAAGTCATCTATTACAAAAAATATCTAACATATGAAAATATAAACATCAACTGATAAAAGACTAAGGAGTATCCAACGATCAAATTATAGCAGCTTCCTATCTCTTCCTTTATATCTGCCATTATGAAATACACTAAATCAATAATAGCACATAATTCAAGTCAACACAAAGTTGTTTAGTTTTTCTAACAAATGAGTGAAAATGAGAAGCATACCATCATGCAAAGTCGCAGACCATAAGCCTTGAGTTATTCCTCATCAATATAAGTAAAGCTTCATCTTGGATCAAACTCTAAAACAATACATGATGATTATTAAATAATATAAAAATAAACATTATGAAAAATTTTAATAAATATGTAAATAAGAAATAAGTTTATTACCCAATTCCGCCTCAAAGCTTTCGATATTATCCAAGGAGGGACGAAAGTCAATGGGTATTGGATCTCCCAACCAATTGTGTACAAACAAGTGCCTCGACTGTTCTTGGAAATAGTGAACTACGAAATGGGTCAAGCACTCGAGCCCTTCACTGAAGGCTAACTCAGAAGAAACAGTAGAAATAGGAATGGTCATTACATCTCGTGCAACTCTTGCCAAAATAGGATACTTTATTTCATTGATCTTCCACCAACCTAAAATATCAAAATTTAGAGCTTGTGCCTCACAACCATGTTCCAAGTACTGATCGATATCTGATTTGTTTATCAAATTAGATTCAATAATTTCTTGCTCATACTCAACCCAAAAACTCTGTTGAGAATCAGAATCAATCACACTAGGATCAACTGAAGAAGGAGACTCATAATAGGAAGCTCCACTTGAACTCCCATACAAAACATTATACTCTCCGTAAATGTCAATCATCAACTGTTTGACTTTTGCAATCATTTTTTCGACTAAATTACCACCATATATTTTTTTAAACCAAAAATGCAAAAGACTAAATTTGCATCTTTGATCAAGAACAACGGTAATAAATATCATCAAGTTAATCTTTTCAATTGATCCCTAATATTTGTCATACTTAATCTTCATATTCACCGCCATGCATTTCAATATTACATCATTATTTTCACACATTTTCGACAAATGTGATTGGAAGCCACAAAGCTCTTGGAAATATGCATTAGACGTGACATACAAAGAGCCAGAAAGTCTCATAGTAGTATCATAAAAAATCTTCAAAAACTTTATCAATATTTTAACTCTCTCCCAATCACTATAGTTAGGGGGACTCAAGTTCACACTATGACAATAACGAAAAAAAGAATCACCATCCTTCTCCAATCGCAAAAATGGTTTTTTAAATGTTTCTGCAACTTCTAGCATTAGATAAGTCGAATTCCATCTTATGGAAACATCAAGGCATACCAATTTTGTACAATCAATTTTCTCCTTCTCAATACACTTTTTGAATTTATCCATTCTTACAGGAGATGATCTAACATACTAACCGCATTGCTCACCCTTGTGATTGAATCATCACAATCTTTTAGCCCATCATTCACAATGAGGTTCATAATATGGGCACAACACTTGATGTGAATATACTTCCCTTCCAACAAATGACTTCCTACGAACTTCCTCAAATACTCAATGGCAACATCATTTGAGGAATCATTGTCAACTGTAATAGTAAAGATCTTGTCAATACCCCAATCTTATAGACACGAATCTACATACTTTCCAATAGTTTCTCCTTTGTGATTAGGGATCATGCAAAAGTTTAGAATTCTTTTGTGTAGTTTCCATTCATAGTCGATAAAGTGTGCCATAAGACATATATAATTTAAGTTTTGAATCGACATCCATGTGTCAGTGGTTAAACTAACCTGTCCAACCGTCTTAAATATTTTCCTTAACTTCTCCTTCTCCATTTTAAATAGTTTAATACAGTCTCTCGCTGCAGTAGTTCGAGATGGCACTTGGAATCTTGGTTCAAGTGATCTACATACTTTCCTAAATCCCTGGGCTTCTACTATCCTAAATGGAAGCTCATAACAAATTGTCATTTCAGCAATTTCCATTCATACATTTTCTTAATCAAACTTATGTGCATTTGCCGAGTTATTGACATCACTATCTCCAATTCCCTCAAGAGCCCTCTCACGACTCATAGTCTGTTGATCCATCAGTTTGATTCTATGAGGATGTTGCTTACAAGTACTAAGATGCTGTAGCATACTTAATGTACCATGTCTTTTGGGATGACGAGTAAATCTTGTAAAAATAATTACACTTTGCTTTTAGGTCATTTAAAGGGCATCCATCTATTTTAGTAAAATGGTCCCACGCTGCTGAGGGATCTTTATTTGCCGTCCTTTTACGAGGAGGGACTGGGAGACTTGTATCACTAGACAAGTTAATATTTGAAGCCATTTGTGATCAGTTTTCCAAAAGAATAGCAGTCTCATTATCTCTTCTTAAATTTGTAAGAGTGTCACTTTCAAAGCAATCCATATATGAGCTGACATATAATATAATATATAAAAATCAAGATATTAGGACATGAACTGAAAATTAATCTATTTTTATGATTTAAAGAAACTCAAAAGAAAGAGAAACTACTGATCAAATAAGCGTACGTAAGTACTTGTGAAACCCAATGGCTAATTATTGACTAACAAAATGTGATAATAAAGTTAATATTTTAAGATCATTTTCAGCCAAAGTACAGATACTTTTGATTCTATATATGGCTGATTTCAAATTTGTGATGATGATGATGTTCCTTTTGTGATTCTAAAGCAATATGGTCTGCAGATTAGATGCTTCTCTTTGTCTTTATATTGATCTTCTTCAGCGCAAACACTTTTCCAAGATGAGAATGTTAGGTCTTAATACCAACAGCATTTCTTTTGAAAAAAGAAAACAAATTGAAACTCTGTTGAGAATAACTTCTTTTAGGATTCATGCATATTTGTTCCAGGTCCAATGTTGGATCAATACTTTGTACATACTTGACATACCATACCCATCATGCAATTCAAATATCAGACCAATCCATTGTGGACTGCTATCCAAGTACATTTATGTGAATGAGATGCTTTAATCTCCAACCAATTTTGATATGTGGTAAGCATAACAGATACAAGGACAAGCAATTCAAGAGTGGTTTTAATTTATAGCACCTATTGCTGATATACCAAAAATGCCAGCTCCAGACAACAAATTCACAGACAAAATGCAAGTTTTATATCTACTTTCTTCTTCATAAAACTGCAATATATAACTTAGCTTCCAGGAATTAACTTTATGGCTTAGAATCAGCTACCATGGATTAACTTCATAAAACACAATCGACTGTTCTGACTCTTACAAGATGTACACAACGAATATTCATAAAAAAATAGGAAGAACTAAAATTCAACAGACAATCCCATGTTAAGAATAAGGACCAAACTTCATAATTTGGCATTGTGGAAAAGTGAGCCCCAAATTTAGATTCAACAAAACAAAATAATCTTCATTCCCAAACATCAATTTTTCCCCCAATAATTGATGATAATCATCGGTTCATCTAATTTTCTAACCTCAAATCACATCACCTCAGGAAGTGAAAAGCAAATTGAATTATCAGATGGTGTTAAGGGACGACAAAAACAAGTGCAAAGATTATAAATCTTCATCAATTATAAACTCTTCATCCCACAACAGACCCAAGCAGTAAATCTCACCTCCAGAGAAGGGAGAGGGAGAGAGAGAGAGAGAGAGAGAGCACACCTCTGCGATGACCTCTACGACCGTTAACGGCAAACGACGATGGAGAATGGTGACAACGAACAACGATGAGAATGGCGCGATAGTGACTAGGGTTTGTGCAATGGAGAGGAGAGTGTTTTCGTCTGAGTGGAGAGAATGCTTCAGTTTCAATAGATTTGACGGGTTTTTTGTATAAAACTCAATATCATAAGTTTGATTTGATGAACCTGGCATTCACGGGTTGGTGAAGACGGTTAGTGCGGACAGATCGAGCTTACAGCCCATTATGCACAGCCCTAGTCAGGACACATAAGATTTCTCTTGCAATCATTTTCACTGAACGAGGTATGTTCACTTTAGTTCTTCCTAAAGTTGATGCTTTTATACATGGTTTATCTTTGTATTGATTGATTTAATTTACCTTTGTTAATTGGCTGAAAAGTTGTCACATTTGTTAGAAGATGGCAGGGTAATGCTGCTTAAGAAATTGGAACTTTTGCACACAAGACTGTCTAATTATGAGATGCAAAGAATATTTATCCATTTTTCATAATAAAAATGAAAAGTATCTGCCCTTCTAAATTAAGTCAGCATGCATTTTTCCCTATCAAATGCTTTTGTTCTTGCATCCTGCGGGATGAAAATAAAAAGCATAAATAAAAGATCATTAGACTAGCTAGCCAAGAAGCTTAAGAAAAGACCCAATAAACAAATCTCTTAAGAAAATAAAGGCTAATATCTACCTAGTTTATAACAATAGTGTCCCTATAAATCTTAACTTGTAGAGTATAAGAAGTAGAATATTATGGCGCCCCAATACTCTCTTGTGATTTGGTGGGAGCCGCGATGCTGGGATGTTGGTAGTTTGGGTCATACATCCCTCTCATATTGTGATAAGTGTGTGCTCACATATTTAAATAATGTACAAATAAATCGTAGCAAAAAATAAAAATACAGTCATAAAAAATCTAACTAATAGTTCAGAAAAATTTAAGTTACATCACCATCCTAATGCACATAAGCCACAAGTCTTCCAACAAAAGAATATTACAATTTATAGTCTTCCAAGAATAACAAAGAGCCAAAAATTAACATTAATACATTCACTCTTCAGCCGGACCTCCACACTCGTACCCATCCTCTGCATCAAAATGCAAGTTCAAAAATAGGAAAAACTTTAAAATTTAAAATTTGAAATTAAAATTTAAAATATAAAATATTGATAAAACGGACTACACTTGGTATGTATGTATAATATTATACGTAAAATTATGTGTACGTATAGCATTACTCTTTTTTAAAAGGTAGTAAATGTTTCGTTCTTGATGATTTATATTTATTTTTAGAATTGAAGACAAAAATGATACTCCAATTGACCGAAGACAAAAATATGCAAGTTATGTATAGTGTATAGTGTGAAGGTGACAAGTAAAATTTTTCTATAAATTATCCCATTAACTTCTTCATAGCCTGAATAATAAAGCTATTTACCATGGCTTTAATTTGAATTATAAACAAAATTAAAAAATTAGCCGTTTCTGATCTTCCAATAATGAAACCACCACCACCACCCCCCGCCCCCGGCGGGGGGAGGCGCGCGTCCTTCCAAGCACTCTATATATATATACCCCGGTATATTCACTATTCATCACACAAACAAGTAGCCGTTAGAGAGAGAGAGAGAGGGAGGGAGGTGGAACACGAGAACATACGCCTGCATATTGCAAGAGAGCTCATACTTCAACGGAGAGAATGGTGGTTTTCACGGCGATCAAGACGCATCGGATAATCCAAACTGCAAGCATTGCAGTAAATCTGTTGCTGGTTTGATTCGTATTCATCGCGGAAGGGATTTCATTGATTCGACTAAGGGATTCACAATTGGACTTGATCCCAAACGTGGCCATTCTCTCTTCTCGATCGTTGCTCCATTGAGAAGACAGAAGGTCCCCTCAAGTAAAATCTGTTGAACACCCAATCTTCCGTATTTTAGTTTATTTTTATAATTGATTTTGAGTTCATTTTTATTTATTATTTATTATATATTTAGTCTTTTAGGGTCCAAGAACGACGGAGACCTTAAGGTCAGCCTCTTGGTACTTTTTCCGGTATATTATTCTTGGTGGATGAGATTTATTATTCTTGGCACTTTTACCTTTGAACCGTTTGAATTTAAATCAATTTTTTTTTTCCTTTTTAAAAGAAAACGATTCTACCAGTTTTAACGCTTGTCGTGGAGCATATTGGTGCTCGAATTTTATGGGGCGGGGGCTGTTGTTACTCTAGTTCAGAATCGGGCCATGGAGGGCTCTGGAGTCGGAGTGTTACTCTACTTATGCTTCTTGTCTAGACTCTTGATGAATTTAATCGCTCTCGCTTTTGTTCGACGTTCTTATTACTCCTTAAAAGCTATCTTGGACTCTGCTAAGATTCTTGCTCTGTGTTGCATACACTCTTCTTGAGTTAGTTTCTGCACAGATATGGAATATAAATTATTTGAATGAATATAATCATTGGTTGACAGGTTCGGGTCTGCTTGTGCAAATTCCACATACATTCATTAGTGTACATCTTATCAAACCAACTCCTCAAATAAACACCTAGTGTTAATAATTGTTCATGACCTCATCTGATAGGATAAATTTGTATGCTTGAGTATTTATATAGGGTTCCTAGTCCTGGAATTGTCCTCTTAAGTTGGACCAGGATGGGGTCTCATGGTCTTTTCACTCCAAATATTCAGCATGCTCATGTATGCTGATTGCAAGTGTATTTGCTATTTGCCTCCTTCGGTTGAAACCACATGAGACTCTTAAGTTTTGTAAGATGATTGCCTTGTTTATGTTCTAAAGAGCCTCCATCAATAATAATCTCAGAGTCTTAGAGATGGCTTGTCGGGAAACTGGTGAATACGATTGTTCTAATCCTTTCATCATTGTTATTAAACCATTATTCCAGAGTCTTACAATGGCGAATACTTCTGGCTCAACTTTTGCACATCATATTATATTATTCTTTTTTAATTATTCTTTTTAAATGAGATAAGACTTATGGAAAGGCTAGAAAGGCAGCCTAGTTGGAGCCGCTCTGTCTATGGAAGATACTTTGGTACGAACCATGAAAGCTCCCACTAACATTTAGATCTTTTTTGTATGAAATATTCTTTACAGCTATCAAACCTCCTACATGGCGCTTCATATCTATGCTGGATGTATGAAAGGCAGAGAAATTGTCCTGGGTAGAAGATATCTTTCTCTCTTCTAGTTGAACTTATAACTTCTTTCTTTAAGTAAGGTGAATGATTTGATTGCAGATTCTAGGATCAATGTTCATGTATAATTTTTTATAACTTTGGAATTTGTCTGGCCAAATTTTTATTACTATGATCTTGAAAAGAAGTCACTCTTTGCATTAACAGATACTGACAACTGCATTATGATAACTACAGTGCTATCAAGGAATCAACACATATACTCATTAGCTGTTTTGTCTCCTGTGACTCAACTGTCTTCAACCATTATATTTTCTTTCTGTTTGTTACTCTTTCTATGTCACACAAAACAACAACACTATTAAAACTAATTTCATTTTGTAGAGAGAAATTGAAAAGTGAATCATGTTAAAGATGGCTTTTTGGGTACTAGTACTACAAGTGTTCTAATCCTTCCATCGTTGTTGTTGAACCATTTTTCCAGAGTCTTACAATAGTGAATATTCCTGGCTCATCTTTTGCACATCATATTATATTATTCTTATTTCATTCTTCTGTTTAAATGAGATAAGACATGTGCAAAAACCGTGCTGGTGTTGCCAAGTTTGATGATGGGACCACCTTATTTTTGGTACCTCCATCAGACTTCTTAACTAATGTTTTGAAAGTTGTGGGCCCTGAACGTCTATATGGTTTGGTTCTCAAGTTTCCACAACAAGCTCCTAGTGGCACATCAATACTGCAACAATCATATGTTCCCATTCCTTCTTCTCATTTTATGGACAGACAGCAGATTCCTCCTCGTGCCGAGTATGGTGTACTCTCTTCTAGGGAGGAACAAGTTTTGTCAATGGATTATAGTAGGGTTTTGTATGAGGACTCTAAGCTTCCTCCTAAATCAGTTTTCCCAGTTACAAGTGAATCACCTGCAATGCAGTCAATACCCCAAGATTACACTACTAGCAATGCACCTGCAGTGTCCCAACCTGGAGTAACATTAACCCCCTGAACTTATTGCTACTCTAGCTTCCTTACTACCTCCAAACACACAGTCTTCTGTTTTAGAAAGTGCAAAGCCCGAATTAGACTCATACTCTATCAGACCTTCAGTTCCACCTCAAGTTGCATCCGATAAAGTGATGCCATCCCAAGACTGGAAACAAGTTCATCAAACATCTGACTATGTGGGTCATTCATTGCAACAGTTGAGGAGTCTGTTTAATCCTCCAATACAAAACCCAGCCCAGTATCAGCCTTACCCATCTGTCTCAATCACTCCAGGCCATAGTGCCTCATTGGTACTTGGCAGTGCCCAAACTCAGGACTCTTCTATCAGCTTGCTACGGCAGGGTGCAATTTGGTCTTGGCCTCTGAACCAAAATGGACAGGCTGCTGCCTCTTCCCAAGTGAGTCAGCCGTATTAGCTTGAAATTCCTCCTAGTGGTCAGAGAGGCTATGGCATGGTTCATGGAATGCAAGCTTCTGGATTGTATAGTTCACCAGCTTTTCAGCAGGCTAATGGTCCTTTGACATCACCTGGTCAGGCTCATGGTTCTCTTCATTCCCATCCAGTAACAGTAGCAGCTGAAAAAGTGAGCTCAGAGCTTCCTGGTCAGGTGCAGCAGCTTCAGTCTGCACTCTTTGGCACTTCCCAGGGCACATAAGATGTTGAGGTTGATAAGAATCAGCACTACCAGTCAACACTACAATTTTCTGCTAGCCTCCTTCAAAAGATTCAGCAGCAGCAATCGACCACTCAGGCAGGACGAGGATCTGGAAATCAACAATGAGGTAATCCCTCCTCGCATGAGTAAAATTCAACTGATGAATCCCATTTTTGAGCAAACCTCTCTTCTCAAGTTTATAGGTGGTTTGGCTAACTTTAATCGTTATTTAGATTCCCGTTTTGTTTTCTTATGATAAATGTTCAGGGTCATTTTTATTATTCATTTCTAGTTTTATATCAAAAGTTTCAAACATCTTTGCTAGCGAAACTGAATTATAAATGTAATGTTTTATTTTGGCTCTAGAAACCTGGTACAAAATTTAGATGAGAGATTATTAGCTTTCAATTCTATGATAGTCAAAACATTGAAAATGTAGTATACAGGGGAAAGACTTGCTTTTTGTGGTTCCTTTTGAAGTTATACCAGACAATATGGTTAGAATGAGAGAGTGACAATATAGTAAGGAGATGTTAGTTTTTTAAGCAGGAAGTGGTTGTTTTGGGGTATGCTCTAGTCTTCCTAGAATCTCGGTGGTGACCGAGTGGCATTTTTCTTGATGATCCGGCATGTATGTTGTTACGAAGCATAATTGGTTCATTCGCAGCCAACATTTCCTAGGCTTCGAAATAAAGAGTCATTCGCTTAATGTTACTACATATATGAGACAATCACCCTTTGCTATGGCCTGGCAGGCTCTGCATGTTTGCTGCTGCTGCTGCACAATTAAGAGGTCCAATCATCAACTGTTGCGGATTTAGAACTTAGACTACTGCATAATTACACACCACGTTGTAGAACCCTATAAATTCTTAACTGATATGCGCTTTCTAGGCCTCTAGTTGAGCTTGAGCTTGAACTTGGTTGTAACAAAATGTACTTTATTCTGGTAAATTAATTACCAGCATCTTTTTTCAATTACTGTGTGAGAAACCAACTCTAGTTCTTCAAGACTGCTCTGTCTATGGAAGATACTTTGGTATATATCTTGCTGGTACTAGAGGGAGACTCATGAAATCTCCCACTAACAGTAGGATCTTTTTTTGCATGAAATATTATTTACAGCTCTCAACCCTCCTATGTGGCGTTTCATATCTTAGCTAGATGTATGAGAGGCAGAAAAATTGTCCTGGGTTGTTATCTTTCTCTGTTCTAGTTGAATTTAAATCACTTCTTTCTTTTAGGGAAGGTGAATAATTTGATTGCAGATTTTAGGATCCATTCTCTTGTATAATTTTTAATATGTTAGAATTTGTAGGTCCAAATATTAATTACTATGGTCTTGAAAGGCAGTCACTGTTGGCATTGACAGTTATTGACAAGTACTGCATATTGATAATTACTTTGCTAGCAAGGCATCAATAGTTATAATCGTTAGAAGCTGTTTTTTCTTCTGTGAGTCAGTTGTCATCAACAATTAGATTTTATTTCTTTTTGTTATTCTCTTTAGATTTATAGATCAAGCACTTTGTCATTTTACTTAGGTTTTTTGATTGTCGTGTTATATGACTCTATCCTTCACTAACTTTAATTGTCGTGTTTAAGTGTGGTGTGTAATGTGTTGGGATGAAGAGTAGCAAATCTCGTTTCCTTCTGTTATTTTTATTTTTTGGAAAAGTCAGCTGAAATGGTTCCTGAGTTTGTTATTATCTATATTGTTTTCTTTGAAGCATGTATTCACTATGCATATATGAGGTGCTTTATTTTCTCTTTAACACTCAGTATTTAATTTTTAAGGCATGTTATTCTGTTATTTGATAGTTCCTTGACTTTTGTGCCTATATATCAGTGTTTTATGATTGGATTTTCATATTGTTGTCCTTTTTTCTTTGTCAATCCACTGAAAATGATCTCATGAAAAACTTTTTTCCTTTATATGCGGCATGCGGAGTAATATTCCGTGGCCCATATTTAGGTCTTTTTCTGTATGAAATATTATTTACTCCTCTTAAACCACCTACATGGCTCTTCATATATATATATATATGTATATATATATATCTTGGATGTATGAAGGGCAGAAAAATTGTTTCAGGTGGTTCTCCTTCTCTCTTCAAGTTGAAGTTAAATCACTTTTTTTGTAAGGTACGGTGAGTTCAGATTTGGGATCGATGCTCTTGTATAATTTTTTATGTTAGAATTTTTCTTGACAAATATTTTTTTTTATAAGCTCAAAGGTTTTAGGAAAAGCTAAAGTCACTTAGCGTTGGGTCCCAATGAATTCTCCTGAAAAACTATTTTTTTACTTGATGATTAAGGAAGTGTTTTTAATGATATTGTGATTTTTTTTTAAATATTTAAGGGTATAAAAAAATAAATGAAAAAGGGACATTTGGCTTTATCGGGGGACTCATCCTCGGGCTACACCCTCGGTGGGTGTAGCACAACTCAAGGATTTATAGGAGATGGAGCTCCCTGCGAGGCATGAACTTTTGGCTAAATATTTATTACTATGATCTTGAAACATGGCCACTCTTTGCATGTACAGTTATTGACAGCTATTAGAGAAGTCTACATACACAACTATTAGAGAAGTCTACATACACAACTATTAGAGAAGTCTACATAAACAAAAAGAGTACACAAAAATAAATTCACAAATTGACGTGGCTTCATGTGATTCATTAGATCTACTTTACAAAAAAAATAGCTTTATAACGTACTGCATCCACATCAGTTAGTATGTTTACTTTTGTATAGTCCCTTTGTGGCTAAAGTATTTCTCTAATTGTTATGCCATCATCAACAGTATACTTGTTATAAGTGGTTTTGCCTCTTGTGAGTGAGCTGTCTCCAACCATTAGGTTTTATTTATTTTTTGATAAGTAATAAGAGAATTTTATTGCAAAAAATAGGCATAGCCTAAGTACCAAAAAAAAAAATTACAAGCGACACCTAATCTAGTTTTGATAAAGTAAATATTTTGATTGCCAATTATGCATATATTGTTAATTTAGTTTTCTCGTTTGTGGTTATTCCTATACTATCATTTATATTCTTGAACTTATTAATTTCTCCTCCATCTCTTCCTCTACTCGTCCTTCATGTCCTACTCATCCTCTTTTCCTTCTCTATTTCTTCTTCTCCTCCCTCCTCTCCTTCCTTTACTCGTAAGGAGTTCTACTCCTCCTCTCTTCCTTCTATGCTTGTCCTCTGTCCTACTCCTCTCTTCCTCATCGTCTTCGTCTCCGTCTTCCTCATCTCTTCTTCATCCACGTCTTCTCTTCCTCCTTCTAGATGTACTATATGCATAGTGCGGTTTTAAAGATTAGTTTATTTATTTTTAGATGTGATTATAACTTTGGTTTTCCTTTTCATTTCTCACTGGTTTTTTGATATAGTAGTTACAAAAGCTTGAGATTTCTATAGGAGGCCTTACGCATTCATGCAACCTCGATTGGATTGGTGTACTGGCTAGCTTTCGGCCTTGATCCTTATGCAATGAATGCTCTCTATATATAGTTAGTTATCTTGGTCTTCTAGTTTAACTCACTTCTTTTTTTAGGTAAGGTGAATAACTTGATTGGCGATTATGCATTTATTGTTAATTAAGTTGTCTCGTTTATTGTTAGTCCTATAGTATTTTTTATATTCTTGTTATCGTTCACTTCTCCTACTCATTTCCTTCTCCCTCCTCTCTCACTCTCCTCGTCCAACTCCTCATCTTTTCCTCCATATTCTTCTCCTCCTCCCTCCTGTCTTCCTCTCCACGTACTCCTCGTCCTAATCCTCCTCTCTTTTTGCTCTCCCCATTCTCTTCTTCCTACTCCTCTCTTCCTCATTGTCTTTGTCTACCTATTCTCGTCCCCTCGTTCACATCCTTTCCTCTTCCTTCTCCACATTTTTCTAGATGTACTATCTTTATAGTATATATTTAGAGATCATTTTGTTTTTGGTCATATATGATTATAATTTTGCTACTCTTTTTTCAATTCTCTCAAGTTTTTAATATAATAGCTACCAAAGCCAACGTAGAGGAGGCCTTACGCATCCCTGCAACCTCAATTGGATTGGTGTACTGGCTAGCCTTCGACCTTAATCCAAATGCGATGAATACTCTCTGTACATAGGTGATATTTTTATACGTACCCCTTTTTTTTTTTTTTTTTTTGTATAAGATACTATTTACAGCTTTGTATGCTCTCTAATAGTTGGGATTTTTTATATGAAATTTTTATTTGCAGCACTCCACCCTTCTACTTGGCGTTTCATATCTATGCGGGATGTTTGAAGGGAAAACAATTATCCTGGGTAGTTAGTTATCTCTCTCTTCTAGTTGAACTCACTTCTTTCTTCAGGTAAGGTGAAACTTGATTGCCGATTAAACATTTATCTTTTTATTTTGTTGTCTCGTTTAATTCCTATATATTTTTTATATTCATGTTATTGTTAATTTCTGCTACTGCTCTTCTCCTTCTCCGTACTCTCTTCCTCTCGACCTCCTAATCCTCTTCTTTTCCTCCTATATTCATCTCCTCCCTCCTCTCTTCCTCTTCTTGTACTCCTCGTCCTACTCTCTTCCTGCTCTACACATCCTCTTCGTCCTACTCTCTCTTCCTCACAGTTCTTCTTTTTTGCTTCTTGTTCTCATTCACATCATTTCCTCTTCCTCCTCCATCTTTCTCTATATGTACTGTCTTTATATTATATTTTTAGAGATCATTTTGTTTTTGGTCAGATGTGATTAGAATTTTGGCATTCCTTTTTCAATTCGCTCGGGTTTTTAATATAATAGCTACCAAAGCTTGAGATTTGTAGAGGCGGCCTTACGAATCCCTGCAGCCTCGATTGGATTGGTGTTCTGGCTAGCCTTTGAACTTGATCTTTATGCGAAGAATGTTCTTTGTATATAGGTGATATTTTTATACTTATTTGTTTTTGTATAAAATGCTATTTAGAACTTTGTATGCTCTCTAACATTTGAGACTTTCTTGTATGGAATTTTATTTGCAAAACTTCACCCTCCTTCGTGGCGTTCTATATCTATGCTGGATGTATGACGGGCAAAAGAAATAACCTGGGTAGTTAGTTATCCATCTATTCTACTTGAACTCACTTCTTTTTTCAAGTAAGGTGAAGAACTTGATTGCCAATTACGTATTTATTTTTTAATTTAGTTGTCTAGTTTATGGATATTCCTATAACATTTTTTATATTCTTGTTCTATTGTTAATTTCTCCTACTCTTGTCCTTCTCCCTCATCTCTTCCTCTCCTTGTCTTACTCCTACTCTTTTCCTCATATATTCCTCTCCTCTCCCTCCTATCTCACTATCCTCATACTCCTCGTCCTACTCCTCCTCTCTTCCTTTCTGCTCTCACCTTCCTCTTCGTCCTACTTCTCTCTTCTTCAACTTTTTCGTCTTCGTCTTCTCATCCCCGTTCACGTCCTCTTCTCTTCCTCCTCCATCTTTTTCAAGATGTACTATCTTTATAGCATAATTTTAGAGATCAATTAA
>QEOT01000503.1:18382-29814 GCA_003123785.1 Pterocarya stenoptera
GTTTATATTAAAAAAAACTATTAAAAGAAAATTATAACAAAAATCATTTAAATTGATTTTTATATACTTGTCTGTTATGCCAATTTTATTTTTATTTATAACATGCATAGTAATTTAATTAAGAACATTGCATTCAAAGATCTGTGTTAATTTACAAGACATCAATTTTCAACATATATGTTCTTTAAATTTTTATTAATCATGCAAAGCTATTAAAAATTTCCTTTGCAGAAACATCTGTCATATATTAAAAATCTTGTAGCATAAGTTTTGCAGAAAGAATGGATGATTGAACTTTTAGTAGACCCCAATCAACTCAACCAACAACCGCACAAGAATTTCAAATGTAAATTATTGATAAATACTTCACTTTTTAGAAATATATACTATTTTTTTAAAATAATTATTTTACCAAACTAGGCAAACGTGCTTTGCACGTTGTTCCGACCTAGTATATATATATATATATGAGCTAGAAGAGGTCCACTTACAACTTCTCGGGCACGTACGATTGCTGTCATCATGGCCTTCATATTTTATACCACCACATTTAAAAAAAAAAAATTTATAAATTAACGTATTTTCATATAATACGTTAGATATATTTTATAATAAATTAGTTTTATAATCTAATTTATTACATTAAATCACATCATCTATTTATAAATTTATTTTTATAGAATAACTAAAATATTTATTTGTTTATCATTACACTAACAAGGCGAATGAGTCAATGTCTTCGTTTTACCTTTCCAAGTCCCCAACAAGTCGTTGCAAAAGCAATGGCAGTGGAGATGGTAAGGAGATGTCGCCTTAACAAAATGTTTTGGCATTGGAAATGGAAACGGTCGTACAGCACACACTCATCAAATTTTCTTCTGTCCTTATGTTTTTTCTTAGAAAAGGCAGTTGATGGGAGCGAACAACATTGTAGTTGTTGAGGTCAAACGTCAAAGTAAAGCTTTTACCGATTTGTGGATAATGAGATGAGATAATTTTAGATATAAATTAAAAATTGAATAAAATATTATTAGAATATTATTTCTTAATATTATTATTATTTTGAGATTTGAAAAAATTAAATTATTTATTATATTTTGTGTGAGAATTTAAAAAAATTATAATAATAAGATAAGATGAGATCATTTCTATATCTGAATGGGCCTTAGTTTTGGGGGAAAAAAATTATTCATAGAAGTCTATTGGTTTCTTTTGACACGGAAGAACCATTGAATGGCGATTGTGGGCAAATTGTCACATGATCAGCTATAGACATTTTGGCTCACAAAAAATATTAACAAAGTAAACGATACGATATTTTTAATAAATACTAAATTTTAGTGATATGTTAACAAGAAAAATTATACTTGTCATCTCCTACACTACACACCAATATGTGAATTTCATATTTATCATTTTATTTAAATACAAATATATTGATGTGTACATATATGTGTTTAAATAAAAAGAAAAAAAAATAACCAATCAAATATTGATGCACATGTTGTAGATGTAATAAATCTCGATTGAACCAAATCACCAAGAAATCATTTTTCTAAGCAAGTAAATGTCTATTAGAAATGGAAATGATGATATATGAGGAGGGGATGAGGTTTCCCAACAAACGCTTCAGTACAATAACCATAGTGCAAAAGTGGTGAAATAAAAGGTTTTGGGACCAATTTCTTAATCTTCATCCATGCCCTACAAAGAAGACGTCGTTTAAAAGAAGGTAGTTAGCAGTTCGCAAAATCATGTGAACTGCTAATGGCGGTGGAACCTCTGCTGGAAGTAGTGAAAGTTATGGGTGCACTGCTATTTGTTGTCTTAAGATTTTTTTTGGAGAGATCCGTAGTCCATTTTTCAAGATCATCGATTAAGGAAAGCGATAACATAGTCGAAAGCACGACATCATATGTATTGATTTGCGGCTAGTCATCTATCTTTTTGTGCATCTATGGTGGTGTGTGGCAACCACACGCCGAATGTAGGGAGGTGAAGTAGGGCAAATCTGGAAGATCTCGGCGTGGGGAGTCTATTGGTATGACATGTATAACCAGCGGAGGTGTCGTGGAGCAGCGGCATGAGGGCCATGCTCCGAGCTTTTTAGTGATATTCCACTCCGTCCCAGTAAATCAACGACTGTAGGATGGCATGGTGGAGTGCGTGTCGACGATAGCGGTTGGAGTGCAATAGATCTGACCAAAGCCAAACCGGTGGAGGGAGGAGAAAAAAAATACTACCATAAAAGTGTATACACATTGCGATAATGGAAAAGGAAAAGAAAGGAGGGTGGCTCTCCAGCGAAGGCATTCGAAATGATTGAATTTTTTAAAGAGAAATGAGAATTTCTCTCTCTGTTTTTAGCAAAGACTTATTTTAACTGTTGACAATGTTGGAGTTTCTCTCATATCTATTATATTTCATTCCATTTTATCAGTCTCATTCAACACAAAAGTGGGACATCATGGTTTATTGACTCCAACAATCTCAAAAGCTAATTCCAATAGTTCGGAAAAACATCATAGAACTATCAAGATTGTCCAATATTTGCTTGGAGAATGCTAACCATCAACTATCAAGATTGTCCAATATTATTTTTTATTTTATTTTTTTAAAGGTTAAAATTTGATTGGTGATGTTACTTGTTAAATCTTAATAATTTGAGAGTGTAATATATAATTTAGATAATTTAAAATGTAAATGTAAAATACCTAATTGGAATGGAAGGTGGATTTATTCTTGATAAAGTATTTATAGGAAGCATTTAATAAGCATTTCAGGCTCAACATTCAATCCTATAAGGTGGATTTTATGTCTTTGAATTTAGAGATGAGTTAAGATAGTTTTAGATGAATTAAATAAAATATTATTAGAATATTATTTTTAATATTATTAATATTTTGAAATTTGAAAAGATTAAATTTTTTATTATATTTTATGTAAAAATTTAAAAAAATTATAATAATAAAATGAGATAAATTGAGATGAGTAGAAGTTAAAATTTAAAGATTAATTAGTTTTTGTTTTTGTTTTAATTCAAAAATCTCGAAAGTAAAAGCTAAAGTGCTTCTATTCTAGTTTTAAACAGTGGAGGCTGACGCAAAGGAAAAGAAAATAGCAGCAACTGTCAACAGAACACGGCAAACCGAACTAAAGGAAACGGTACCATAAATTCACTTCGTAAAATATATCTCACACTCACTCTCCCTCTTTCCTCTCTCCCTCTCTCTCTTCGAGACCCATTCTGAATATAGACACCATCGCAACACCTTTTGATTGTCTCTCATTCTCGTGGGCTTTGACAGGTAATCTCTTCTAAGATCCTAGACCATTGTCTTCCAGATTGCACTTCTAATTCCTTAGTTTTCTCTTGATCTTTATGTGAACTTTGGTGGGTTTTAGTTTGAGGGTTTACCGGTTTGAAAGGATTTGCAATCTGGGTAATCAAGTAATCGGATTTTGGTTTCTGGGGTCAAATTCTAGTGGATTTTCTGTTTGGAGCTAATATTTGAGTTAGTCAGGTTTTAATTGTAATGTGATGATGATCCAACCTTATTGTGCTCTAATCAATGTGTTTTGTTTTTCACTCATCATATTTGTGGGTTTTCCTAGGATAGCTTGGATAAAGGACTTTCTTTGGCTTCAGTTATAATCTATGTGATTGACAATTCTTTCTTTTTCTTGGTCAAATTGATCCAATTCGTGCTTAATTTCTGTTTTTTTAATTCAATTCGTTATATTATGCATTTTAGCTATGTTGGCTAATTAATGGTTGTGAACGGAATTTGTGTAGTTTTGAATCATATGATTGAGCTTCTGGACAGTTTGTGTTCTTAGGAATCTGGAGGACAAAGGACTTGTCTGGTCATGGCTAGTAATGCAGCAGCCTGTGCTGAGAGAGCAACGAGCGATATGCTAATTGGTCCCGACTGGGCAATAAATATCGAGTTGTGCGATATCATTAACATGGACCCTGGGTATCATTCTCATGCTTTCCTTGTTTTTCATTTCAGCTGGTATTCTTGTTGCGGATATGGGATGACCTAAATTTCTACAAAGTATGATTTTGGTTAGTGCAATCGAGTGATTGTTACAATTAGTTGCCCACCTGACGATGCTACAAATTATAGACTGTTTGTAGATAGATTGATTTTGTTCCATAGGTATTAAAATTTTATATGAGGTTTTAGACCATAGAGTATAATTTAGCATGGAACATCAAACAAGAACTCTTTTTTGTTTCAAGATCTCTCTCTCTCTCTCTCTCTCTCTCTCTCTCTCTCTCTCTCTCTCTTTTATATAAGTATTTCAAGATCTCTATGTTTCTCAGAATATATATAAACACCCCCTTTCCTTCCCATGAAACTGTGAAGGCCATTGAAGTTTTTTTAATAAGTAAATGCAATTTATTAAAAGCGCAAAGGGGCACAACCCTTATACACAGGACACCACATCAAGCAAAGTGGGATCATATGCTGAATGTCTAGTCGACATGGCTTACCTTGCTTCCCTACCCAGAAATTCATGAGCTCCACACCCTTTGAGGCATAACCCCTTTATCCCAAGGCAATGGAAAATTTAGACACAACTAGCCTCATCACATTGAGGCAATATGTGATCTGGTGATTCGTTGTTCTTCTTATACATGTAAAATCAATCCATCACTACAGCTCTCCTCTTCTGCCTTTGATCTCCATTATCAATCATCTGAGTTTGTCATCATGATTTTACAGTAAATTTGAGTTTTATTTTATTTTATTTTATGTTTTGGAATCTTATTGAACATTGCAGGCAATCGAAGGAGGCCTTAAAGATTCTCAAGAAGCGCCTAGGCAGTAAAAATCCTAAAATACAACTTCTGGCTCTTGTTGTTAGTATTTATATTTTCTTTCAGACTTTTTAGAAACACATTTTGTGCATGATTATTTGAAGTCATAAAATTTGCAAGATATTGCTTCTCTCTGGCTCTTATACGTTTTTTTTTTATAAGTAAACAAATTTTATTGATCATCTCTGGCTCTTATCTATTATTATATATAAAAACGGAGTCATATAATTTTGACGTGGCATTCTATCCATAAAAGTAGACATTCTATCTATTAAATTTGAAGTGTTATGTTTATGAAGTGGTAAACCTTTTAAAAGTAATGTTTCGTTATGAACCATTGTAATTTTTTAAGTTTTATTTCTTTTCTTACATATAAAAATGTAAACCGATTCAAGACTTCACCCAAAAGCACTAATTCAGCATTTATATTGTTTTGTATTTTAAACGGAGTCATATGTTAATGTGGCATTCTATGCCTAAAAGTAAACATTCTACCCATTAAACTTGAAGTATTATGTTTATGAAGCAATAATCCTTTTAAAAACAATGTTTCATTATGAACTGTTGTAACTTTTAAATTTCATTTATTTTCTTATATATAAAGATATAAACCGATTCAAGTCTCCACCCAAAAGTACTGTTTCAAACATTATATTGTTTCGTCAAATAAAACGTCCTATAAACTGTTTCAAATTTATCCACTATAAAACTCGGTCTCTCTCTAAGTCTCTCTCCCTCATACACAACAATTTGCACATTGCGCAGGTTATAGGCTCATACTTATAAATTAAGTGATCTGAAGTCACTATTTCTTGGTAAATCTGCAGTGTCAATAAAAATTGTTGATCAGTTTGCTTAAATGCGTCACGTCAAGATAACAAACATATCACCTAAGTTTAATGTTTTGTCTCACACCTAACTTTGTATTTTGTATTGGGATGTTGTGATCTAGGCATTGGAGGCTCTCAGCAAGAATTGTGGCGAGAATGTATTTCAGCAGATCATTGAGCATGATATCTTACATGAAATGGTTAAGATAGTGAAGAAGAAGGTGCACATTATTTTTTGTCTGGTTATTTGTATCTTAATTCTGTTATTCCAGCCTGTCCTTGACTTGTTGCCCAACACCTTTTCCCTTGTATCTAGGACACCTATGGTTTACCGTATTTCTAATACAATTTTGCAGCCAGACTTGCGTGTGAGGGAAAAGATACTAATTTTGATAGATACATGGCAAGAAGCTTTCGGCGGATCAAGAGGAAGGTATCCCCAGTACTATGCAGCATATAACGAACTGAAGGTGATTGCTTTTTGTGTCAAGCTCGTGTGTGTATACTACAACACCTAGTTGTATTGAAAATCATTTGCATGCCGGGTCAAAGTAAAGCACTTTTTTTTTTAATAATTTATCTTGTTCTTTGGGTCTGCTAGATAGGCATTCTACCATGCAAGATCTTTTTTTATGAATCATTGATGACCATGATACCATGTAACTAAACTGCTAGACGACAGTAAGTCAATGTTAGTATAAAGCTAACATATTTAGCACAACAAAACTGCTAAAACTATAGAATGAGAAAAAGAAAACAGTATGTTATTTTTGGTTGAAACAACACATTTCATATATTCTAATCTCCATATCATTTTTGCTTTGTTTTTTACCTCCCAAAAAAAGGTGGGGTGATGATGAGGCCCCTTTAAGTTTCGCTTCTTCTTTTAGACTTTATCTCATAGAATAAATTTGGTATGACTAATCATCTCAGATCCATCAGTTATTTTTACTTCAAGTAGATGCTTTTTAACAACAATAATAAAGTGTGCATTTTTTAATGTTTTTTAGTACGCTTAATAACCTGCATTTCATTTCTGGGTTAAGAAGCATTTTCCCTTGGATGATTTGTGCGGTACGCATTCCATTGTTTTAATAGCAATGCAGAGATCTAATATATGTCAAGGTTTCTATGAGCGGTATTTCTCTATGTTTGTATCTATCAGACTTTATTCTTCTGGCTCAAATTAACACATATAATGACATGGTTTATTGTGAGTGCTTCTGATGTTATAAGGACTGGTTTTCGTACTATGAAATTCATTAACACATATAGTCACTTGGTTTGTTGCTATCCTCGATGGAACCTAGCTGACAATAGGTTGCTGCTTTGATTTGTGTTTCATTTTTTGCATATTCTTTAACCTGTATTCTTTCTTGAACTTACGTCAAGTTGGTAATTCACAGTCTGCTGGAGTTGAATTTCCTCCCCGAGAAGAGAACAGTGTACCATTATTTACTCCACCCCAAACCCTGCCAACAGTTCCTCATGCTTCAGCATATGTGGATGCTGCTATTCAGGCCTCTCTACAGTCTGACGTGTCTGGCCTCAGGTAGTATTTGAATGATATTGTCCCATTTACCTATCAAAAATATTTTATGTATCATTTAGATATATTCTTGATTCTATAATTGAACTTTTCATTTTCCCTTGTGGGTTGTCTTCACCTTCTTCTTTTTACATTAATTTGTATCAAAGACACCTAGAATACATGCCAGGCACATCCAACAATTTAAAAATCTGAAAGACGTTCATATCTGCTAGTTATATCATAGTATCAGTTCTTATTTTGTTCATGGTTTGTGAATAATTGATGTTCTTATCAATTGTGCATGCTACCATATGAACTCCCCTACATATTAAAGTCTAAAGATGGGTTTCTGAGTGGCCACCTCTTCAGTTTTCTTCTACCTTGAAGTATGAAGGACGATGTTTATCATACTCGTGCTTACATCCATTAGCATTATTCTTTAGAAGTTTGCACAAACATAATGAACTACATATGTGTTGGGCTTTAGTTCCAAGATATAATGTACATCTTCAATATAATTGGATGACTCCAAACATATGATTTGGTCAATCTCCTATTACAGTTGGTATTTTGGAATAAACTAAATATTTTACTTCATTCCAGTCAATGAAACAAGTCAGTCGAGCTCAACCAATTGTGTTGACTTTTACACGGTTGTTATGAAAGAACCTATCAGTTTGTAGGTCCTAATTTAGATGAAAATTGTAGTCACTAAGGTAGTTTCCTTGTAATTTCATTCCTACCAATGGTACTTATCTGTAACATAACAAGTGAGTTGAGGTTATGGCTGTGGTTTATAAATGTTAATAAGAAAAACTATTGAATTTATTACTAGTTTTTTTTTTTTTCCTCTTCTACTACCAGTGATTGAATGTTGGTTGCCAGTCCATAGACGCAGCACAAACACGTGCATTATTTTTACCATCTCAGCCTCCAAGCCCTATTACCACCTTTTCACTGCAGCAGCTAGCCTCCAATTACTTTTGCATAAGTATGTGTGACTAGGATGGTGGGTTTGTTTCTTTTATAGTAAATAATGATACGTTTTTATTTAGAGAAGGCTTGGTTCTCCTACATGGGAATTGGATGCAAAAGATACACAAGGCTAGCCTCTACTATTAGAAAATTTTTTGTTCTTTCTTTTTCAGTGTTTACCTTATAAAAAAACTATTACAAAGGTTTAAGATGTGGAGTATAAGCCTAGATGTGGCTTAGGATTTTATTTGGTCTATACAATATTTATCTGCATATACACTAATCTTGGACCTATGCACTGTCAAAATTATTTGCAAAATATGTGGACCAATGCAATATTTGTCTATGCTGAAGTTCATCATTAAGAATGTAACAGGAATTTGTGTAATAGATGCCTTTCTTTTTCTTGTATTCTCTGTCATCTTATTTTGTTGGTTTGGATGGGGCACGCTGCCCAGTTCATTGTTAGTTAATCCATGCCAGATTTCATCTAAAATTAACTTTGTTTATCAATAGCTTGTCCGAGATTCAAAATGCTCAGGGACTGGCTGATGTGTTAAATGATATGCTTGGTGCTTTGGATCCCCATCATCCTGAGGTAATGCCTTCTTTTCCCTTTGCCAAAGGATTAAAGTAATTCTTGTTTAGCAATTTTCTTTCTTAATATCTGATGAGTTGCTTGTTGATAAATAATTATTTTTTCTTTTGCTGAGGTGTTGATAACTCATTTGCTCCAACATGCAATATGCTTTTGCATTATGCTTTCTTTTTATATATGTTGCTACCAGAATATTTAATTTGAGACTCACCACAATAAAAATCTAGATCTCAAACAAATGAGGTTTTCATGATAGTGTTTCACTATATGAATCCATGATAGTGTTTCACTCTGCGTATATACACTTGAATAAAACAATTGTAAAAGCCTTTTTTTTTTTTATTAATAACTGCAAAAACAATCTTGAGGAAAAGGGAGATTTTACTCAAAAAGAAAATATTAATGAGAAAGCATCTAACTGGTAGGGATAAGAGAGGGCCCGTGTTTGTGTTCCTAGATAACACTGACTGATTCTTATTCCAAGCTTCTGGATTGTTACTGGCACTGGCGAACAGAATTTGTGCCTTACCGGTCAATCATGTATGGGATCTCATATTTCTATCTAATGTGGCAGGGTATTAAGCAAGAAGTAATTGTAGACCTTGCCGATCAGTGCCGTTCTTACCAACATCGTGTTATGCTTCTTGTGAATAATACTGTGTAAGACTAAAAAAAAAAAGGGAAGGAAATTTAGTTCTTTTTTATGTCGAACCAATGAGTCTGACTCACGGTATTTTCCCTTACAGAGATGAGGAGCTTCTCTGTCAAGGATTGGCATTGAATGATAATTTGCAGCGTGTTCTTCGTCAGCATGATGACATTGTCAAAGGGATGTCTAATGTAGGAGTAAGAGAAACTGAAACACCAGTTGTGCCAGTTTTGAATGTGAGCCATGAAGATGATGAATTAGAAGATGATTTTGCACAGCTAGCTCATAGGTGACTATTTTAGAAGCGTCTCTTCTATATTATTTGCATTTTTGCCTACTTTTTTGAATTTGTTAACCCATACAGTCATACTTATATAGGGCATAAACGGGGCCACTCACTTTATATGCAAGTAACTTTGATTTTACTATGCAGGAAACCAGCCATCACAAAGTCTGAACCTGTGCGAGTCAGTCCTGTTCTCCCTCCTCCCCCATCATCAAAGAAGCCAGTTGCCATAGATTCTGGCACGATTGATTATCTCAGTGGTGATGTCTACAAATCTGAAAGATCCCGTCAAACATCAGAACCAACACCCGTTGCAGTTTCAGAACATTCCAACCAAACTTCTACACCACTGTTTTCTCCTATACTTTCTTCCTCTCCCGCTACAAACGATAACATTAATCCCACTGCGGCAATGCCCATGTTTACGGGACGTCCTGTATATGATTTACCAGCTTCCGCAAGCAAATCTGGAGACCATCTTCCTCCAACTCCTTGGGATACTCAGTCTCCCGGAAACCTTCCACCCCCACCGTCCAGGTATAATCAGAGACAACACTTTTTCGAGCAGCAAAATTCAGGTGGTGCATCTCATTCAGATAGTGGATCAGGTTCCTCTTATGACAGTTTAGTGGGGCATACCCAGAATCTCTCGCTTAATCCATCTGCTCCAACCAAACAAGCGAATCCAGAAGATGCTCTTTTCAAAGACCTGGTTGATTTTGCAAAAGCCAAATCTTCTTCTTCTTCTTCCTCCCCATCCAAACCCAATCGGTCATTTTGAGTGACTATGAATATTTTTATTTTATCAGGTTTTGGCATAAGGCCATGAGATTACTTGTTCAATTGTTGTTGTTAGGCACTTTGGATTATGGTTCGTCTATGATGCCTCATTTGAGATGAACTGAATTATTGCACATATTCGCATATATCGATCATGTATCATGATCTCTGGCGACTATTTTTGAGCAATTGCCTTCCCCCTTCTTTTTCTATTTTTTGCTACTTTCTGAACATTTCTTTGGTTTACACAAACATTTCTTTGGTTTTTCTATGATGCCTAGCTGGTTTATATTTGAGATGAAGAGGGGAGGCAACTAATTGCTCAAAAGGAGTTGCCAGAGACTAAGCCTTGTTTGGATGGTGAAAGTGTTTTATCCCCTTATGCTTCCTCCCACATGGCCTCCTAGGATCTAGTACTTCATGTTTTTCCAAGGCCATTAATTTAATGGTATAACATGGTGTATAGTTTGATAATATGAATTTATAATTTACAACCTAATACATAATTGAGCAGAAAAAAGTGGTTCACCAATTACAATGGGCCAGAAGATCTTCTTTTGTAAATTCCCGAAGATCTTTCGAGTTTCACTTCCCATTTTCAATTTGCATAAGATAAGAGATCATGCACGGGTGTGCAACTAGGAACATAAATTTCTAGACATGGAGCATTAATGCCGATGGCTGTTGTTAACGATTGATCACATACATTTTTTGTGGCGCCCCCAACTTCCATGTACGGACACACACGGAAATCGAGACACCCGGGATGGTGACAACACGGTCACGCACCCCATCGACATGTGCTGAGTGTGTGCAATGCAACACGTGTACAATAAAATACGCAGCGGAACGGTAAAGTCAAATAACTAAGTACCAGAGTTTAATACAATATCAGAGTACTGAAAATCCACATGTCAACATAATACAATTTTGTTTACAAAACAGCTTCAAG
>QEOT01000503.1:35523-73590 GCA_003123785.1 Pterocarya stenoptera
AAACGCAGTGAAATGCTTTAAATAAAACAACAATAATTTTAAAACCCATAAACGAACCAATTTAAATCAAAGATCAATTTAAATCTGAAATAATAATTAATAAGAAGAAAGCCCAATAAAATATTATAAAATAATATTTTAAAACTCCCAAAATACTAAAACTAGAGAATCAATCATTAAATTAATTAAAATAATCCTTCATTAAAATACACTAAAATACGGGGTGTTACATTTTTTCTTTCTTCAGTATACTTTAGAATTCTATTACTAATTTCCTTCTCTGCCGGTCGATTTATATGGCTAGCTAGCAGATGTTCCTCGTCTTGATAGGAGTTGGAATTACTCGATCCAGGACGAGAACGATGTCCAAATACGTACCAGATCGAACTACTGCGATATCTCGGCTGCTGTCATACGTCTACCTTTCACTTAAGTACTTGTTCTCATTTTACAACAACGTAAAAACCCTAATAATGGCTCCAAGACTGCATGCAGAAGGTGCATGTGCCTGAAGCCGAGCACGACTCCATGGCATCTCGTCTAGCGGACATTGCTCGTTCGGTCCTTGACGTGCTTCACTTTCTGGCTTAATTGATACGTACGTACGTACAGTGGTTGTGGAGAACGAGGATGAAGCGATCGGGGGCCGGAGTCCTTGCATGCGCGCTGTACCCTGCACTACTTTCACGCCCCTTGGGTATTAAGCTTGACAATGCACGTCAGGTATAATGGCGGTGATCATCAAGGTTTGATGGACGTAGTACGAACGGATGTGCCATCTCTTAATTTGGAATTAGGGTTCTTGGTGTAAGGATCAGGAAGTTAGAGGTGCAGCAGAATAAGGAAACAGAAACTAAGTGTTAGTTGAGAAGTATGTTCGTGGGAATTAGATGTCAAACGGTGCGTTGAGGGTTTTAATAAAACGGTGGGCAGCAAGTGAAGGGAAAGCATTAAGTAAAACGGTGCGCATCGAATGTACTTATAACAGAAATAACAGATTGACGCAACAGTGATCTATTTCAATACGTTGTCGTTTGTTTCATCTTCTTAGTCTATAAATAACAGAGTAACTAAAGAGTAGCGCTGCTGAAAAAGTATATTGTAGAAACTCAATTCTTGTACGGAGGTTCAGGGTTCCTCGAAAACCTTGTTCAAGAATCAATTACGTAGGTTCTTGGTTTCTATCCAGTGTTTGTGTGTGTGTGTAGTTCTGTATCTTGCGTAGTGGTATCTAGCAGATACCTTACAATTGGTATCAGATTGGCGATCCTGTTGATTCTCTTGGAGATTACCTTTGTCGATTAATTTTGGAGATTACTCTGATGGCGGAAGGAACAAGGGGGGCTCTCAAGTCCCAGGGTGATGGTAAGCATCAAGAAGCTGTTCAAAGGCAATTGGATGACCACAACAATGCACTCCATAGTATGGCTGAAAGGTTAGATCGAATTTCTCTCCTTCTCACGACTGTTATAGAGAGTAGACCAGTTATTCCTAATCATGAGGAACAAGGCAATGGGGGGAGGGATACGGAAGGGGAAAGATTAGTCTTGCCACGGGGAATGAGGCTGGATTTTCCTCATTTTGATGGTACTGATCCATCGGCATGGATTTTTAAAGCCACACAGTTTTTTGACTTCCATCAAACTCCTTTGAGAGAAAGGCTAGTGATAGCAGGTTATCACATGGAAGGTCAAGCTTTGATTTGGTATCAAGATGCTTTGGATGGGGGAATCTTTAGGTGTTGGGATACCTTCATTAAGGCAGTAAATGTTCGTTTTGGTTCCACTGCTTATGATGATCCTATGGAGGCTTTAAATCGCCTCAAACAGACCAATACTGTGAACAACTATAAGGATCAGTTTGAGCTTTTATCAAATAGGCTTAAAGGCTTGTCCGAGAGGCATAAGTTGAGTATATTTTTGAGTGGGTTGAAAGATGAGATTAGGCTTCCAGTCAGAATGCTTGATCCTATTAATCTTAACGTTGCATTTGGTTTAGCTAAAATCCAAGAGGAATATGTCTTGGCCTCAAGGAAATCTACTCGATTCATGAATAACAATTTTGACAAAGCACAGTTTGAGACATCTAGTGATCGTGGTCAGAAGGTTGTTGGACCAGTCAGGAGGGTGTTTTCTACACAAATGGATGAAAAAAGGAAAAAAGGGTTATGTTACCATTGTGAAGAGAAGTGGAATCCAACTCATGTTTGTAAAAAGCCTAGAGTGTATTTGATACATGGGGAAGGACAAGAGGAGTCTGTGATTTCAGAATCTAGTGACCAAGAAGAAGTCTTACCAGAAAGTAGTGAAACGAATGAAGGGGGGTTGGAAATTTCAATACATGCATTGTCTGGCTGCATTAATAGCAACTCCATGAAGCTGCTGGGAAAAATTGGTGATGCCTCTGTGGAGATATTGGTAGACTCGGGATCTACCCATAACTTTCTTGACCCTCTTGTTGTTCAAACAGCCAAACTAGAGGTTGACCCCAGTACAAAATTGCAGGTTCGAGTTGCTGATGGAAACTCTCTTTTCAGTCAGGGTAAGTGTGAAGAAACACTTAAAATTCAAGGTTCTAAGTTCCTCACTCCATTTCATGTCCTTGAATTAGGGGGTTGTGATGCGGTTCTTGGAGTTCAGTGGCTTAAAACTTTGGGACCCATTATTTGGGATTTCTCCACCATGTCAATGGCCTTTTCTGTGGGACAGTCTGAAATGAAGCTTAGTGGCGCAGTGGATGCTCAATTGAAGCTATGTCAAGGGATAGGCTGTTTTAAATCTTCTTTACTTAACCAACAAGGTTGGTTTCTCCAAGTGGTGGCACAAGATTCTGCTCAGGCAGAGAGTAGTTGTGTGGAAGAACTGACTGCAGTTGTTGATGAATTTGCAGACATTTTTGCTGAACCAGTAAGTTTACCTCCTAAGAGAAGTTTCGATCATCAAATTCTCTTGAAGGATAACACTAGGCCTGTCTCTGTTAGACCTTATAGATATCCCCATTATCAAAAATCAGAGATAGAGAACATTGTTAAAGAGTTACTGAAATCTGGAGTTGTGAGGCCTAGTCAAAGCCCTTTTTCTTCACCTGTTCTTTTGGTGAAAAAGGCTGATGGTTCTTGGAGAATGTGCGTGGATTATCGTGCACTCAATCAAGCAACTATCAAGGATAAGTTTCCCATCCCTGTTATTGATGAGTTACTTGATGAACTATTTGGTGCACAAATTTTTTCAAAGCTGGACCTTAGATCTGGATACCATCAGATTAGGGTCAAGAAAGGAGATATTGAAAAGACAGCTTTTCGAACTCATGAGGGCCACTATGAGTTCTTAGTAATGCCTTTTGGGCTTACTAATGCGCCTGCAACTTTCCAAAGCTTGATGAATGACATATTCAAGCCTTTTCTAAGAAAGTTTGTCTTAGTGTTTTTTGATGACATCCTTGTTTATAGTTCTTCTTTGACTGATCATTTGCAACATTTAAGGATGGTTTTGGGAGTTTTGAGACAGCACACTTTGTTTGCCAAAAGGTCTAAATGCAGATTTGGCTTACACGAGGTTGATTATCTAGGCCATTTAATTTCAGTTCAAGGGGTAAAAGCAGACCCCTCTAAACTGTC
This sequence comes from Pterocarya stenoptera, assembly GCA_003123785.1. Classification (NCBI taxonomy): domain Eukaryota; kingdom Viridiplantae; phylum Streptophyta; class Magnoliopsida; order Fagales; family Juglandaceae; genus Pterocarya; species Pterocarya stenoptera. The sequence goes on from QEOT01000503.1 coordinate 39,140, forward strand.
TGCAATGGTTGAGTGGCCCATACCTGGTTCCTTGAAAGCTTTAAGAGGCTTCTTAGGCTTGACTGGATACTACAGGAAGTTCATAAGGAATTATGGTACAATAGCAGCCCCTTTGACAGCATTGCTTAAGAAGAATGCATTCCACTGGTCTGAATCCGCTACTCAGGCTTTCCAGAAATTGAAAGAAGCAGTCACTCAGCCTCCTGTGTTGAGGCTACCTGACTTTTCAAAGGTTTTTACGATAGAATGTGATGCTTCAGGTATTGGACTTGGAGCTGTTCTTATGCAAGAAGGGCAACCTATTGCTTTTTATAGCAAAGCATTAAAGGGAAAAGCCCTACTGTTATCAACTTATGAAAAAGAGCTTCTAGCTCTTGTGTCAGCAGTAAGTAAATGGCGACCCTATCTGTTAGGGCAATCTTTCAAGATTAAAACAGATCAACAGGCTTTGAAGTATCTTCTTGAGCAGAGAATTGGTACTGACTTCCAGCAAAAGTGGTTATCTAAACTAATGGGGTATGATTTCACTATCGAGTACAAGAAAGGCAAGGAGAATGTAGTTGCTGATGGATTGTCAAGGAAGAATGAAGAAGACTCTGCTGTATTGGCCTTAATTACATTCCCTACTCCTTTATGGATTGAGGAATTAAAAGATAGTTATAAGCTATCTTCTGAGTTAGATGGAATTGTGCAAAAACTCAAAGGTGGATTGTCAGGACCTAAACATTACAGGCTGCAGCAGGGGTTATTATTGAAAAAGGAGAGGTTAGTCTTGGTTCCTAATTCTTCTTTCAAAACTAAAATACTGGAGTATATCCATAATAGCCCTCAGGCTGGGCATGTTGGTTATAAGAAGACACTTCAGAGAGCAAGAAGAGAATTTTACTGGCAAGGAATGAGGCAGGATATTCGAGCCTTGGTCAGGGAATGTATAGTCTGCCAAACTAGTAAGCATGAGACAGTGAAACCAGCAGGACTTTTACAACCCCTTCCAATTCCTCAGCTTCCATGGTTGGACATATCCATGGATTTTGTAGAAGGGCTTCCCAATTCTCATGGTTTTTCTGTCATTTTTTCTGTGATTGACAGACTAACTAAATTTGCTCATTTTTTCTCCTTGTCTCATCCATTCTCAGCAGTTAAAGTAGCTCAGATTTTCTTCTCGGGAGTATTCAAACTTCATGGAATGCCTAAGACAATTGTCTCTGACAGAGATCCATTGTTCACAAGCTCTTTTTGGCAAGAAATGTTTAAACTGCAAGGGGTTTCACTTCATTATACTTCAGCCTATCATCCACAGTCTGATGGTCAGACTGAGAGCCTAAACAAAAATGTGGAGTGTTATTTGAGGTGTTATGCAAGTGAGAAACCAAAGGAGTGGAGTGGGTGGTTGACTATGGCAGAATGGTGTTACAACACCACCTGTCATTCTTCAATTCGAATTTCTCCTTTTGAAGCTCTCTATGGATATGCTCCTCCAAAATTGATGAATTATGTACCTGGAACAACTGCTAATGCAGCTGTAGATCAGCAACTGAAATCCAGAGATGAGTTGCTGTCATTGTTAAAAGAAAATATTCAAAAAGCTCAACACAGAATGAAGTTCTTTGCTGACTTGAAGAGAAGTGAGAGGGAATTTCAGGTAGGGGACTGGGTCTTTCTGAGGCTCCAACCCTATAGGCAAAAAACAGTGGCTTTAAGACACAATTTGAAGCTGTCCCCAAGATTCTTTGGTCCATTTCAGGTGATTGAGAGAATTGGATCAGTGGCCTACAAGTTGGATCTGCCCAGTTCATCAAGAATCCATCCAGTTTTTCATGTTTCTTGCCTTAAAAAGAAATTGGGCCAGGGTGTTCTTCCATTACCAGTTCTTCCTCCAGTGGACACACATGGTCGAGTGCAACCTGAACCTGAAGCAGTCTTGGAAAGAAGGATGAAGAAGGTTGGCCATCAAGCAGCTACTGAGGTATTGGTTAAATGGGTGGGTGCTCCACTTGAAGACAGTTCCTGGGAGCTTCTATGGAAGTTGAAGAACCTATATCCACACCTTGTGGGCAAGGTTCTCTGAGAGGAGGGGATGTAACAGGACCTTGTGGACAAGGTCCTTGAAGGGATGGAGAATGTAAGGATCAGGAAGTTAGAGGTGCAGCAGAATAAGGAAACAGAAACTAAGTGTTAGTTGAGAAGTATGTTCGTGGGAATTAGATGTCAAACGGTGCGTTGAGGGTTTTAATAAAACGGTGGGCAGCAAGTGAAGGGAAAGCATTAAGTAAAACGGTGCGCATCGAATGTACTTATAACAGAAATAACAGATTGACGCAACAGTGATCTATTTCAATACGTTGTCGTTTGTTTCATCTTCTTAGTCTATAAATAACAGAGTAACTAAAGAGTAGGGGCGGAAAAAGTATATTGTAGAAACTCAATTCTTGTACGGAGGTTCAGGGTTCCTCGAAAACCTTGTTCAAGAATCAATTACGTAGGTTCTTGGTTTCTATCCAGTGTTTGTGTGTGTGTGTAGTTCTGTATCTTGCGTAGTGGTATCTAGCAGATACCTTACACTTGGTTTGGTTGGTGAATTTATATCGATCATGCATGTACTCACTCGATCGAATGCCGTACGTTCTTGCATGCATGCCTAGCTAGCCACTATATTGTTCGATGACTTAGTTCGGACGAGCAGTTTTGATCATGATCTGTAACTTGAGGATTTTGACTTTGGTTTCACCCCTAGGTAGCTAGCTAGCTAGAACAATTTCTCAAAAAAGAGAAATGTTATTTATCATTCTTATACTACACATCAGTATATGATTTGTCATTTTTATTATTTTAATTAAACACAATGTGTGTATTTAAATAGAATGATAAAAATGACAAATCACATATTGTTATCACGTGATGTAGATGTAGGATGATAAGTAAAATTGAGAAAAAAATGGTTCGAGGCTTATATATATATCAGCGCTTGATCATACCAACGGTACTCATGATCATGCACGCCACCAAAATCTTACTGAAAAGATTTTTGCTATATTCACAAAGGAATTATACAAATACAATCTCACAAAATGACGTAGTTTCTTATGATTCATTAGATCTACTATATAATAAAAATAATTTTATAATATGACGAATCACATTAAATCAAGTCAATAATTTGTTAGATTACTTTTATGTAATCCTTTTGTGACTAGAATATTTTCCTACAAAAAATATATGATAAGATCATGAGTTACGTACACACACATGATGATATCAATATTATACCTAGCCAACAATGATATTAATATTTAATATATAATAAGTACTAGCAAATCTTGTGTTGATAAAAGTATAAAATGCTGATCATGTGGAATTTTTTTTTATATATTTAATTTGATATTATTAATAATTAAGTTATTCTATGAAAGATCAATACCGGCCTATCACTACAAAAAAAACTACTTATTTACAATCAGTTAATTCCAACAAAATGATAATTTGCAATTAAAATTAGTTGTAAATAATGTTTTGGTTGCAATAAATTAATTACAAAAGTCTATTTTTCTTATAGTGTATATATGAATTCTTTTTCTTTTTTGAAACAAAACAAAAGCTATCATTTCATTAAGGGTGTGAGAATAAAAACCACGTTACAACAGTACCTTACATCATTGTTGGTATTTTTTTAATAATTTAGATGTTATGAGATTTATTGCTCTAACGATATAAAGCTTGCATTTATTCTCTTAAATTTCTAATAGCCGAATTTCTTGAATAATAACGTTGGTTTCTCATTTATTTTCTTTCCCGTTGGCTTAGAGCCGTTGGTTAATGGCTTTTTTTTAATTTTTATTTTAGTTGCTGTTGCTTTGGATTTGGATATTAAGTCAGCCTATTTAAGTGGCTTATTTATGTTGAAATCGTTGGGATTTAATGGTTGTAAACATTGGCTCTTATTTGCTTGTACTCGGTTACGCTTTGGATTATATCTATATATATAGTTGGTCTTTTGGTACGTGGGAGGTATGTACTTGACTAAAAAGTGAGATAAAAAAAAAAAAATTTAGAGAGTATATATTTTTTGAGTATTTCCATATAAAAGAAATGTATTCTTTTAGTGGAGATTTGAGCTTAACCTCTTGTGCAGAGTTGGTTTGGATTATACGATGATCAATTGGGCTGTTGTATCCTGGAAGAGTCAAGTCAAGAAGATTTCTGTTGCATCGGTTAATTTGAGACGTTGTACACCGCATAGGGCTTGAATCTCCTTAAAGAGAGCGATATTTCTGTGCCTCAGTCCAAGCTGGCTTCGTTTTAATTTTTATTTAATTGTAATTTTTATTATATTATTGTGAATTTCACCAACAATTTTAAGGAGATTTCAGCATGAAGCCTACAATTGAAAAGTCCCCGGAAATCATTGAAGATCTCAACAATCCCTTCCGGTTCAAATGAGCTTATTTCAAGAGATGGAAGTCATAAGTGCAAGCTTACGAAGAAAAGATTGAAAAATATACCAAAGATGAGTATAGTTGTCTATGTTATCTTTCAAATTATCTTGTTGATCAATTTTATGATTACTACAATACTACTTACACCTCTGCAAAGAAAATTTGGAAAGTTTTACAGAGCAAATATGATACGGAAGAAGCTGGAGAAAAGAAATATGCGGCAAGTCACTTATTTCGATATCAAATGATAGATGGAAAATCTATCGAGGAGGGAGTTTCAAAAGTCGATGTGCCATAAACAAAAAAGATACATCCTTGGAGACCTTAATCGCACGAATTCGTGTAGAGGAGGAAGCTAGAGGCCAAGATGATTTAGTATTTCAAAATGGTAATGAGGATTCATGATAAAGGTAAATTTAATTTCTGAAAATGATAGCTTGCCCAAATGTCAAAATAAAAAAAATAGTTTTTTGGAGCCGTAAAGAAAAGATTTCAAAAAATTTAGTAGACCTCACAAAAATGACTTTCAAAGCTAAAATGAGAAAGATTGGTTTAAAAATCTTACTCCCTTTGAAGAAGAGAAGAATATAATGCTTGGTGATTCAAGTAAAATCAAGGTTCTTGAGAGTTGTGAGGTTGAGCTGAAATTGACCCCTGGACGTATATTGATGCTCAAATATGTGTTCTATACATTGTCTATGAGGAAGAATTTGATGTTGAGTTTTTTACTAAAAAAAGCGGGTTTCAAACAAACTATGGAATTTGATCAATATGTGATTAAAAAAAAATAGAATTTTTGTGGGCAAGGGCTATGCTTGTGATGGGATGTTTAATTTGAGTATTGAGAATAAAGCATAAGATGTTTCTTTTATGTGCATTATTCTTAAAATATTTTGGCATGTATGCTTATGTCTTTCTTAGATATGAAAAGTCCATTTTTTTTTCATATTGGAATAAAGTGATTTTTGAGTAAGGTGTATTTTTTTTATGAAAAGAAAATTTCTTTTTAAATCTAAAAATTAATGGGGGTCAAGTTTTTAGAAAATAATATATATTTGTTTTTCAAAAGATTTTGCCCCTAACGTTTTCTTCAAGGTTTTTTTTTTGGTCCGAGTTTTTGGAAGTGAAGTCGGTTGAAATCTTGATGTTTGGTGAATGCTTGTGTATGTCTAGTGCATTTAGTGCACATTTACATGCACTGATGCTTAGATTAAAAAATAAAAAAGATGCATGGAAAGCGGCAAGCAGTTTTGCATTTACATCAAATTATTATTTTTTATTTGTTGCCATTTGCTTTTTATATGGTATTAATCTTGAATTTAGTGCCATTACCAAAAGTCTTTCAACGTACAGTTTTTAAGATCAAGCCGTTTTAAGGTGCTTTATTGCTTGTTTTGGCTGTCGTATATATTATTGCTAAGTCAACTATGGAGTTGAATTGCTTTGGCTTCAATAAAGAAGTAAATTATGTTGAGAAATTTATTCATTTGTGGAAAAAACAATTAATTCATTGTGATAGTACTACTATAATTGGTAGAGTACAAAACCGTTATTATAATGGGTAAATCCAGATCTTTTAGAAGAAAAATACAGTACTGTGAGATTTTTTTATTTATTGATGGTGTTATTAATGTGGATCCACTAAACAAAATTTTGACAAGAGAAATGATTAGGAATACATCGAGGGGAATCAAATTAAAACCTATAAATTCATGAGTTATGTATGAGGATACCCAACCTGGGGACCAAAGATCCTGATAACTGGGTTCAATGAAAAAAACGAATCATATGATGGTCATAAGAAATGCACTACTTTTTATTTCTCATTCCTATGATTTGAGTGCTTTTATCCTGTAATGTTGTGGAGGATGAGTTTTTGGAGAAACTCTTAATGAAATTCTGCAGCTCTTATGAGTGGGGTGTTAGAATTACAGGAACACTCTTGACAGATTTCACCTATGTGAGTGTAAGAGTGGGGTCGCTCTCTATGAGATTTGAGTTTATTCTAAAATACACTCATGAAATCGGGATGAGCACAAGGTCGTAATGTGCTGGCTAATAAAGCTCATGTCAACACCCGGGTTACTATGTGTGAGTAATAATTTTTTATTTCCCTTAAGCAGTCATAGTTCAAGTCTGAGACCACTATTGACTTGGAGTAAAGGTTGTTATTTCACTAAGTGAGGGTTCAATGCAGAGCACATCTTCATTATGCATAATAATCATTCTTTATCTGAAAGTATTTCTCTTATGTTATTATTTTTATTATTATTAAGAAATAGTGGGGGAATGTTGATATTTTTTTAATAATTTAGATGTTATGAGATTTATTGCTCCAAAGATATAAAGCTTGCATTTATTCTCTTAAATTTCTAATAGCCGAATCTCTTGAATAATAACGTTGGTTTCTCATTTATTTTCTTTACCGTTGGCTTGGAGCCGTTGGTTAATGGGTTTTTTTTTATTTTAGTTGCTGATGCTTTGGGTTTGGATATTAAGTCAGCCTATTTAAGTGGCTTATTTATGTTGAAATCGTTGGGATTTAATGGTTGTACACGTTAGCTCTTATTTGCTTTTACCCGGTTACGCTTTGGACTATATCTATATATATAGTTGGTCTTTTGGTACGTGGGAGGTACTTGACTAAAAAGTGAGAAAAAAAAAATTAGAGAGTATATATTTTTTGAGTATTTCTAGTTAAAAGAAAGGTGTTCTTTTGGTAGAGCTTTGAGCTCAACCTCTTGTGCAGAGTTGGTTTGGGCTATACGACGATCAATTGGGCTGTTGTATCCTGGAGGAGTCAAGTCAAGAAGATTTCTGCTGCACTGGTTAATTTGAGACGTTGTACACCGCATAGGGCTTGAATCTCCTTAAAGAAAGCGATATTTCCGTGCCTCAGTCCAACTGGTTTTGTTTTAATTTTTATTTAATTGTAATTTTTATTATATTATTGTGAATTTCACCAACAATCATCACATAATTAACCCTATAAACTCTTGAGGATTTTGATTTTGGGATCCTTCTAATTATTCTTACAATATTATTATAATTCCTAGAGTACTATATCGTCGCTGCAATGCAGGAAGATGCAGTACTGTGATGCTAGTCTTGTGATCTTCCTCTTTGGTGCCTTTCTTCATGCATTCTTAATTGATTGGGTACTCGGCCAATTGATCTTCTTGTCAATGGTCTTTCGATAAAGCAGGGTAATAATTAATAATTCCCACATCACCTGATCAAGCAAATTAAAGACACAACTTATTAGACCGGCATGGACATTTGACAAGCTGCAAACATGTTAATTAAGCAGTACTCGAATGATCTTTAGTTGAAACATTTATGATCAAGTCCTTATAATAAATTAAATCGTACGTGTGAATATTGATCATGATGATTATAAAGTGAATGAAACTCACATTAATTAAGTAGTGATAACAAAAATAAGCAATTGATTTAAAAAATTTTGGTCAAAACAATGCATGATCGATCATAGCTTAATTAGCAAACATCCAAGTAGTTATCAAACATTAAATGCAAGTAAAATTTAAAAAAAAAAAAATCATGCACACTATTACTAGTATATATATATAACTAGATATATAGTATTCTTTTATTTAATTTTCTTGTAATTTTGGGCCTCAAGAAAGGAATCGATAAAGATATTATACCGTGGTAGCTGTGGGTTGCATATGTATTAAAAGACCGAAAAAAATCATTAAAAATAGGTAGAAAATGAAGATATATAGATATATATATATATATATATATATGATCATTTTACTGAGGCCTTCTCTATAAGAACAAATATAATTCTCAAATGATTCCTAAATCTTTTCATGCTATATATGTATGATAGATCTGTTGTGGCCAAGTGTACGGGTGTATATGCATATATCATTCCATCATAACCTCAAAAGACAGAATTAAGATCAGATCATCATCAAGGAAAGAAGAAATTAAATGGGTATCAATAATGTAAATGAAAAATAAAATGAAAGACTGTTTCAGATAACATATATTACCACCTATAGTATTTAAAGGCTTGTACATGATCTTGAAAAGAAGAGGATGGCTAAGTACTACTACTGTGGTTGTGGTTGACGTTGTTGCTCATGAGCAGGTGATGTACGGCAAGCTGGCTTGCGAGCTTCAAGTTCTGATATAAGATGGTGAAGATCCTGCGCTTAATACTTCCTCTAACTGGAGGAACTAAGCTCCTGATCTTCTTCTTCTTCTTCCTGCAGCTTGCACTAGTAGTAGTACTACTCGCCATTTTTGTTGCTAACTCCAACTTCTTCGCCTCCACCATTTTCTTCTTTATATGTATATAAGAGAAAGAGAGGCAGATGGGAGAGAGTTGGAACTAATATTAATTGCATGAGATCGAAGAAGTATGCGAGTATATATATAAGAAAGATCCATGATCTCCATATGTATATGGCCGGGGAATATATAATTACTGTTGAGAGAGAGGCCAGCCGGGATCGAGGAACCTTCGTGCGACCTTCATGCACTTTGTTACAATTAAATAGCATTAGCCTCAACATGTTCCCAAAGATATTTGCCAATTTTTACGGGCCAGCAAGCAATTCCGTACCTTCTTGTGAAGGTGGGTGCATGTTTTCCGATTCTCTGAAGGCCAGGAATATAGCAGTGTCACTGCATTTCCACAGTAGTACTCGTGTAGGTACGTACAGACATTTATTTCTAATTGTTTCCTAGTATGTGAAATCACGATTTGTCGTAAAAGTTTAATTATTTAAATTGTATGCTGTTACTCCCTAGAATTATGCGAGTCATAGTACTTCCTCTTCATAGTTAGTTGATTCAACATGTAGAATATTTCATTAAATTTTGATAAAATACGTAGTATGTACTATATATTGATCTGCCAGAGTTTGAATCTGTGCGAGACTTCTATTCTCATAGCATATTAAATTATCACTTATTTTAGAGCTTAATTTTTACATATGTAAAATATTTTATTATAAATTAAAATAAAGTGTACAGTCAGAATTCGAACTAACTACCTCTGGTATAATACCGGCCGGTTAAAATACCACTTCTTCAAAAGCTTAATTATTTAAATTGTATTCTAACATGCCATGATTGGGTCCTTTGATTCATATAATTAGCACTAGAAATTGAGATACATGTTTTGTTGCCTTGCGAGTTATATATATTAATCTCTACGAAATATTATTTCACTCTTGGTATATATGGAACTATTTTTGTGTTTAGTAAAATTATTATGAACACTTTCCCTCAAGTATATATCATGGTAGCTGCTAGCTAGGAAAAGGGTCATGGCCATGTCATTTTCAGTGCATATGTTGCCTCATTTAATTCTTTCATTTGCGACAAAATCTTTCCTTGCACGAATTATACTTCAAGAACAGGTTACCAAATCATGGAACCTTTTTATGGTGGATAGAATTATATTAGACTGTGGCTTTTCAAGGATGTCCACAAATGTCTAGTTCATCCTTGGACCTAGCGATAACAAGGAGAGTGAAAAATCAGTGAAGCGATCGATCATTATCATGCTTGCTAGCTACCTTATCATGGCCGGGGATGTGATCATCTTATCTCATTTCTTTTGAGTTATGGTAATTCTTCCCATTGTACTCATGATATTAGCATTATTCATCAACACTTCTCCAATTTTTTTCCTCAAAAAAAGAAGAGATGATCTGAGGGTCATGGACAATGTCGCGTCAACATGATAAGATAAAAATAGAATAAGAGTATGGTATATTGCATTACATTCTCCAGCCTAGGCGGGCTGGGAAATCTCTCATTTCTTGTGGCATTCATGCTATCCTTTCACCTTTAGATAGCTCAGAAGATACCCCGGTTGGCTAACAAAATGGCTCATCGGTTGTCAAAGTGGAGATCTTCCACTGATCTCTCGGCTCTATTCCAGCTGACTCCACACCTCCTTTCATTTTTTATTCTGCAGAACATTCTGAATTTTGCTATTTGAACCTTTTATTCTTTAATGGTATGTATGATCGCATTTGCAGAGAGAAACAGATATAAAACGATGCTGGGATTTGAACACTGAGCACGTGCAGCCTAAAAAATGGGATAAGCTTGGCTAATAATCAGATCCTGAGCTGCCTGGTAGGCTTAACTTATTTATGCTGTACCCATTGAACTGGTATTGAGATAGAATAACACATACAAAGAAACATCAGCAATTTTCTGTTTCAACAAATGAAATAAATGGTCTCAGCAACAGATCAATTGTGAGTCGATATTCCATTTGAACAAATGTGTGAATTGTAAAGAACCAAGTGATCCCACATTTCTTAAGTGATGTGAGCTTGGCGTTTTTCACTTCCCAAAGAGCTCTCAAGGTTTCACTAAGAATGATGAATCCTGTTTTTTGGCTCTGGCACCTGAAAATTTGCAGTCCTTGTTGCATGAAAGATTAGAAAACCCTTTGATATTAAGTTGCCTATTATGTGCACTTCAAAGAAGGAGGGCAAAAAGAGCTTGGAATATGGATTTTGGGCGTCTCCATTTCTGCCTAAAACGGTCTTCACTTCCACTTAATAAACCTTGGATTTGGTCCCCTTGCATTCCCTGAAAATTTGATTAAAAAAATTGGATATGATATGATGCTTCACTCTCTTCTCGTGTCAAAGGAAATGCTTTGATTTCCACAATCCAAGTAACTCCAAAGAAAGTGTGAATTCTTGGTGTTAGAAGCAAATGAAACATTCCATGGTGATTTGAAGCAAAATAAGGCAAGAATGCTGATTTGAGTCTAACAATTGGATACTCAATTACAGATTCAAGAGATTGAAGCTAATAACTAGACTCCACTACAAAAGACACTGCTACTAAAATGAGTACTATATGTGATGTGTGATTTTACCTCTGCAGCATTCTTGAGAGGCCCCCAACGTTCTGTACGATTGTACTTTCGTGAACTAGAATGAAAATATACCCTAACCAAGGCATCCAGTAGCTCAGGATGCTCTCCAAAAAGTTCTGAATCTCCATGTAGCACTGCTTTAAGTACCTGCTTTGCATCAAAACGAAAATCATACCCACTATTAATGTGAAGTTCATTCAGCCATATAGCATTTTACCCCATATATAAACAAAGGAGGAGAAAGATGTATTCATTTCTGCAGTGATTGTAATGAATTTGTGGCGAGGCACAGGATAGATGGTGTCTATGCCGATATCTCCTACTTTCTGGTTTTTTTTTTTTTTTTTTATCGATAAAATTCTTGTCACAGGGAATTATGGTATGGGGAATTTTAATATAAAGCATGGAAGTTGTTAATAATCTCTCATTAAAGCTCCATCTAAAAATGGATAAGACATCGGTCTTAGTATATGCAAATTACCGGGAAAAAAAAGAGAATAGCATTTCTATCATATCTAGCAATGCCTATTGGCTCAGCCAGATTGGCATTACACTTTTTGCTCTCTTGTGGTAGCCATGTCAAACATCTACTAGATATATCCTAGTTAATCTGAAGCCCCTTCGAAAACAAATGGGATACTAATAGTGAAGTCATAGAAGCCAGACTTACTAAAGGCAATTCCTTTGAGAATATGTGGTATCTAAACTCAGCAGCCAGGTCCAGCAGGGGATTGGGACCACTGACATAGCAATGGACATGAAGACACATTTCATTGTTCACTTTCTTCCATTCTGCAACCACATCATCCTTATTATACCACCCATTTAACTGCCATGGACAAGAAGGCAAACAAAGTTACAAGTGGTCATGTCTGCTTATGTGCAGTTTAGACATCAAGTGCAAATTTTAAATACAAATTAGTAAGTAATAACAGTGCATACCTGATCAAGGTTGATGACATTAGAGATATTTAAGGTTAAGTTAGCTGTAAAGTCACAGTGGGATAGGATGTAGGTTCTTGGAATAATTCCTGAATACTTGTTCAACTCTTCTCCCATGAAAACAACTTTCAGCTTTGATGCTTCGAATCTTGCTGGAGGACCCAAAAGCCTAACAGCCTATTATTAAGAATGTATAACCCAATTAGGCAACTAAGAACAACAGTGAGAACTTCTGCAAAATGAACTTAACCAAGTTGTGTCTGCGCTGCTTCAACAAGCAATCAAGGTTTTGGAAACAGATAACAAACCTCAATACACATTCAGAGATTTTTTCAAATTATTAAGCTGCTTTATGGGGCATGCAACATGAAAGGAACTGGATCTGCATAATTAATATACTATAACTGATATAGAATACATGATTTTGGTGAAACATTTTGAGCAGGATGGGTGAACAAGAACCCTATTCATTAGCTTTCATTTTTATTCTCCAAAGAAAAATTCTATTATTACTTTCTGAGAAAACAAAAAAGAGAGTATAAATGTGAAACCTTTCAATTCCAAGAATTTTTTTTTCAACTTCCTAAAACATAATGAAAGCAACGCTAAGTGAAGAAACTTGCAAAGTAGCACAATAGTTTTATTCTCACTGTGGAGGAAAATTCTATATGAATTGCAAGTGAAAGACAAGAAACAATGCAAGTTGGCTTAACAGAATTACTCAGATCACCTTTCAATGACAAAAGTATGACATTACAGACGATTTTAGTCTGTATTCTGAAGGAATTGTGCAATATTATAGGAATAGAACGTGAAAAAAGTGAGCGCAATTTTGCAGACTAAAAACTACTCACAAACATCAAAATGCCCATGTCCAAAACCAGTGAAATTGCCATCACATGAAGTACATTGTATATTAACACAGATAGGAAAGAAAAAGCACCTCAGAAACAAGAGTGTTGTAGGAGGCTCCAGCATTGCTTATCGAAGAAAGGAGAACAGGATTGAATCTACTTGATGGCTTTAACTTTGTTGTTTTGTTGAGGAAATCCCTCTGTGGAGATAGTGAGAAAGCATAATAAGCACAATGGCAGGCCATGGAAGATGCATAATCTTCATCATTCACACCCCACCATCGTCTTCTCTAAAGCTCATCTCAGAGAAACAGAAAAAAAACTAATGGTGTGTTCATAGTTTGAGTCATGTGGACGGTTTTCTCAATGACCCACGTTCCAAAATCTGTGTCAAAACGTTCCATCCACACATTTGTTTTTTCCCTTTTTTTTTTTTAAAATTGAAAAGAAGTTTGGAGAAATTGATTGGTGGTGGAGCAAAATGGTTGGTGACACGTCATCACCAATTCTTCAGATTTTGATAAGTTATGGATGGATAATGCGACTACGTGGCTTTTGTTGGGTCTATAGCCTTTGTGAGTATTCTGCTCAGGTCCAAACCCTTTTTTTCAGAAATAGACCAGCCCAAAAAGGAAAATCACTAGAAAAATAGACTTAAGGCCTTGTTTGGCAATAAGCAAGTTTTTTAAATAAGAGATGCTTAATTATGGTGCGTGACAGGTTATAATTATTTACAACTTTATTTTAAATAAAAACATTTTATGACATTAGAAAATTACAGCCCTCCACTTGGAGTCTACGTCAATAATAGAACTCGTAATTTATTTTTATTTATTTTATTTTTAAATCGGTATGTAAAACATATCATCTACATCACTTAAATGATAAAATTTAAAAAATCGTTATTCTTAAAAAATCTCACATTATCCTTATGTTTTTTCTTTCAAACTCAATAATAAATAACTATAAATAATTTTTTAATTTTTAATTTTTAATTTTCTTTTATCATCATCAATTCATTTATTAAAATAATTAAAATTATCTATTTTAGTAATAATAAAATAATAATAAATCGTCGTAGATTTCTTGTTGATATCAACGAGGTTCCTTGCTTTGGGCACCCGCGAAACTGCGAAAGGAAAATAATGAAAATTTAAAACCAAATGGAAAGTAATCTGTTTGCCATTAAAGGCCTAAGGCTAGCTCTCTGTACTCTGTACTTGGTCACAATGGCAACTCTGCTTCTCAGTTCATTGCTTCTCTATATAGTTCTTCATCATTAGAACAACAAAAGAACGACGCAAGACTCGTGATCTTTTCACTTCAATCACGCATTGGAAAAAAGGGTACAGTTCAAGAAAACAATCCTTCTCTGTATCTACATTCCCTCATTTTATCACGCTTTTTTTCTAGTAGCCAATATAGTTTATATGTGATTGCGTTCATTTTCTTTTTGTATTTCTTCATAGTCCAGAACTATTTGGAGGGTAATGTAGTGCTCGTAATCTTTTTCTAAGTTCAACTTTCTTATTACACTCTGTGCTTCGGAAGTTATTGTTTGCTCTCGAGTATTGATTTGGAAAAGTTATATTGAACTTTGAGGGTGAAGTTCGGTCTTGTTTTTATTGAAAGATTGGTTCTTACTAGCGGCGGGAGTGTTACTTTATCTTTCCGGGCCAACCTTATGTTTTGATGGTCAATTGTTCATAATATATATGTGTGTGTGTGTGTCAATAGCAGTTATAGGTCATGAATGAATTACAAATAGTATTAATTTTTTCTCTTCAACCGAGAACTTAATATTTCCTGATCAAAATCATGATTGTGGAGAATGGAAAAGAATAAGAGATGGGTTGAATTGACAAAAGTAATAAATCGTTAATTAAAAAGAAAAGATACATATTTACACTTGGGAACTTTTTTGGATAAAAAAATTACAAAATCAAAGATTTTTTTTTTATAAAGATTCGGGCTAAACTTGAAAGATGAAAACTCACTTGAAGTGGTTCTCTTGTTATAATCCATTTGGTTTGAAGTCTCATATTAGATATAAGTCTTTCTTTTATTTCAGTTTATGTTTTGAGGAACCTCCTACACGGAAGTTGTTTATTCATTAGCATACTACCATCTTTTGAACCCTATTTGTGATTTTCTTTTCTTCCTTGAGGTTTAAGTATACTTTCACAAATAGTACCTTATATTCAAATTTGGATGTGCCCTCTGAATTTTCTGTTGAAAGGTTCTTGGTTTTCATTGCTAGTCCAGGCCGTCTGGTTGTTTAGGTTTCTAGAAAAAAGTACTTAAAAGAAAAGAAATCTGGAAAAAATAAATGAAGAATTAGAGATTTCAAAACAGAGTTAAACTGAAGTTGAGTTTCAGGAGGTTTGTTGTGGGTTTGCTGATTTTGTGTTATCGCCAGGTGTATGTAATAGGGATACATCTGCACCTAGAAAACATGGCTCAGGGGAGGTATTCCCAAGTTGACGGGAGGAAGTTTTCAACTTACTGTTTGACCGTACCTATCGTGATATTCGTTGCATTTTGTTTTGTTGGGATTTGGACTTTAATGTCATCCATTGTTCCAGTTCAAAATTCAGACTTGATTTATCCGACGGTGACTGAAAATAGTTATAGGCAATTTAAGGACAGTTCCGATTCTTTTCCAGAGGATTCTACAAATGGAGATGGCAATACCAGAAACGACCAAGACATAGTTGAAATGGAATCTGGGAATATTCCCAAGAATAATCAGCACAAAGTGGTTACAATAGAGAAACCTGACAGTGAGCAGACAGAGTCAGAGGAGGGACTGGATGAGAATGAATCAGATTGGGTTGAGGGTGAAAAGAAGCCGAAGACAATGGAGAGTCAAGATATAATAAAGCAGGAAGATAAAGTGCTTAGTGAGAATGTCGGGGAAATGATTGATAAAAATCATGATAAGCATTTGGAAAAGAATGCTTCTGAGCTTCTCCATGCTGGTGCTCGGTCGGAACTTTTGAATGATACTACCCCTCAAAATGGGGCTTGGTCGACCCAAGCAATAGAGACAGAGAATGAGAAGGAATCACAACAATCTTCAATAACTACGGACCTCAGCGGCTACAGTTGGAAACTTTGTAATGCTACCACTGGACCAGACTACATCCCTTGCCTTGACAATTGGCAAGCTATTAGAAAGCTTCCAAGTACGAGCCACTATGAACATCGAGAAAGGCACTGTCCTGATGAAGCTCCAACATGTCTTGTTCCTCTCCCTAAAGGATATAGACGGCCAATTAAGTGGCCTCAAAGCAGGGATCAAGTATTATAACGTCACATCTGTCATCTAATGCATTAATGAAAAACTAATTTACTTGATGTTGAAAATTGCTGTTCTGGTTCCTGATGCAGATATGGTATCGTAATGTTCCCCACAAAGAGCTTGCAGACTTTAAGGGGGGCCAAAACTGGGTTAAACTTACTGGTGAATACCTCACTTTTCCTGGTGGTGGAACTCAGTTCAAACATGGTGCTCTTCATTACATTGATCTGATCCAAAAAGTGAGCCCTGTCAGCTTTATTTTATGCTGTACCTGCATCTTGTGGATAACAACTGTTTTCTTGAATCTAATTTCATAAAGTACGTATACAAGTCTAAAATGTATCAGGGACAGAGATAGTGTTGTGATATATAGTAAATGAGGTACTTTGTAGTTCATGTCAGATATTCTAGTGCTCCTATCTTGGTGCAGATACAAACCTATTTATATATTCATTCTGTGTAAAAACCCTCTGAAGCCCCCCTATCTTCCTTTTTTAGATTGTAAACAAGTCCAGTTCTTATTTCCCTTAGCTCATGGCTGGGTGCTTAACAAGAGGAAGCTTTAACACTTGACCTGGAGCTATGTATGTCTCTTGTTGTACGCTACATAAGTTTTCACTAGTGCAATTCTTATTAATATGCATACACAGGTTTGCCAAAGAAACTGTGGCCTCTTTGGACTTTCTTGGATCATCTGCACCGTACTAATAGATAGTCTTGATGAGCAGAATGAGGTGTCCCAACCAGCTGTCCCTTTCCAAAATATTTTTCTTTTGTGAATGTTCCTGCTCCATATATGGAATGGATAGAGTGAGGGCTGGATATAGAAATAAGCACTTTTCTGTATTTCTTCTCTCCATAATACTCAATGCAGTGATGTTCTGTTATTTTGTCGTGACACCAATTTTATATAACCTTGACATCATCTTTGTTCTCAATCTTGAACATCCATCAAGCATAATCTACTTATGTTTATTTACCATTTGTTTTGAAATTTCTCTTATTCTCTAAGTCCAGTTTGCATGTCATGTTGAGATTCTATTTCTTATCTGACTAGTATGATGGATAAGATGGATGTTGGTATGATAATGCAGTCTCTTCCTGCAATTGCATGGGGTAAAAGAAGCCATGTGATATTGGATGTTGGATGTGGAGTGGCGAGTTTTGGAGGTTATCTATTCAAAAGAGATGTTCTTGCAATGTCATTTGCTCCCAAAGATGAGCACAAAGCTCAAGTACAATTTGCACTTGAACGAGGAATCCCTGCTATATTGTCAGTTATGGGCACAAAAAGACTTCCCTTCCCTAGTGCCGTATTTGATCTTGTTCACTGTTCACGCTGTAGGGTCCCTTGGCACATTGAAGGTAACGTTTTGCCTCCACTTTCTTTTCCACTTTCTTCTTTTTTTTACTCTCCTCTTTCCCAGTTATATATCTTTTGTCGTCTAAAAATAATATTGAGGTACATCACAGGAGGGAAACTTCTCTTGGAACTGAATCGTGTCTTGAGACCTGGTGGTTATTTTGTCTGGTCTGCTACTCCGGTGTATCGGAAGAATCCCGAAGATTCTGGCATTTGGAAAGGTAGAATATATCTTTCTAACAGAGGTTTCTAGTCATGACTGTGGGATTGATTTTTAGAAGCCTTTCTATTTTTCTTACCATGGTTATTGATGGCAGCAATGTCTAAGCTAACAAAGTCAATATGCTGGGATCTGGTGGTGATTGGAAAGGACAAACTAAATGGTGTCAGTGCGGCAATATACAGAAAACCCACTTCCAATGAGTGCTATGACGAAAGACTGCAAAATGAGCCTCCCCTTTGCAAAGAATCTGATGATCCAGATGCAGCCTGGTAACACCTCTTTTCCCCATGGTTTAACATATTGGTTTTATTGTGGTGGTGTTGTCTATGATACCTCATATGATAAGGATAAGGGTAGGTAGTGTATGGGATCCCACATTGCTTGGGAAGGAGAAGTTCTTTCTCTTTATAAGGTTCCAATGAGGCTCCAATTGTATCATTGACTAGTTCTTTTAGAGTATAAGCCATATGGTTTGGGCCTTCCATTGGGGCATTACATTGTTCCTGTTATAAGTAAACAAAAGGCACTTAAATAATATGTTTTCTTTAATTTAGGTGGAGACAATAATGCTTTTCATACTTTTGACAAATAATTTTTCTAATTGCAGGCTGTCATGTTTATATTGCTATTTTGTGACCTACTCTACATTTCTTTAATAGATTATATCTTGCCCAAAAATGAAATCTTATGGGAGATGAAAGACAGTACCATATCACCATATATATCTAATAAATTAGGCTGTGAGGTTCTATGGATTTCTGGTGGGTATCAGATGAAACATCGTGTTATTGATTTTGTACTTGTATGCTCTGACGTTTGCAAATCAGATTCATTTCCGCCCATTAAGATTACATGGCTGTATTTTTCTGCGATTCACTTCTATTTGACAAAATGGTTTCTTAAAAACAATTTTACCTTTGGTGTTTGGATATTAATTGAGTAGTGTGTTATTGACTTGGCATTTGAGAAAGATTTAAGGATATTTCAGGTTTTCCTCTTCACTCTCTACATGGCAAGAAGATTACTTAATTTACATGCACTGAATTGAATGCTAGAAGTTGTAGTTTCATAAATTAAACATTCATTATATTTTGCGTTTAAAATATTATACCCATTGTAGTGGTTATGGGAAAAGTTAGAAACATGAGAATGGGAAACTACCAGAGCATGGGTGATTTCATCTGCCAAAATATGTTTATCTTTATTGATATCTTATTTATCTAAGCAAGATCACTGGCTCCAGAATTTGCTTCACTTTTCTGCAGAAGAACCTCTCTGTATTTAAAATACAATTGGAATTTTTAATGGTGAGTACTTGTCACTTAGTGTTTCTACGAGTCTATTTTTTAGGAATGTAGCAATGCAAGCGTGCATGCACAAAGTGCCAGTCAATGCATCAGAGCGGGGATCTCGTTGGCCTGAGCAATGGCCTCAAAGGTTGGAGAAACCACCTTACTGGTTGCATTCTCAGGTTGGAGTCCATGGCAAGGGTACTCCTGAGGATTTCACTGCTGACTACAATCACTGGAAAACTGTTGTCTCCCAATCATATTTGAAAGGGATGGGAATCAGCTGGTCTTCTGTGAGAAATGTTATGGACATGAAAGCTGCATATGGAGGGTAAGCGTCATACTTTTCTTGAAAACTTCATTTCCGCGAAAGTCAATATCCCTCGCAGGCTTTATAAAAGAGTGGATATCCTTTTGGCACCACTATCTGATCATTTACATAATGGGTAATTCTTTTAGATTTGCTGCGGCACTGAAGGATTTGGAAGTGTGGGTTATGAATGTAGTCCCGATCGATTCTCCAGACACGCTCTCAATAATATATGAGCGTGGTCTATTCGGAATATATCATGACTGGTGCGAATCATTTAACACCTACCCGAGATCTTACGATCTTCTCCATGCAGATCATCTTTTCTCCAGTCTTAAAAGGAGGTTTGTTATGTTTTATAAATCATTGGATGTTTTATTCATCAAAGCAGACCTTTAATGTTTATCTGATGAAATGTCTCAATTTTCTGGTCACAGGTGCAGCTTAACGGCAGTGATTGCAGAGGTTGACAGGATCATTAGGCCAGTAGGAAAGCTGATTGTACGGGACAACGATGAAACCATAGGTGAAGTGGAGAACATGGCTAAATCTTTACAGTGGGAGATCCTATTTAGTTATTCAAAAGACAATGAGGGGTTGCTGTGTGTTCAGAAGACATGGTGGCGTCCCACAAAGATGGATACAATCATGTCAGCTATGGCTTAAGCATGGCGCTTCAATTAGTGAACTGGCTGTCTGAGTTGCTGTGCTGTTAATATTACTGGTCTATTATATTTCTCCATTTTTGAAAGAAGAAGAAGCTACTCACAGGCTATTGAAAGAATAGTTCTCAACAGAAGAAACACCTCATCCTCCCTCTTTAATCATGAAAGCGTGTGCTGATAATAATGGTGTATGAAATTACTGAACATTGTCCGACAGCAACACTTCTGAGGAAGAAAATAGCAAATCCTATCTTCTTTGATAAGTGATCAGTTCCATGCGATTAAAAAAATATATCATCCCATTAAGTAATCAAATACCACCTCACCACAACTTTGTCGGGATTCACATT
Organism: Pterocarya stenoptera; assembly: GCA_003123785.1. Lineage (NCBI taxonomy): Eukaryota > Viridiplantae > Streptophyta > Magnoliopsida > Fagales > Juglandaceae > Pterocarya > Pterocarya stenoptera. The sequence goes on from QEOT01000503.1 coordinate 59,759, forward strand.
CTTAATTCACTTGTTTATTATATCCAAGTTTGAGATTTTTGTGCTTTAGAACTCTCGGTAATTTAACCAGACATGGCTGAGAGCCTGAGAAGGGAAAATGAACCACTGTGGCGGTTGAGAGAAAAGAAACAGAAAGGAGGAAAAGAACCCCTATGACCTAACTTCAATAAAAGAAAGGGATAACTGTTATAATTAAGGAGAAATTTTATAAAAATAAACTCACAAATTGATGTGATTTCATATGGTATATTAGATTTATTTTATAATAATTGAAACTTTATAATTTGACATCTTACATGAAGTTATATTAGTTTGTGAATTTACTTATATGAAATTCTTTTGTAGTTAAAATATTTCTCGAAAGAAAAAATTCACCCTTTCAAATTTATTAGATTATTTATTCATTTCATTATTTATATTCTTTAATATTTTTATTCATCTTTGACTCAAAATGTGTAAATTCAAATGATAGTTCTGCCACTGTTTGGACCAGAAATTCATATATGATTAAACAAGATGAGGTCGGATGAAAAACTAATCCTGAATTAAACAGTTTATAAGGTAATATATATATATATTTTTTTAAAAATAAAGCATTTTGATAAACGAACTAGCTATAATAAGACATGATGGAGCTCGTTAATCAAGTGCATTTGGTTACTCCAATCGTTCTTCTTCTTTTTTTTCCTCAGCAAAGTAGAACATTCATAGATAAATTAACGGTTACAAGATACAAGATTTAATGGGATGAAACTCATACAATCTTCCTAAAACTAACATATTACAACATGAAAAAGAAAAAGAGGGATTTGGAGCCAAAGTATAGCTCCCACCCATTTCCCACAAGAGAAGACCGTTTGGTGAAGGTTTTTATATAGTCTGATAAATAGACTAAGCCGCAGTAAAGGGTTGTGTGCTGCAACTTGTTGGTCTGGACCGTCTGGAAGAAACTTTCACATCCACTTTCATTTAATCTTTGATTAGGAAAAGCGGGAACATAGCGTAACAACTGAAAATTGTGACAAATCGATGGCGAGGGGCCGTTACTGGTTTGTAGCGCATGCAGGTCACGCGACACATCTAGAGTGAAGAGAACAGTCAAATCTTGAAGATCCGATGCCGCTGGTCCCGAAACCATGTCGGCAAAGAGCTCTCCGTGGCGCGGGGGTGTGTGAATCTCACAAGCGGCATAAGCCACGCGTGAGGCGTATGCGCCGCACATATGAGAGGATTTCTTCCACCATCTGGACGATTGGCACCTGGAGAAGCTGATGGAGAGGCGCGTGTCAACCTTATATCACCGAAAAGCAATAGATCGGCAAGTGATGGTGCTAATGGAAAAAAACTAGAAAACCAACCAGAAATAGACAAAGTTAAACAAAAATAGATAAGGTCGTGGCAGGCAAGGAGGGAAGGTGGGTGGAGCCGAAGCACCATCCCCCCTCCCCCCGAGGAATGGAAAAGCTTCTTGGGTTACTCCAATCATTCTGTTTAGCTATTGAGGTACCCCTATTATTTCAGGAAATACATATTTTATACAATAAATATATATATATATAAATATAAATATATATATATATATATTGATTTCTCAGTGGCAATGCTGAAGACCATTATCTTTTATAGGTAAAAGAGTTCTTTTGTTGGCAAAATAGCAAACAAAAAGTTCCAACATGCTTCTAATTCTGAACATCTCTATAATTTTTCTCCACTATTTGGGATTGTTTGTCTTCTGAACTCTAAAAATAAATGAAAATGGTACTGTCCTCATGTTTGAATGATTGAAAGATAAAAATAATACTAGACTTAGGTGGTGTTTCCAAGTCATAGGCTTAGTGCCATTCGGGGGGAAGTCTTTATAATTAGTAACGCATGCTTCATCGGCTTTAGTTTAAAAGTGCAACTTTAACCATGCATGATAGTATGCAGCCATGTAAGCCCAAAGAGAATTCAGTTGCAATGTATTGAAATGATTAGCATTGTCATATTCGACTTATGCGTGGAATCATATTTTTTTCTCAGTAAAAGAAAGCTTACAAACGGACATCTTTTGGTGTGGTACATTAGATATAGCTTATAATTAGACATATCTCATTAAGCCATATCGGTTAATAAACCCATCTTTTGTAATTCCCTTTGTATCAAGCATTTGTCTTAATGAATCTCATGGCATGCATGATATGCAGGGAATATGCGTCCATACAAAAAGTGCAGGCCAAGTTGGTACAATTTTCTTTAATGAACATCACATATTGCTTAAGTGACAATATCACTTCAGTAGGTCAGACAGCAAAGATTTGTTACCAGACAGAAGATTAAACAATTAAACCACTCAACCAAATTCTATACTTGTATATTGGATAATGAGAGCAACAACATGAGCTGCTTAAAAAGGTTAGAATTATCAAATACCACATTGTCTGCCATTTAGTCATCTTTCCTCAAACAACCAAGTTGGCAGTCTCCATACATTACTCAACATGTCAGCTGCAACAGTCTCTAAAGCTGCAGATTTTGAAAGTTAAAGGAGCACCCTGACCATTTCTAGAGCATTCAACATGTTAGGTTCTTGGAGGCACAAGTGCTTGATCTTGATGACTCTTTTTGCTTTCATTGTTCTTTCAGAAGCATCAAGATTGCCTAAGGAATACTGGGAACAGATGCTGCCCAAGAAGCTTCCCTCTCCTTCCTCATCCCCCTCCAGAGGCACCAATTCTCAAACTTCATCATCTTCGACAACCTCGAAGGCCGACGGGGAACTCCCCTCATTGGATGGGAAGGTCTAGTTGCGATCTGAAGAACTCTAATTCGTCGTCTTTCAGTTGAGCATATGAAATGCAGTTTTGGAATTGCACTAATGAGAAGGAAGGAAACATGCAGGGCTTTGCAAACTAGTCTTTACAGTGACTTGTGTCAATCTTATTTGGCTCTGAACAGACTCACAAACTTGTAGATTTGCTTACTTTTCAGCAGATAATAGTCATATGTAAAGCCAATCGAGTTGCATTCAAGAACATAATGAGTTTATAGAGGATAGTTTCGGTATGGGGAGGATAAAAAAGCCAGAGTTTTCAACGGATAGACTTTCATATTCTTTGAGAGGCACTGCTCGTATGATGCCAGTGATCAATCACTTATCAGGGTAATGAATGTTTTTCTTGTTCTCCAAAAATAATGAAATAAAATTGCGATATTGTATTAGCTTCAACTGTTAAGTTGTTCTTTAAATCCATGTCTTCATATAAAGGAAAACAATCTCATAATCCTTATCGGACCGCCAGGGGCCAATCCACCCGAAACTAATTAATGTTTGCAAAAAAACAATCAAGTCTTTTAATATTCAACATGCACCCTGCATGCATATTTTCGAAGCAGTGAGATTGATACGTGGACACACCCAACAATAAAGCACACCAGCTCCCCACCCCCTCGAGTACAGACAACAGGACTTTGACGTGTATGGTAAACAGAGTTAATTCCATGCAACCACCGGCAATCCTTTAGTTATTCAAAGTTTAGGTGCTGAATAAGACGAGTAGTGGAATATACAAGAGTCACCAGAGCAGAGCCTATGGCAGGGGATATCAACAATTAAGTCTGAGCATGCAGTTTGCACAGTTATTTGGCCTGGGGTGCTTCAAGATGAGGCAAGTCTGAATGACTGAAAACTTTCCGGGGATGGCCTGCCTGAGCTGCGATGTTAGCATGATGTGGAAACCCATAAATAGGCAGGCAATTATAAAGTAGGGGTGAAACAGAAACACACAGCTTTATTACAAGCACTCTAACGTTAAGAAACTACTAGTATTTTTACAAACAGATGCATAGAAAATTAAATGCTTGATCTTGGACATACAAAAGAACAAGCTCTCACAAAAGCGGACACTTGCGTAGCCTCTCATGAGGGTTCATAAAAGGTGAGTGAAAAGAAAAAGATGGTAAAGAAAGTGTGAGAGAAAAAGGGAGAATGAAGTCGTCGGTGGTGGGTAGCGATGGAAGAGCCGTGACGCTTGGCGGAGAAAGAGATTGTCTTCAGGACCGATGAATTATCTGCAAACAATTGTTGATTTCGAAACTTGATCTCCCATGCTATCAATGGTGGTACTGGTCGAAGAATTGGCAGTGCCGGCATCAAGACTCAAATAGCTTGTAGTTGCATCAAGTGAACAACACTCAGTTTCTTCCCTGTAGAGATCGGCCTTCTCATGTGAATGCTTTTCCTTAGTTCTCAATCCCTCTAGCTCCATTGCAACATCCTTCATAGTAGGCCTATCCTCTCCTTTTATGCTTAAGCACCTTTTTGCAATATAAGAAACTTCCTTTACCTCTTCGACATTACCCTCCTTGATAATGTGGTCCTCAATAATTTCTAGTAGGCGATCATCTTTTAGAGCAGAAATAAAGTACGTTGCTAGACCTTTCACACTTTCTTCTCTGTTCGAAGAAACTGCCTTCTCACCCGTCAGTAATTCTGCCAAAACAACGCCAAAGCTATAGACATCACTTTTTTCTGTTAATTGGCCACTCCGTAAGTATTCAGGATCCAAATACCCAAATGTTCCTTGCACTAACGTGGTTAATCGTGTGTGATCAAGAGGAATTAGTCTTGAAGCTCCAAAGTCAGCAACTTTTGTTGTATGGTTCTCGTCTAAAAGTATATTTGTAGTCTTCACATCTCTGTGTATAATTGGTATGGAAGCTTCAAAATGTAGGTATGCAAGGGCTCCTGCAGCTTCTGTTGCTATCTTCAAACGATTTTTCCACGAGAGCAAAGATGACCTTTTTTTATCATGTATGTGGTTAGAAAGTGTCCCATTACTGATGAATTCATAAACTAATAAGGGCACTTCTGTTTCCAAACAACAACCCAATAGTTTAACCACGTTCCTATGGTTTATTTGAGTAAGCACAATCACTTCATTTATGAATTGTTCAATCTGGTTTTGATCAGCAATTTTGGATCTTTTAATAGCAACCACTTTATTCTCAGTTAATACTCCTCGATAAACTGTTCCATTGCCTCCTTGGCCAATGATTCTACTCTTGTCATAATTATTAGTGGCCTTCTCAAGTTCTTTTGCATTGAAGATTCTAACTGGTTCCATCGATCCTTGGTGATTAGAGAGTCGTTGTTGTAACATGAGGCCACCATTTTGTTGGAAGAATTTCGCTTTGACCTTAATGAGGTTTCTTCTGTTGAGTCCCCAATATACCGAAAAGCTTCCAACTAGTAGCATTAAGAGGGTTGTACCCATACCTACACATATTTCAACATGTAGTTCCACTAATTAAAATATTTCTGTTACTTTAGTTTTTTCAAATATATAACCTTTTTAAAAGGTAAAGATCCAAATATGTAACATATGTATAATAATATTGGTTTCCAGAATAAGACAGCATATCTAGGAATTTGGCTTATATCCAGTAAAAAAGATCATAGGACACATCTTATTATGCAAATATACAGACGAGGTGAATAAATGAATAGATCTCAACCATTCACATTTTAAGAAGATGCATCCAATGAATAAATCATCGAATGTAAGCCCAACATCTTATTTTGTGATCTTAGAAGAATTATAGATCATCTTCCAATTGCTAGTAGCATTAAGAGGGTTATGCCTATACCTACACATATTTGAACGTGCAGTTACACGAGTTAAAATATATCTATCATTCCAGTTTTGTCAAATATAACGGTTTTAAAAATTAAAGAACCAAATATGTAGCATATGTATGTTTGTTTCCAGATTAAGACAACATAGCTAGGAACTTGGCTTATATATATCCAGTAAAAAAATCATTCGACATATGATGCAAACCCAAATTGATATGGGTATCTGTGTCTAAATTCTAAGCTATGATATTGCGAAAATATGGCAAGAAAAGCTAAATCTTCTTTGGATTTGGGCAATATTAGTCCCCCCCCCCCCCAAAATATTCTATTTACGTTCATTTTTGTCTTGTTCGTAAATATTTGGTTTCAAGTTTTGTAGTGATTCTAATTTTGATTTTGGCCAAATTTTTAGATGGCTTTCATAGGTTTATTTATGTATTTAATTTTCATGCAATAATTTAGATTTTTCCATTTATGGAAAAATCATCATAATTTCAAATCTTGAGGCTATTTAAGCCCAACTTGTGGATTTGATGAAATAATTTTGAATTTTCATCCGGCAATATATTTTTCGAAGTTGTTTTTCTATTTTGTATCTTTTTTCAGACTCAATCCTTAGTTTCTGTTGATTAACTAGCTGTCAGAATAATCCATATTCTGCCCGACGTCATCTTGTTATGCAAATATAAAGGCAAGATCAATTGAAGTCCATTCACTTTCTAACAAGATGCATCCAATGAATATATCATCAAATCATGTAAGCCAAACTCCATATTTTGTGATCTTAGAAGAATCATCATATATAGATCATCTACCTGCGTGGGTGGTTTCTAAATGCTATTCCTCTTAAAATGTAATTGTAAAAGAATTGTATTGTTTTTTTTTTTTTTAATCAGAGAATTTTATTTATATACATATATACAAACATATATTCATAAATACATATAGTAAATATACTTACCAACACCGACCATCTTAATCAGCAGCGGGAGATTCACAACACAACCGGTTCCATCCTTTCTTCCGTCCCCTCGGTACCATTTGGTGCAAGAACATGTATAGTTCCCGATTGTGTTTATACAGCGTTCTGGCTGTGTGCAATTATTATCTCTTGGATCATGGCATTCATTAATGTCTGTGAAACAATTTAACATCGTATCAAGCACGAGTACTTTAAGGAACTTAAAGTAAGCAGTCAGTTAATAAAAATAAATGTGATGGCTGCTATGTATGCAAGGAGAAAATCACACGAATTGCAATTAATGTTTGAAATTTACGAAGAATAGCTTTTGCCTTGATCTATATTCTATATTTTGTTGGCGGATAGAGAAGATAACGTTCTAGGTTTTTTTTTTTTTTTAAACAATTATTTTTTAAAAAGATCACAACATCGTTAAAACCCAATTCTTGGTAGCTCTATCATTTTCCATACATATATACCTTGGCAACCATCAGGGAGGTATGGGTTTCCACCGTAACCGGGATTGCATCTGCAACGATATCCAGACCCGTTGGGGGGATCATAACAGATGCTATTCCCTCCGCATAGGATATCCGACTTTGCGCGAGCAAATTCACACGTTTCATGTCGGATCCCCCAAACAGAGACTGCCGGAAACGTCCTTTTGACCAAGTCTAGACCGTGCAGATATTTGGTGGAGAAATTAAAAGCATCTTTTTTAACAATGAAAGCATAGCTGCAAGGATTGAACTTCCATACTCCTTTGTGCCGACCAAAGCTCCTTGTTTCCAGAGTAAAATTCCTCAATCCTTTTGGAATGTTTAACTGGCAACACCCAATTCCAGAACAAGACCCATTGGCTACATTGTTCGTGTCTTGACAAATAGACATGCAGCCCATGGAGAAGGTTGTATTGTTCTTGGTACCATTAATGTAAGCAATAGTGTCACAACCAATGGCCACAAACACGTTTTGGAGGGAAGAAAATGAATCGGAGAAACTTACAAAGTGATAGCTTTCATCATGCATAAGGGTACCTGACTGGTTGTAACATTCATAGACAGGGTGCCCTAAGAACTCAAAATAACCATCGAGGGAAATGTTCAGAAGAATGACATTTTCATGCATTGGCCGACGGGTTTTGCCTGAAGAATCGTTTGTGCAGTTGACGAAGTAATTCTGATCGAGATAGCACCCTTCAGAAGTGCCAAATGGATATGGAATTTCAACATCTCCACATCGGTCAGTGCAGTTAGGCTTTGCTATTGGAGCTGTTGCTGCTGCAGAAGCTGCCATTTGTGATATTAATATGACACTAACGACCCATGTCATGATGATCACTTGCAAGAGCATTATCCTTGAAAAACACATACCCCCTCTCTCTCTGCTAGGGGGAAAGGTTTCGTATGTTGTGTTCTCAGAAGTAGTGCTCTTGATAGATAGATGCTGAAGTTTTAATGGACATGTATTTGGAAGGAAATTAGAAAATCCATGCAGAGCCATGATATGTTTTCTTTGTGCCCGTCGGGAAGATCAGCCTTGAATGGCCTCTGGCCTCCTTATAAAACGAGAGGTACTTTTCCCTTACAATTTGCCTTATCAAAGAACAATTAAACCTTTTCAACTAAATAATTAGTGTCCTTTTTCAGGGTAGTGGCTTTATGGAGCTACCCCACAAATACTGATCATCCAGGGCTATGACGTTACTTTTTCTCAGTGCACCTTTCTTTTCTTCTTTTTGAACGACTACTAATTTAGCAGATATTATGTATGGGAATACTGATATATTTACTACCTTTTACTATTTATTTATTATTTATTTTTATTTTTTCTAATTTATTTTTAATTTTTTTACTTAATTGTTAAAAAAATGACTATTAGTAAAGTTCTATGTATATTTTTAATTTTTTTTTAATAATTAAAGATGTTAAAAAATTACTAAAAAGAAAATATTAAAAAAATAAAAATTTTAAATACACTTTAGAGTAATAAAAAGGTGGTAAGAGGGTCGTAAACTTATCATTATCCATGTATAGCATCTGCTGTGTAATTATCTAGCTAGCCATGTTTCTACTCAAGGTGGATGCCTTCCATAATTCATGGTGGATGCATCAGAAAAGAGAGATGCATTTAGGGATGGATTCGTAGACTGGTAAAGGAAACTCTCTAGACATTTCTAAATATAGCAGTTATAGTACCTGTGGCTGGGGAACGGAAAAAGATCGAACAACAGCGAAAGGATAAAAAAGCGGTCTGTGGAAAACGTGGAGGCAAAAGCAGAACTGACGAAAGCCATGATCCATTAAAAACTTTAGAAAAAGCAAGCAACAATAATATACCCTGGTCGGCAATGATTTAGATCGGTTTCGATTCACAAACTATATCAATTCATCTAATTTTTATTATTATAATTTTTTTAATTTATACATAATATATGATAAATAATTCAATTTTTTCAAATTCTAAAATAACTTTTTTAAATTTTTACACAAAATATAATAAACAATTCAATTTTTTAAAATCTCAAAATAATAGTAATATTAAAAAATATTATTTTCTACTATTCACAAACCATCTCAACTCATTTTTGAATCTAAAATACCCTGAAGAGAGAATGAGAATAAGACAAGTTCAAAAACATATTTATTATTCTAAAAAAAAAAAAGATTTTCAAGTTAATGGGCAGAGCACATCTATTAAATTTAATTTAGAAGATAAATTTTAAAATTTAAATTTTACAAACTTAATACTTTCATTTAACTGATGTGGATAGTAGTACTGTACTTTACACATTAATTTGAAAATAGAATAACTCTTATTCTCAAGTGAGATTTGGATTGGTCGTGGAGTGATCCAGTTATGATAATTTGATGATAGACATATATATATATATATATATATATCATGAGACCCTCGGTGACACCTCAGCAACCAACTCAAAGTTTAATTAAGATATCACAACAATTGAAGACAACGCACGCAAGAGTAACCTATGTCGATAATGCTAAACTTGATGAATTTGTAGATAAGCAATGGGTGTAGGATTATCATGATTAGCTGTAACTAATCTTTATGCATGGTCTCTTCTGATGTTAGTCGTAAATTCGTAATCGTGAACTGCTCATGTAACCCATGAAAAGGCAATGGATGCTGCTGCACAGGATCAACAACATGTCAAACAAACTGTACTGTTAAGGAAAAGCCCTCGCACCTACAGCTGGAAGCCTCTGGAATGATTCCCCAATAACAGAAATATTCTTGTGGTCCCCAAGTCTCTAATACAGCTTTTTCTCTTTACCTTTTTGGGTATAAATCGGACTGAAATGAAAATCTGAAATATACTCTGTACTGAAATATTACTCAATGAGGAATTTCCTCAAACACCTCGTCTGGACCACTGCATCTTTCCCTTTCAACGTGTTATCATGATCCATTAAACTTTTATTTTCTAACTGGTTTGTGTGGCAACGGATTTTTGTAGTCCGGAAGGATTTTTGGTTTCGCTTGAATGGATCCAAACATGTGAGATTTGGCCCATTTGGGTGTTTTTTCTTTCCTAAATTCTATTTAGACCTGAGGGGTTGCTGTGTGTCCAGAAGACATGGTGGCGTCCCACAAAGATGGATACAATTATGCCAGCTATTGCTTAAGCATGGCGCTTCAATTAGTGAACTGACTGTCTGAGTTGCTGTGCTGTTAATATTACTGGTCTATTATATTTCTCCATTTTTGAAATAAAAAATGCAAATTATATATAGTTTATTGTTTTTTAGTCTAAGCCATGTTTTTATTTTTTATTTTAAGAAGAGGACGGTAACCAATTTTATTGATAGTACTCACTTATGACAGATGAAAACTGTGGTTACAACGGATACTTGAGGATTACATATCATCATAAAATCCAAACTCAACCATCAAAATAAACTAAAAAAAAAAAAAAAACCTACCCAGTATACTTTTTTGATCATTAAGCTCCTCTAAAGTATAAGATTAGCGTGGTTACAAAAAATCCAAAAAACCCAAGAGAAAACTAAGCAGTCTATACTAATGCCATTGCGGTAGATTTTTGTGCAATTTAGCTAAATTTTAGTCAAATTTTGACTAAGTTGAGTCCACTACTAGTACTCTATGGACCGAAGAAAAAACAACCTCTAGCACATCACAAGATTAAGAAACTCTCAAATAAGGTAAACCAATCTTATCAGTTCTAATCAAATCCATTAAAATTCTAGGCATCTGTTGCAAAGAACTCCGATCTCTGGTAAAGATGTGCGTTCTTGCCATGCGATGAGATTCAGAAACATTTGTGTAACACGTAAATATATCACATCAAAGACTTAATTATCTGTCACATCAACTATAAAAAATAAATGATTGACTTGATTATCTATCACATCAACTACACAAAATAAATGATTGACTTGATTATATAATAATGATATCTTGAAAAAAAGAAGATATTCATAGGCTATTGGACGAAGAAATAATTTTTTTATCAGTTATTATTCACTATCTCACATCTTACATCTTATAAAAAATATCCTTATACCTTATAAAAAACACTACATCCTATAAAATCCTATCATCTTTTATAAGTGCTCAGTTCCAAGTGATTAAAAAGATATATTCCATGAGAAGGCTTAACTTTTATTTGGGGGTGAGTAATCAAATACCACCTCATCACAACTTTGTAGGGGTCCACATTCTTAATTAACTCGTTTATTATATTCAAGTTTGAGATTTTTGTACTTTAGAACTCTCGATAATTTAATCAAGAAGAATATTATGCATCAGCTACTATTTATTTCTACAGTTCATATTTATAATTTTTTTTATAGAGTGTGTAGGTGTTTTTTATAGAATATCAGACTGTTTTTCATAAGATATAGAATGTGAGATGGTAAATAATGACTGATGAGAAGAATTTTTCTTTAACCATACATAACTTAGAGCATGAGAACCAAGAAGGAAAAATGAACCCCTGTGGTGGTTGAGAGAAAACAAACAAAAAGAAATAAAAGAACCCCCTATGACCTAACTTCAATAAAAGAGGAGATACTTGTTATAATTATAGAGAGATTTTATAAGAATAAACTCATAAATTGACGTAATTTCATATAGTACGTTAGATCTACTTTATAATAATTGTAATTTTACAATTTGATAAACTACATGAAGCCATATCAATTTGTGAATTTACTTATATAAAATTTTTTTATGACTAAAACATTGCTCAAAATAAATAAATAAAAATTCACCATTTTAAATATATTGAATTATTTATTTATTTCGTTATTTATATTCTTTAATATTTTTATTGATCTTTGACGCAAAATGTGTAAATTCAAATGCTAGTTCTGCCACTGTCTATACCAGAAATTCATACATGATTAAACAAGATAAGGTCGGATGAAAAACTAATCCTGAATTAAACAATTTATAAGGTAATATTTTTAAAAAAAACAAGCATTTTGATAAACGAGCTTAGCTATAATAAGACATGATGGAGCTCGTTAATCAAGTGCATTTGGTTACGCCAATCGTTCTGTTTAGCTATTGGGGATCCCTACTATTTCAGGAAATACGTATTTTATACAATATATATATATATATATATATATTGATTTCTCAGTGGCAATGCTGATGACAAATATCTTTTATAGGTAAAAGCATTCTTTTGTTGGCAAAATTGCAAACAAAAAGTTCCAACATGAAACTAATTCTGAACATCTCTACAATTTTTCTCCACTCTTTGGGATTGTTTGTCTTCTAAACTCTAAAAATAAATGAAAAAGGTACTGTCCTCATGATTGCATGATTGAAAGATAAAAATAATATTAGACTTAGGTGGTCTTTCCAAGTCATAGGCTTAGTGCCAATCGGGGGGAAGTCTTTATATATAAATATATATCTATATATATATATATATATATTTTGATAGAAAATATTTTCATTAAAAGATATCAGCATTACATCAATCTCTCAGCCCAAATAACCGGAGCAATTACATTAGGGAAAGATCCCCACCACAAGCTAATATCACTAACATTCCAAGCGTGCCTTGCAAGTTTATGTGTAGCTTCATTACAATTTCTTACAACAGTGCATAAGTTCCTTAGTATCCTTAATGACATTACCAACCAAGGCCATATATGGTTTTGATTTTTGCAATTCTTGTGCTAAGGTTAATGCATCACTCTCGACTATGAGATGATTAATACCCAGATGCACACTCAACTGCAAGCCTCTGAAAATTGCCAGCATCGCGATTCCTGTAGCATCACTCACTTCTTTTTCCCATTTACTAACTGCCATTAGAACTTCACCTTCACAGTCCCTCAAAACAGCACCAATGCCAGCCCTACGTTGATTTTGAAACATAGCCCCATCAACATTCAATTTGAACACTCCTGGAGGAGGGTACTCCCATTTGCAATGGGGCCTCACCACTTTGAGAGGTTGACCTCTTGCTTCCTTGTAGGCCTTCTGTACTACCATGGCATGACTAATTGCCTGCTCAATATGTCTGCATTTATCTTCAAAAGTAGCTGAGTTGCGCCTATACCAGTAGCTCCATGAAATCAAGAAGAACAACTCCAGCTTATCCTTCTGATTTAAACCACTTAAGTAACTTGCAATATCTCCATAATGTGTTGGTAAACCTGTTGAGAGAACAATACGAAGATATCTTTCCCGTGCCTCTCTTAATGAAGTGCAGAGACAAAGGGCATGAGCCACATCCTCAACTTCAATTTTGCAAAACAGACATAAGTCTTCATGTATCACTTGTTTCTTCATCAAATTGTGTTTTGTTGGTAAGCTTTCTTTGCAGGCTTTCCAGGAAAAAATCTTGATTTTGTTTGGCATTTTCATGTTCCATAAGTCTTTCCATAGTTTCTGTAAAGCCATATTCTTCGAGCCCCCACCCTCCATTATGTTTTTCTTAGCATCTCTTAACACTCAATAAGCACTTCTGACAGTAAACTGCCCATTTGGTTCATGATCCAACTCTCCATTTGCATCCCATGGCCAAGTATTTTTTAGTCTCCCATATACCCTACAATGCAAAGCTAGGATTATAACCTAGCTTGGAATCAAGAAAAGAGACTTTAGGGAAATATCTTGCTTTAAACACCTGGTGTAACAAAGTAGCAGGCTCTTGCTTTATAATTAGTAACGCATGCATCATCGGTTTTAGTTTAAAAGTGCAACTTTAACCATGCATGATAGTATGCAGCCATGTAAACCCAAAGA
>QEOT01000503.1:98826-122442 GCA_003123785.1 Pterocarya stenoptera
CCACATTTTTTCACCATCCACACTTATTTTTATTTTTTATTTTTATTTTTCCTATAATAAATATGTGATATATAAATGATAAATAAAACAATTCAATTAGTTTAATAAGAATAAAATAAAATAAAATAAAAAATAATCTTAAAATATATAAAATGTATGGTATGAAATGATGAGTAGTATCAATAATAACATGAGTATGAGTCTATGTTGTAATTTGTTGTATCTGTTACGTGGCAACTTATGATTAACTGGTGTGAATTGAAACTGACCAGCCTTGTGTAATAATGAAATAAGATAAAATGAATTCAGATAAATTCTCAAACTCAATTTGGATTGAGAGTCTCTCAATTTATCTTATTTCATCATTATAACTTTCGTAAATTTTTGCATAAAATAAATAACTAATTTAATTTTTTTAAATCTTAAAATAATATTAATATTAAAAAATAATACTATAATAATAATTTATTTAATTCTCAACTTTTATTTTAATTTATCTCGTTAACTCATTATTCAAACGGATGCTTATCCAACTAAATAATTGATGTCCTTGATTAGAAAAAATAAAATAAAATAATCAGAATCAAGCTCGCTGGCAGTGGCAGCTGCGACAGTACGGAGCTACCCCACAAGTACTCCAAAGCTACGACATTCCTTCATTTCATTTTATCTTAATATTTAAATATCATAAATATAAATATTTTTTAATTTTAAAAATAAAAAATACACGTTGGATGAGAATTATATGTGAGTGTAGCATTACCCATTCTGTAGGATACTATATATCTTAAAAGGTGTTAATTACTCGTGGTGGATGCCTTGTTTTTATGGTCTAGTACGTGTATCAGAAAAAGAGGGATCTATATATTTGGTTTGGATATTAAAATCTTTCATTTTATCTTATTTAAATATTTAAAAACTATAAATATAAATATATTTTAATTTTAAATCTTTAACTTTTTCATCTAATTATTATAAATTTCTTAAATTTCCAAATAAAACATTAAAAATAGTTCAACTTTTTTTCAAACCTTAGAATAAAAATAATATTAAGAAATTATATTATAATAATATTTTAATTTTATAATATTTTTATTCAATTTTTTCTCTCACTTTCCAAAACTCTATAAAATATTATAATTCAAATCATTTCATCTCACTATCTAAACCAAATCTAAATATAGATTTTTGGACAGGTAAAAAAACATTTTAAAATATAGTAGTACATTAATAAATATAACAATTAAATATATTTTTTTATTAATTTAAAATTTTAAAATAAATAATAATTTTATATAATACCATAATAAATCTTAAATTTAACTTTACGTTTTATTCATTTAATTAAATATTTTATGTATCACTTATTAAAAGAAAATATTATTTAACTTTTTCAATATTATGGTTTAAAGTTATCGTTTAAATATTTTAATTGTTTTAATTTAATAATTAAGATATGATTATTAATAAAATTTATTTATTTTTAATTTTTATAATGAGTAAGAATGTAAAAAAGTACTTAGAAAAAAATAATAAAAATAAGAATTACAAATTTACACCAGCAGTACGCTGGGAGGCCCGCTGGCACGTCCCTTAATAAAAGCTTGTCCCTTAATACCTATTATGCCTATAGGAACGGGATAACATCGAATAATGATAATCTGCCCACTATGAATAATTCGTTTACACTTAACTTGATAATAATAAACAAATAACGGCGATAACAAAACAGTACAATAACACCGAAGAAACGGGGCCCGTGAAAACATGAAGGCTAGGGTCCGACGAAAGAGATTTCACTTTCCGAGGCAAAAGTAAAAGGGCCGAAAGCAATGATTTAAGGGTTCACGCGATGTCTGCAAATAAACTTTAGAAAAAGCAAAGACGTTTTTCAAACAATTATTATCTTTCAATGGAAGAGAGAAATTGACAAAGCGAGAGAGGTCGGATGAGACGAGAGAAAGTTTGAGGAGAGAGTGCTTGATAAGAGACAGGAGTCTTATGAAATGAGAGTGAAATAATGGACAGAGCTTGATGTCTGATGTTGAAAGGGGATCTAACGAGGAGGAAAAAAAAAATTTTTTTGAGGATAGTTAGGGTTCGATGACATGTGAGAGAATTTGAGGAGCGAGAACTTGATGAGAGGGGGATCGATAAGATTGAGGATAGTTAAAAGAATTAATCTTTGCATCAGTTTACATACCACACATCATGATTTTTTTTTTATTTTTTTTATTTGTTTCTCTTATTAAATGTGTATTATATAGATGATGAATAAAAAAATATAAATATTTCAAGAAGACTAAAATAAAAAAAAATTAAAAAAAATAAAAAATAATTTGGTGTGTGGTATGTAGGCTTATGCATAGCAATGCTCTTGAAAAGAAAAAGTGAAATGATCAGTTATTTTGTACTGGCTCCGGAGTGTGAGATGTCTTATTATATAATTAAGGATCAGATTAGTAATTTTTAATTTCAGATAAAAGTTTAAGATATTAATTTTTAATATTATTATTTTAAAATTTTAAAAAATTAAATTAAAATTAAAAAAAATTAAATTATTTATTATATTTTATATAAAAATTTGAAAAATATATAATGATAGAATAAAATAAAATTAGAATTTTATATTTTATTTTATGCCAAACCAACCTTTACTTATATGTAGAATTACTCATTCCCTATGTCCTTGCCCCGCAATAATTTAAGAATTCCCGGGATGTATAGAAGTAATTTTAAATAAGAAAAACACTATGCTCATAGAACATGTCTACCGAATTTTTTTTATTTATTTAGTGATTAAGTAAGTATTTTTAAATGAATATGTGATTTTTTTTTATTTTTAAAAAACTATTTAATTCGTTTAAAAAATAGGAAAGAAAAAAAAATATTTTGTGTTTGGTAAAGGATTTCGGTAAAAATGTTCTGTTCACATAGCAACGTTCTTTTAGATAATTCATCTTATTCTATCTTATTTTATTTTATTTTATTTTTAAAAAAATCACTAAAATATAAATACTTTTTAACTATTCATTATAATTTTTTTAACATTATAATTTTTCCAAACTTTTAAATAAAAAATAATTTAATTGTTTAAATCTAAAAATAAAAATTATATTCTAATAATATTTTATCTTTTCAAAATAATAATAATAATAATATATTTTAATAATATTTTATCTTTTCAAAATTATAAAAATAATATTTTAATAATAATATAACTTTTCAAAATAAAAATTATATTCTAATAATATTATTATATTCTAATAATATTTTTTTTTTCATAATTTTCAAAACTTCATCACTAAAATCATTTTATGAAAGGAAAATGATTTATTCATAATAAATTGTACAAAACATTTTATAATAATATGTTAAAATGAAAGATATTTTTATAAAATATTATTATTTTTAATATGTTAAAATGAAAGATATTTTTATAAAATATTTTATAAAAATAATAATATTTTATAAAAATATTTTTATTTTAACATATTATTATATAATATATTGTATAATTTATTGTGGATATATTATTATTTATTATTTATAAAATTATATATAATAAAAATAAGAATTGCAAATTTACACCAGCCGTACGCTGGAGGCCCGCTCTCACCGTCCCTTCAAACTCTTTTCAATTTTTTATTTTCTCCTTATCTAAGCCTGTACGAACGGGATAAGATCGAACAACAACTACAGCATACGGACGATTAATAATGATATTCTGTCAAATATGATATATAATAATAACAAAAGACAAAACAGTACTATATCACCCAAGAAAGGTGGACCGTGAAATATAATAATAATAATAATGATTCTCTTTTATTAATTACGTATGACGTCAGACATATGATGTCAGATGTATGACATAAGAATTTATTTTTATTTATTTTTTCTCCTTTTACTATTAATAAAAATAAAATGAGAGAGAATTTATGAGAGAGAGGAGAATGAATTGATGGGTGCAATAATAAAAGAGAGAGGTGATATAATGAGGAGAAAAAAAAATGAAAAGAAGTTGAAGACATAGTGAGGGATCGATCAGATGAGAGAGAGTTTGAGGGCAGAGAGGGACAATGAGAAGAAAATAATGAGGGAGAGTGAAATGATGAGAGAGAGGTGAAATAATGAGGAGAAAAAATAATTGAAAAGAAGTTGAAGATAAAGTGAGCGATCCGATGAGATAAGAGAGAGTGAAATGATGAGAGAGAGGGGGTTGATAAGGAGAAAATGAAAAATTAAAAAGAATTTGAATAGAAAGAGTGAAAGGTCGAATGAAATGAGATGAGAAAGAATTTGAAGAGAGAGAGAGAGTTTGATGAGAGAGGAAATAGGGAATGAATTTCTTCCTAATTTCTTTTTATTTATTTTAATAATATACTCACTATAGGTACAAATTAGCATAATTGTTTTATTATTATTCATATATTATTTTACCACAATTCATAGATTTTAAATCTCTTTTCATTCTCCAAACATCTCCAGTCGTTGGAATGAGTGTAAGGAGTTAGGCTAATTTGGTTACACAGATAAGATAAGATAAAAATTGAAGGTTGAATAAAATATTGTTATAATATAATTTTTTAATATAAGTTTTGTTTTAAAATTTAAAAAAGTTGAATTGTTTATTATATATATTTTTTAAAATTTTAAAAATTTATAATAATTAAATTAAATGTGATGAAATGATATATGAAAACAAACCAAACCTTAGTTTCTTTGCAACCACAAAACAGGAAACGAATTGAGAAAAACAAAAGAATTATATATAAATATGTGAGTAATGTTACCTATAATTTTAAAGTATATAAATATTGTGTACTTTTAAAATAGAGTACATTGTGAAAAAGTTATTTATTTGTACGGATGCTAAATTTTTTCTGTATCTTTTTAAATGAAGTGCACGATACTTGCCTTCAAAAAGATTGTATAAATAATTTTTCTATATAAAATAAGAAGATGACAAAGTATCTTAATTTGATATCGGATTAAAAGAAAGTTATCCAATATAGTATTAAGAAATTCTTGAATATGCAAGAATTACAAGCTTTATATATATATATATACATAAGCATGGTTCTCAAGTGTTCTTCCTCTTCTCATAGTTCTCCTGGCCCGATTGTTACATTTTTTTTAATAATATACTCGCTGACATCAGTGGGCTGCTCATTCTCCAAACATCCCTAGTCGTCGGAATGAGCGTAAGGAATTAGGCTAACTTGGTTACACATATAAGATAAAAGAAAAGTTAAAAATTAAATAAAATATTTTTAAAATATAATTTTTTAAAATATTTTTTATTTTATAATTTAAAAACTTTGAATTGTTTATTATATTTTTTTTAAGTTTGAAAAAGTTATAATTATTAGATGAGATAAAATGAAATGATTTGTGAAAACAAATTAACCATTAGTTTCTTTGCAACCACAAAACAAGGAACGAATTGAGAAAACAAAAGAATTATATATAAATATGTGAGTAATATTACCTACAATTTTAAAGTGTGTAAATATCGCTTACTTTCAAAATAGAGTACATTATGAAAAAAGTTCATTTTTTTGTATGGATTTTAAATTTTTTCTATTCTTTTCAAATGAAGTGTACGATATTTGCATTCAATAAGATTGTACAAATCATTTTCCTATATAAAATAAGAAAGATGACAAAGTATCTTTGATATCCAATATAGTACTAAGAAATTCTTGAATACGCAAGAATTACTAGTTGTTGTTTTTGGTTTTTTATTTTTAAAAACTGCATCCTTGAAGTATGTCATTTATCCTTAGTGTAAAAATTATATTGGCATTCGATGATCTTTAGTTGCGGGAATAACTAGTTTGTCTAAAAGCCTCGTTTTGAGATTTATATATATATATAATTTCTGTCTATAATTCTTAGTTTTAATTAACTTTGAGCAAACCCTTTTGAACTCAATTAGGACGTTGTGTTTGTTCTGGCATTAAATTAAAGCTAAAAACTAAAAAAGGCATTTTTTGTCAAAAATATATTTGGTAAAACCTCCCATTTTCAAAAAGTGTTGAGAAAATATTTGTAGGCATTGGGTTGGCTAGAAAGTCATTTGCATACCATCATTACCTTCGGTCGGTTGAAAATTTGCCCTCTACTAACATGATATTCTCACAACCATTTTTATTTCTTATAAAGCTAAAAAGAAGAAAAGAAATTCTATAAAAATTGCCATCGACCAATCTGCCCCATCACCCTCTATTGTTCTAAATTAAATTAAATTAATATATGATATAATCTAATTGAAGAGAGAATATATAAGAAAAAGGCATATACAAAACATCTTTATTATTCTCAGAAAAATTCTCTTATAAAATTAGTGTGTAGAGCACATTTACAAAAATATTTACATAACATAATTTGATCGGAAAGATAAATTTTAAAATTTAAATTTTACTAATTAAATCTTTTATTTAAGTGATATAGATGGTATGTTCTACTCGCCGACTTAAGAATAAAATAACTCTTATTCTCAACTAAGATTTTGATTGCTCCATGGGGTGATCCAGCAATGATAGTTTGATGTTAGACATATATAGCATCTCAGACCCTTGGTGAAACCTCAGCAACCAATTCAGAATAATTTAATTGAAGATAATGCACCCAAGAGTAACCAAAGTCGATAATGCTGAACTTGATGAGTTTGTAGATAAGCAATGGGTGTGGGATCATGATTAGCTGTAACTAAACTTTATGCATGATCTATTCTGATGTTAGTCGTAATCCTAAACTGCTCATGTAACCCACTATAAAAACAGAGCAATAAAATATATCAAGTCAGGTATCAAATTTGCTTGGCAATCGGTGATACTTTATCTTACGAACGTCGTGTATCCCAAAGGTGGGTTGTTCAAAGAGGAATAATGCTAAATACAAGTAGGGGTGAATTCGGTCCGATCCGGTCGGTCCATAGGAGGTTTTGTGGATCGGACCGGACCAATTCGGTCCAGGGTTTTCTCACCCTGGACCGGACCGAATAGGCATAAGGACCGGTCCGGCCAGGTCCAATTCGACCGGTCCATTCGGTTCTATTCAGTCCAACCCTATACCTAATGGGCCAATAGCCCAATCAGATTCCTATGTTATTTCAGCCCAACAGAAAAAGCCCATTAACATTTTATCCAATTTTAAGCCAAAAGATATCAAAAAAGAACTTGAAAGGAAAATAAAAATAATCATAAAAAGAATTGCCTCTATACAATAAATTTGAATAAAAGGTTTTACTAAAAAAAATAAAATTTGTCTATATCCATCCAAACAATTTAAACATGGTGAAAACTAAAAATTATACTAGATAATGAAAGAAAACTGAAATAACATTCCCAAGCAAATTTGGCTTCTAAAAGAAAGAAGAAGAAGGAAAAAAAACCATTCCCAAGCATAGATAATGAAAACTAAAAACCATACAGGTCCCAAAAAACTGAAAAATTAAAAGGTCTAAAAAAATAAAATTAAACATAACTCTCGCCTTTCAATACAAATTACAATTTACGCCAATACAAATTATACAATTATTGTCCTGGCAGCTCCTAAGTCCTAGCCTCCTACATCTTTTGGTTTGGCATACTTTTTAGTTTTCATAGTACGTTGTAAAGTGTAAACAAATGAATTATTAGCAAAAGTGAAAATTGAAAACTAACAAGCTAAAATAGATTCACCTCATTAACTTGCATTAGTTGTAGACATTGTATTTGACGCCTCCATAGAATTTTCACCCTCCCGAATAAGTTCTATACAATAAAGAAACAAAAAACAATTATATAAATTTACATAACATATTGATCATATAAGTTATAAATGAAGTAAATAAGAAACATACCCATTTGCCTATCAAAATTCTCCACCTCATGCATTAAAGTCCTAATGTTGATTGCAGTAGAAGAAGAACGAAGCCAATTCTGTGTACAAATGAGAGCCTCAACCATTATCGGAGATAAACTACTTCGGAAAGGATCAAGGACACAATCCGCCGTGCTAAATGTAGATTCAGATGCCACTGTAGATACTGATATTGCAAGTACATTGCGGCAACTTTTGAAAGCACGCGATATCTAAATGAATTAACCTTCCACCAAATAAGAATGTCAAAACTTGCATTAGCCTCTTCACAACTTTCAGCTAGGTACCTATCAACCTCATTCTTGCTTTTCAAAGAGTTTTTTTACTGTAACCATTGCTTAAATATGGCCATTCTTTTTACCGTCCTATCCGTAACTCTACTATTACCACTACAATCTGTAATATTTCTTCTTCATGATGGGAATTTGTGTGCTGTCGTAGATCAGAACTGTTGCATTCGTCATTATCAGCGTATGTCTCATACATGCGGGTTAAAGCATTTTTCACCGTCCAACTCAAATCAGCCGCTTTTGTTTGATCATTGGCATACATCCCTTACAATGCAAAGTCAAAATATCGCATCTTGTACCGAGGATCAAAAATAATCCCAACAAACAACAACATATTCATATTATCCAAATTGTCCCAATATTTGTTAAATTTTTTCTTTATATTTATGACCATTAATCCCACCACGGGGCTTCCTTCTTCACACTTCAAGTCAATTGCATTGGTTATTCTAACTAACTCCAGAAAAAAATGATTGTAAGTTACATATTGACCCCCCGAAAAATATAAAGTTGCATCATGAAATAGTTGAAGAAACCTTACAAATAATCTTACCTTCTCACAATCGTTATTATTGGGAGGTCCTAACTTCTTTGATGTTCTCCTATTCACCAAGTCAACAGATTCGTCATCATCGTCTCCAATGCTAGTAAGGAACCCCGAATCTTCTTCTTCCAACCGTTCAAAAGCTTTTCGAAATTTTAAAACCCCCTCCAACATAAGATAGGTGCAGTTCCACCTAATTGGTACATCTAAGCAAATGCCACTTCTGTTTGCAATATCTTCCAACCCAACACATTTCTTAAAACGTACTCCAGCTTTCAGGTGAGGACTTAATATATTTCACAACGCTTCTCACCTTCACAATAGACTCATCAAATTCTCTTAACCCTTCACGGACGATTAAGTTTAGAATATGGGTAGAACATCGAACATGCAAGAATTCATGTTCCAAAACAGTGTCCCCTCTATACTTGGTTTTTTTCTTCAAATAAGAAACTGCTCCGTTATTAGAACTTGCATTATCAAGTATGATTGCAAGTATTTTTGGTCGCCCCCAATTATGCAAACACATCCCAATGGCCCTACCAAGTGTATCGCCCTTGTGATTCTCAACCAAACAAAAAGAAAGAATTCTTTTGTGTAGATTCCAATTATTATCAATAAAGTGTGCAGTAAGACACATATAGTTGAGGTTTTGCACAGATGTCCATGTATCCATGGTGAGGGAAATTCGTTGCCCTTGAAGAGCACTTCTCAACTTATTTTTTTTCCTCATATACACATTAAAACAGTTATTCGCAATCGTAACACGGGATAGAATCCTTACCCACTTAGGGCAAACAACAAGCATAAACTTTTTGAAACCCTCTCCTTCAACATGTCTAAGGGGCAACTCATCAAGAATAATCATCTCTGCTAAGGCTTGTTTGCAAGCCTCAACACTAAATGATATGGGCACAAATCCCCCACTAGCAGATCCTTCACCTGCCTTCTAACCGAGAGTAGTTTGGGACTTATCAACATCATTTTTAAACGGACATTTCTTACATTGTTTCTCAATGTGATACTTCATAGACTTTGTATCGTTGGTCTTCGTATCACATGCATACGAAATACCACAATAATGACATGTAGCCCTAGGTTTATTTGGATTACATTTTGGTATTACTGTAAAGTGATCCCAAACCATTGACCTAGGTCTACCCCTAGCATTCGGTTTAGTACTACTTACATTGGGTGGGAGTGGAGGAATGCCTTGCCCATGCGTAGCCTGTGTTGACTCTACATCATCTGTAGTAGAGTCTTGTGGAATCAATTCTGGAACAGTGTCCATCTAGAAAAATAATCAATTATTAGTAAAATGCCACTTTAGCTTATGTAAAGAAAAAGTATAATTAATTTTGCAATTAAGAATTATGGTCTTGAAAGGAAGAAGAACATCAAGCATATATAAACATGATGGATTAATGAGGAACCCATGCGTGCATTGGATGGATCGATATGATTTTTTTTATCGATATGTGGATCAAATATGTGGATTTTTTTTATGAGCAAATCATTTTTAATTACAAACTAAAATTAGAAAAGTACATAATCAGTGATGGATTACTAATTACCATAATCATTTTTTTTTCTCGATCCCTGCCCTCTCTCTAGAAAAAATCCTCTCCCCTCTCTCTAAACTTTTCAAAACTTTCAAAACTTCAGATCTACCGAAAGGGGGTGGGAGTGTCAGCTCCTCCACCCTCCCCTCTGTCCATTTTATTTTCGTCTAGTGTGTTTTGGTTGTGTTTTTGTATTTTTTCAGGCCAAATAAGGGAGGATCGCTGTTCGTGTCTTTCCAATCGTCGCCTCTCTGGCATGAAGCCCAGTCGCCAATCTTCAAGACCATCAAATCCGGCGTCCATCGGAGTGGAGCGTAGCCCGCACGTGTGGGACAAAGTTTCCAGATCTCGTCGGCGCGTGGCCACCACGTGCCACCAAGAAGCCCTGCGCCGAAGCCACGCTCGATTTTTGGGGAACCTTTGACTCCGAGACTTCCATGTTTGATCGACGACTTTCCTCCCATAGTGAACAGTTTCCTGCATGCACCACTGCCGACCACTGTGCACTAGTCATCAGTGTTTTGTTTTTTCTGGTTCTTTGTTGTTTCAATTACATTGCTGTGTAGTTGTTTTGTTTTCTGTTTGTTGTTTTGTTCTACTGTTTTGTTGGTTTTGTTGACCCATGTGAGGTGTTTGTGCCTTTGGATCGAACGTAATCTAGGGCAAGTTCAATTTGAGAGTGGTGGGCAATGCTACAATCGGTGATCGTACGGCCGGGCTGTTGTGGTCCGTGCATGAGCCGGGTGCTCGTTCCGTCAGTGCTCGAGATGTCAATGCTTTCGATGGGCGTGACGTCCGGGGTCTCACCAGTGCTTGTGGTCCTGTAGTTGTTAATGTGTTTAGTTGTAGTTTGTTTGTTATCTTAGTTTTTAATAAAATTGGAATAGACTATTGGATTTAGTGTCCATAGCAGTGTCATGTACTCATCCTCCCTGAGATGACAGAGGGGGCCTTTAATTTCTATTTTTACAGAGTGCTTTCTCGGTTATGAGAGAGTTTGTTTAGGAGTTAAGACAATGTCCACCACAAAGGAATTTGTGTGTGGGGAAGTCCCAGAGCTGATGCGTAGTTTGATTTATAGTCTAGATTTTTCATGTATTGATAAGTCACAGTTGTAACTTTGGTTCAGAAATGAGTCTTTTTCCATTTAAAAAAAAAAAAAAAGTCAATGGATTGCTTTGTATCATCTATTGGGAGAAATTCACGCACATAATTAATTAAAAATAGCATTAAAGTCTGATTATGTCAAGACAATATATAGTTGAAGAAAGCCATACGGTCGAATACAAAGCACATAAGTCATGTGATTGAATACATGCATATACGGAAAATTATATGAAAATAAGATAAGATAAATATTCTAATTATTATAAAATCAAATCTCTTGATTAAATAATTATGAAAATTAAATCTTTCTGAAAAATCGAATTATGTCAAATCAATCTGCATATATGCAGAGGGTCACGCGCGTCTTCTACTCCAAATTTTATATAGAATCTTTCTAATTTTTTAATAATTGAGTTTATAGGAGAGTTAGTTGTATCCCATAGCATCGAAGAATAGTTTGTATAAATTTAGAGTATGTAAATTTTGTATAAAAACTTCTAAAAATGGGACTTGCTTCTTAAAAATTCTACATATTTATTGCAGATTTCACCTTTTTTTTTTTTTTTTTAAATTTTTCACAAAACTTGTAAATTCTGAACTTATATTTAATAGTAAATTTGTAAAAGATGAGTACTGATAGAAAATAATCCCTTGTTTTATAGCCCATAATTAGTTCAATAAACTTCCTACGATCAATGTGCAACTTCTACCAAATTAATCCGTTTAAACTGGAATTGTAATATGTCGTTCTCAATAAATCTCCCAATTAGTTCTCATCCCATGAATGAAAGACATCATTTACTACAACTATATTGAATTTAATGAACCGAACGTGTAATCTGCAAGATGGGAAAAATAATAAAAATAAAAATAGAGGGACGTTTTTTATTTGAAAATGGCCGGCCCATAGCAATACAAGTTAACAACGGCAAAAAAGTATAGCCTCCTGTAGGATAACCAATTTATCAGAAAGAAATATACAGACATACACAGAGAGGTACCTTATGCGACGGAGGGGCTGCCGGCTGGAATTTTCAGGGGACCAAATGGAGGGGCTGGGCTGTTGGAGATTGGGGGTGTCACGTGGCTGCTAGGGTTTTGGAATTAGGAGTTTGAAGTTTGAAGTGAAAACTGGGGATCGCAGGGGGCTAACTGGGGATGCGGGGGTGACGAAACAGCGCCGTTTATGTAGGCTTTAGTTAAAAAAAATAAATAGGATTGCGTGAAACAACGTGAAACAACATTGTTTCATGCAATCCAGTGTCAATATGCATCCGGCTGGGACTTAAACGTTGCCGTTTAACTCTAATTTCGTTCTAAACGGTGCCGTTTGATGTTTGGCAGATTTGGTGTATTTTTAACTTGTGATTCTTTTATCTTTTTGGCACATAAATTAATTAAAAAAATTATTGCAATTAGTAAAATTAAGTAAACTATTTAATGGTGATTATTCTTTTAACTCATTGAAAAAATAATTAATGATAATATTATATATTATACTCTAATAGTGTTACTACTACATATAGTGTGTATATATATTATAATGATATGTTGATACTAATAGTATATGTTATATATTATGGAATATATATTATATATTATATAATAATACATTGATACTAAATTATGGACTATACTATACTAATAGTAATATATGGTCATAGACTCATAGAGTCATAGTGATATAGTCATTAGTAATACTCATTAACCATAGTGATATTGATACTATATATAGACTTGTAGTTACAGGCTTACATTGATTTAGTTATAAATTTATAATTTTAGTTATAGTGATTTAGTTTAGTATTATATTGATGAAGTTAATTGTTACTTTATTACTAACTTAAAGCATGTCAATATATTATAATTTATGATGCTTTGTATCATCTATTGGGAGAAATTCACACACATAATAAAAAATAGCATTAAAGTCCGATTATGTCAAGACAATTTAATTATCCATACATCCATACATGCTTTATATTTACCTGCAACTTAGCTCATAGATGTAGATGTTAGTAATTTGTTAGTGGTGAATTAGTGATAGGTTAGTTAATTGATATTCATGTCATACATTAGTTAATTACAATTTACATTAGTTATTTTTAATTGTTTTCTATTTACATACAACTTAGATATCTTTAAAAAAAAAGCTATCTAATAACTTAATAGATGTAGATGTTAGTAATTAGTTAATGGTGAATTGATGATAGGTTAATTGGTAATATACAATTAATAGAATATTAATTTGTAAATTTGTAATTACATATTAAAATTTTTATAATGTACATGGGGTAGGTTAGATAAAAATCACATAATTTATTATACAATTATTATATAAAAAAATAAAAACTTATTTTATTTTTTCGGTCGGTCCTGTTTGAAAACCCCCCAACCCGGGACCGGAACGAAGACCGAGAACCCTATTTTCCTAGGACCAAAACTGAGCAAGTCCTTTTTCGTTTTGGTCCAGACCGAACCAAACCAGCCAGTTCGGTCAGTTTTCTCAGTCCAGACCGG
This sequence comes from Pterocarya stenoptera, assembly GCA_003123785.1. Classification (NCBI taxonomy): domain Eukaryota; kingdom Viridiplantae; phylum Streptophyta; class Magnoliopsida; order Fagales; family Juglandaceae; genus Pterocarya; species Pterocarya stenoptera. The sequence goes on from QEOT01000503.1 coordinate 112,722, forward strand.
TTGACTTATAGCCCTAAATACAAGATTAAAAATGAAATAAACACATGATTGATAGCATTAAAGAGTAGGATCCATCAATCATCATTAAAAAAAAAGAGTTTATTTTATATGGTTCTCTCTTTTTTGAAAGGGATATATCATCTTAGAAAATGAAATAAACACATGATTGATAGCATTAACTATATTGCTATTAAGAACACAAAAACAAGGCATCGACTCTCTCTCTAAAATGCTCCCCCTTCTCTCTAAACTCCCAAACTCTAGATCCAGCTAAAGGGGGTGGGAGCTTCGGCTCCTTCCCCCTTCCCTTCTCCTCTGTCTGTTTTCTTTTCCTGTGTAGTGTTTTGATTTTGATTTTTATATTTTTTCAGGCCAAATAAGGGAGGATTGCCATTTGGGACTTTTCGATAGCCTTTAGCTACCACGCGCCCCACCTGGAAGCTACCCAGCTGCCAATCTTCACATCCACCAAAAGCTGCACCGACCAAAGTGGAGTGTAGCCCACACGCACAGGGGGAAGTTTCGGAGCTTTTCGTCGGCGTGTGGCCATCACGTGCCACCAAGGAGCCTTCTACCGATGCAACGCTCAACTTTTCTGGATCCTCTAAATTCGAGACTTCAAAGATCGACCGTCGGCTTTCCTCCAAGAGTGACACTGATGTCCTTTTTGTGTTCTGTCCCTCTGTTTTGTTAGTGTTTTTGTTCCTTTTCTTCATCTTTTGACCCAAGTGAGGTGTTGAACTGCTAGATAGAACGCAATCTGGGGTAACAGCTGGTCGAGAGTGGAGGGCAATGCTACAGTCGGTGGTCGTATGGCCGGCCTACAAAGTGCAGGTTGTTGCTCGTGCAAAAGCTAGGTGCTCATGCCGTCTGGGGTCGGGAAGCTGATGCTTGCGGTGGGCATGCCGTTCAGGCTCATGCCAGTGCTTGTGGTTCTGTGGTTTTGTTGTGTTTGGTATTGTAGTTTTTGTTGTTTAGTTATTAATAAAAAAGAAATAGGCTATTGGACATGGTGTCCATAGCAACAGCATCTCATACTCCTCCTCCCTAGGAAGATAGACGGGGCTATTCAGTTCTGTTTTTACAGAGCGCTTTCTCTGTTAGGAAAGAGTTATTGAGAAGTTAAGACAATGTCCGTCACAATGTGTGCGACGATGCCCTAGAGTAGATGTGTAGTTTGGCTTATAGTCAGGATTTTTCCTGTATTGATAAGTCACAGTTATAATTTTGGTTCATTGAATGAAATGAAATCTGTTTCCATAAAAAAAACAACTATTTTTCTATAGTAGTGCTGGATTGAGTAATAAATCATTATACTTCTTCATATATATTCTAGATCGATTCCATATCTATGTTAGACATAAAGCAGATCGATATAGCAATACATGATGAACAAAGTACAACCCAAGCTGGGGTGTACATATATCTATTTTGCATGCATTTATGCAAGTCAATATATCCTTTTAGAAACACATGGAAATTAACAAATATATAGAAGCACCTCCTTAATTGATCAGGAAGACTGCTAGAAGGAGGAAATGGGCTGTTTCCTTGCAAATTGTCATGCAAGAGGAAGATATTAATTAATGACCCACAGAAACACATGCAAATTAACACACACACACACACATATATAGCATCCTTGATAATTAAGCTGCAATGTTATCATGATGTGTAATTGGCCTTTTTGATTTTGATGCAGACATGGGCAAACCCCTCCTCCTATGCCGTAATGACATGTAACGCATGACAAAATATATAGTTAAAAGCATGCTTAAGAGTTAAAGTGGCCGTTTTCCACTTTATTGGTTTAAATGCTGGCTTTTAACGCCAGCCGTGTGAAATGCACGGGGAGGGCTATGTATATCCCCCCTCAAATGATTCTCAGATTATTAAAAGGAAAGTGTATAGAATCTCTCTCTTTTTGTTCTATTTTGTAAAAGTATCTAGGCTGTGGATGTGTTGAGTATTATTGTAGTTCATTCTATGTAGTATACTTCACTACCAATAGGAGACTCTTGAGGCTTGCTGTATTATTTATTTAGGTTGGATAAACTTGTGGAGTAACTCAATAAGTTGTGCTTCAGGTATTCCGTTGAGTTCTCTAACATTGGTATCAGAGCATATTTTTTAGTTGCTCCTAGTTTACCAAAAAATATTTTTTTCCACATATTTTTTTTTGGATCTATGCCGTTTGTTTTGTTTTAATTTTTTTTTTTTAAGGTTGAACCGCTTCTGCATGCACCCAAGTGCAGTGCGCACCACAGAGGTTCTGCACACACACCAACGCTGGTGCTGCACTCACCCCGGCGGCGCTGTGGGCACCAAAGAAGTGGTGTGGTGCCACCTTGTTTCTAGACAGAGTCGTGTCTAGGCGGTTGAGGGTGAGGATACGTCTGTGGCTGAGGCTGCAGCTACTTGAGGCTGCGGCATCTGCCTCACTGCAAATAGGCACTATTCACGTCAATAGTGCCCCAGCTGAAGGAAGAAGATGACTCAGTCATATGAGCTTGGACCATTCCACCCATTCTGTTTTCATTAAAAAACAAAGGTGGGCTAGACTATTTTCGTGGCCCTTCACTAAAGAAGTCCACGTTTTCTTTAACACAAAATAAGACATCAAAATAGCACACTTTGGTCTTGGAGGCCTTAACTCACTCCCTTAATGAGCCTGAGAAAGGGGACTTGGACCAACTCTAGAGAGATCATGAAGCCTATATTGAATGGGTTAAGAAGAACCATTGTGCACACATTATTACGTTAAGCAGCATGCAAAATGATCATGTATGAGTTCGAAGCGTATGACACTGCCCAGAATATGTGGCAAGCACTAAAGATGAAGTTTGGGGGAACTTCAGCCACGAGGTTGCGCAGATTGACTATGAAGTTTGACTCCTATAAGATGTGTTCTGACCACACAATGAAGCAGCATCTTAGGGTAATGTCGACTATGATCTGCAAACTCAAGATGGCAGGAAACAACCTGACTGATTAGCAATAAGTCCAGGTAGTGTTACGCTTACTACCAAATTCTTTGGAGACAATGAACCAAAATCTGATGCACAATGAAAACATCAAGGACTTTGATGATATCTCATGTCACTTTGAGCTTGAGGCTGAGCACCTAGAGGCTGCTAAGCCCAAACATTTGGCTTAGATGGCTGAGTCTGATTCGTGCAAGGCATCTAGGCCTAAGTGCAAGAAGTCCAAGATAAGAGTAGCTGTTGGACAAGTGAAGAAAGTGTCAGGAACTTCTCAGCACAGCAAGAGAGGCAAACACAGGAAGAACAAGTGAAGGATAGAGTGTTTCAACTGCAGAAATAAAGGGCACTTTGCTTGTGACTGCACTGAGCCAAATAAGGTATACTCCGAATATTCTCGCATTATTTGTAACTAGCTATGTGATGGTTGCTCATTCATATCCTTTGTGGACTGTTGATTCAGGAGTGACTGAGCACATAGCACGATATTGGGTCAATTTTATGGAGTATCGTCGGATTTCAGCTGGGAGTCGTGATATCAAGTTGAGGAATGGAGCTAATATAAAGGTGCTGGGACTTGGTACCTACAAGCTGGATTTGCGGGGTGGCCGTACTCTATTTTTCCACTATGTGTTATACGTTCCCGTGAGCCGACGAAACTTACTTTCTGTATTTACTTTATTAAGATTTGGTTTTCGGATTGTATTTGAAAATAATGGTGTTTCCTTATATTTGGACAATGTTTTTTATGGTTGTGCTTTTCTATGAGATGGTTTTATGATAATGGATTTGGATTATTCAAGTATGAATGAGTCTATTGCTTTTCTTTCTACATCTGATAATTTGGATTGATATAAATGGCATGTTAGGCTTGGTCATATAGGGCAAAAAAAAAAAATGACTAAGTTAGCTAGAGAAGGCCTAATAAGCAATCTCGCTAAGGTTACGTTGCTCAGATGTGAACATTTTTTTATGGAAAAAGTTTAGAGAAAACTGTTTGGAAAAGCCACTAGGGCATCTTTTCCATTGCAATTAGTCCATTAATACATCTGTGGTCCGATGAGTGTGAGGGCAAGACATGAAGGAGTTTACTTCATCACATTTATAAATGATTTTTTTACGTTATGGTCATATCTACTTAATCTTCCATAAGTCTGAAACGTTGGAGTGCTTTTCACGATATCTTTTAATGTTCGAGAATCAGTTAGACAAGAGCTTAAAAGCTTTGAGGACTGATCGCAGACGTGAATATTTCTCTGAGCAATTTAAAATGCTCTGTGATGAAAAATGAATTAAAAGACAGTTGACGATGCTAAGTACGCCACAGCAAAATGGCATAGTAGAAATGAGAAATCGAACACTGCTTGAGATGGTTAGGTCAATGATAGCACAAGCAAACCTACCAATTTCATTTTAGGGGGATGCACTTTTGATTGCTGTTTACATTCTTAATTGAGTGCCCTCCAAATCAGTATTTTCCACCCCATATGAACTATGAACCGATGAGAAACCCAATTTGAATAACTTGTGTTCAAGAGGTTCTTTTGGTCACGATGTTTCTCATAAATACAAGAAGTTAGGCCCTAGATAAAAGAAGTGTATCTTTATAAGGTACTTAGAAAACTATAAAGGGTATGTGCTAATAGGTGAACAATCTGATGCAACTGTTACTGAGATTGAGTCACTAGATGTAGATTTCTCTGAGGATGAGTTTCCAAATAGGGTAAGGTTGATAGGAGTTTGGAACTCCATGAGATTGTGGGTCAAGAGGAAGGCGTTCCAAGAGGTTTAGTTGAAAATGAGGAAGAAATTTCTCAAGCTCTTACAAATTGTGTGAGTGACTTGTCTCCGAGTGGAAGCACACCACTTGTAAATCAACCACAACAACCTCAGCCGTGTATAAACATGCGTGAAAGTGTTCCCTGTCATCGTTTTGAGATTGAAAGGGAAGCTTTTATGGTAGCTCAGTAAGATGATGATGAGCCTAGGAAAATTCATAAGGGTCTCTTGTGTTCTACTAAAGATGAGTAGATGAAAACACTAAATGATGAGATAGAGTCAATGAGGACTAACCAGGCCTGGGATTTGGTAGATCTACCGTTAGGACGTAAGGCTATTAGGAACAAATGGGTTCTAATGGTAAAGCGCAAGTCGAATGGATCAATAGAAAGGTACAAAGCTTGTTTAGTGGAGAAAGAATATACCTAACAGGAGGTATAGATTATGAGGAAACATTTTCACCAATGGTGAGGTTTGCCTCAATTTGCCTAATTCTAGCCATAGTAGCATACATGGATTTGAAACTCTATCAGATATACGTTAAGACAAGATTTCTCAATGGAGAACTAGATAGGGAGATCTATATGGGTCAACCCACGGGCTTTGTAGTCGAAGGTCAAGAGTGTAAGGTCTGTAAACTCAAACAATCTATATATGGCCTGAAGCAATATCCTAGATAATGGTATCTCATATTCCATCGAACTATTCTCTCGAATGGGTTTACGATGATCAAGGAGGACCATTGTGTCTATGTCAAAAGTTTCAAAAAGAGTATCATTATGTTGCCATTATATGTTAATGACATACTACCGGCTAGAAATGACAAAGGGTTGATAGTCATCACAAAATAGTGACTGTCCTTAAATTTTGAGATGAAAGATATGGGTGAGGCAGAATACATTTTGGGAGTTAGGATCGACAGAGATCAATCAAAGAAACTTCTATGTTTGTCTCAACAGACTTACATAAAGAAAGTTCTCGAGCGCTTCTAAATGAGTGAATGTAAACCCATTGACACTCTTATGCTCGAGGCGAGAGCTTGTTCAAAGATTTGTGTCTCAAGACTCAAAGAGAAATGGAAAAGATAACTCGTGTCCCTTATGCTAATGCTATAGGCAGCCTGATGTACGCAACCAGACATATGCTATGCAGTTGGCTTAGTGAGTAGATTCCAATCTAACCCTGGACTGGCTTATTAGAAAGCAGTCAAGAGAATTATGAGATATCTCAAGAGAACTGCAGACTATGTGTTATGTTATCAATGTTCGGATTTGTAGCTAAAAGGTTACAGTGATATTGATTGGAGAAGTGACCTATATGGGTGTAAATCAATCACTAGGTTTGTCTTTTTGCTCAACAACGGCACCATTACATGGAGCAATAAGAAACAACCTTGTATAGCCTTATCTACCATGGAGGCAGAATACGTAGCTTGTTTAGTAGCAGTTCAAGAAGCTGGAGGTTCCTCAAATATTTAGACATTGGCACATATACTTTAGATCTGGTGACAATATTCTATGATAGCATGACAGCTCTCACATATGCTAAGGACTAGTATTATGGAAGAACCAAACCAATAGATATCAGATACCACTACATCAGAGACATGATAGCGCAAAAAAAAAAGTGATCCTGAACCACTTTCTACGAGTCGCTTGGTTGCTGATCTCCTAACAAAGCCTATAGCAAGAAATATTTTTGTGGTCCATGTTAGGAATCTAAGACTGCGTAGATTATGAATGTAATTTGTGTTTCAGTTAACATTGAGATGTAAAATTTCATTTGGGATATTAATGCAATATGATTTTATTAAGTTCTTATATTTATCGTATTGTTTTACGGATACACACACAAGTTATGTCAACAGGTTTAGATCGGCTCACTCACATGAGCGATTGCCTCTGACAGTTGAGTAGCGAGTGGAGATGAGACATTGTGTCCCTAGGTATTTGTCCAATTGGATCAGTTGGTTGACACAAAGATATTTCACCTTAGTGGGAGGTAAGATGATGTCTATTGTATTGAGAGGACCATGCATCAGTAATCCCACAGTCCGTGTAGCGTGTGGTTAGCCAGATGCGAGATCCTCTTTGATGCCTTGGAGGCAAGCAAATGGAGGAACTGAGGTTAGATGCTTAAGGAGCAGGTAGACTAAGATCTGTACGGTGTTGATATAGACATATGCTCTTTAAGGAAGAGAAACCCAATGTAGCATGTATTTCATACCACATGTGCTTATTCGACCAAATGAGTAAGTGAGTAAATGGTTCCCTTCTTTTCACTGTGTGAGTCTTATATTTTATTAAATGTTCTTTATTTACCTTTGAATTTGTCATAAGAATGAGGTTGTGACGTCTGCTATTTTGGCATGCTGTCTATGACCATGATTGATACGGTCGAAAGAGGCATTGTTGGGAAAGCGATTCGACCAAAGTTGAATGACATGAGAGCAAATGGAAGACTATTCGACATTGTATCTTCAATGACGTTTGCTGATGTCGAACTATGACGCTACACATTAGTAACGACTAAGGTTGTGAACACATTGAAATGATTTGGTAGTAGTCAAACAGTGTTCTGAGTTTTTTTTTTTTTTTTTGTTTAACTCAAGAGGGTTCGAAAATGTTTGATCTGATGCGATAGAATGAGTTTAGGACATGACAAGAAACTTTAGGGATGTTGCCATGCTGGTCTTCTCTAGGAGATATTTGGTATATTGCTCCCACCTTTTTTTTTTGCAGGTATGCTTGGTGGTCGCACATCCTATTTGCTTGTATGAACAAGATTGAGAACATTAGAGAGATGCATGCCTGGAGTCATGCCCACTTGTGCGAGTGGGAGATATAAGTTAGAGGGGTGCCCACATGGGCAAACCCTTCTTCTTGTGCCATAACGGCATGCAAATGCCATGTGTTACATGCTTAAGAATTAAAGTGGCAAACAACCACTTTATTGGTTTAAAGGCTGACTTTTAAGGCTAACTATATGAAATGCACAGGGAGGGCTATATATAACCCCCCCCTCAAATGGTTCTCAGATTATTCCCCATCTGGACTTTGCAGGACCAGTTGATCCTTAATGCCATCAATTTTGCAGGACTTTGCATGATTTGTTAGAATTTTCTAAATCCCCTTTTAGGCATGTTGCGGATTGTGTTAGATGCCTAAATCGTGACTGACATTATTTTCTATAAGAGGCTAGTTTCTAAAATTTGTAAATTCCACCTTAATTGTATTTTAATGCTGCAAAAGGATCTATCAAATCGAATGGTTAACTTATTTATATGTTGGCAAAGGGTATATTTTAGATTGCTAAATTTTAGATGCTTCATTTAGCTTAAGATAAAACTATTAAGTTATATACATTTAGATGGCCATGTCATGTTTATTATTGACCAAATGCCTACAATAAATACTCACAGCTTTGGTATCCATTACCATGTAGAGAATCTAAGAGATTTGCACTTTTATAACAATGGCAAGGTTGCAGTAGAGAATTTGGTGCACCTCTCTCTCTCTCTCTACCTTTTATATGGATTTAGAACACTTATAATGAAATATTTAGCCAATTAGTATATTGAACTTGACTTCATTAGATTTCTAGCTTTTTTAATCAACTTACAGTATGAATTCATGGCTTCAATTCTATATAGTCCCCATCATCATACAATCATACTTACAGAAGTTTTTTTCTGCATTCTTTTGTGGGTCCTTGCTTTTGCCATTGTTCTTAAGTTCTAGAACCTTTTTTATTTTGTATTCTACTAGTATAATAAGGTGTTAATTTGCTGGGATCTTAACCTCTTCGATCTTTATGCATCTTGTTGCATGCTTTTGATGAATGAAATGTGATAAGTGTAATTTTTATTACTTTTTTATTTATAAAAAATGTCAGTTTGCCTTCAATACTATTTATTTTATTTTATTTTTGGAATGTGAGAAATGTATTTATCCGCATGTATGAGGCACACAGGGAAAATGAAGAAGGGCATTCTCCTCAGCGTGCAAGTTCCTCACATGAAGATGTAGGTCTTTCAGTTGACAAGATTGTGAGTAGAAAGGGGCATTTGATGGCCCAATTTAAGAAACAATTACAGTCAGAAGACAGTTTGGAAAGTAAGTCAAAGGTTGATAGATATCTAGCTGAAAGATGTGAGGATCAAGATGATAGTTTTGACCTTCTAATTTGGTGGAAGGTGAATTCAGTTAGATATCGCGTGTTTTCAAAGGTTGCACGCGATGTACTTACAATACCAGAATCTACTGTGGCCTCTGAATCTACATTTATCATTGTGGGTCGTGTACTTGACCCTTTAGAAACTGGCTTCGTTCTTCTTCTACTCCAGTAAGCCTTTGGACTTTAATGGATGAAGTGGAGGAATTTAAGAAGCAACTGGATATGGGTATATAATAAAAAAACTTTTGATATCTTTTGTGGTTTATTTTGTTTTATCTTCTATATTATGTAACTTTATTTAACTTGTTTTGTTTTAAATTTTTATGGATAGAACTTGTTGGGGATCCAAACTTTGTTGATTCTGTGGAGGCGTCAAATTCAATGCCTACTGACCTTACACCCAATGTTGATTAAAGACTAAAGAGGTGAAAAGATTGTTGGTTATCATTTTTTGTCTTGGATTTTATTATCGAGTTAATTTCATATAGTGGGGTAGATTAAAGACCAAATATGATTGCAATTTTCTGTCTAGACTTTCTCCAGACTGATTCCTCTGTGTGTGTGTGTGTGTGTGTGTGTGCAGGAATATCTTCATATTGCTAGAAAATATGGTCTTCATGCCATGTACCCATTTAAAGCTTATAGATTATATGTTAAGTCGTTAAATTTTGGATTGTAATTTGTAATAACTTTTGTGTTTTTTTTTTTCGGTTTTTCTACATTTTTATATAGATTAGTCTTCTTTTATCATTTTATTTTTCAAGATCAAGTTTTTTTTTTTTTTT
>QEOT01000503.1:122935-138084 GCA_003123785.1 Pterocarya stenoptera
CCCCCCCCCCCCCAAGACCCTTGATTCCTCACTTGACTCCCTCAGAATTTCTTCTCTCTCAGACTGTCACTTCTCAAGAGGCAATTCGAAAACCTTAGGTCCCTACTCTCGCAGCCTCCCAGCCCCTGCTAGCCCGTTGCTGACTAGCTGTCGGTCGCCTCTGAATCTCTACCCCCGTTGTGCAGACGTCGTCCCTTGCCTCCTCCTCGTGCACTTTCCTTTAAATCTCTACCCCAGGTTTTTCCTTTTCATTTTTTGTTCATTTTGTTGTGAGAATGTGGGTGAGAAGAGAGGCATTCGGTGCATTTTCTTTGTTCTGTATATAGGATGCACATATATACAGCTATTGTCCATCATTTCCTCCGATTCCTTCTATTATATATATAAAGTCCCATTTTTTTTCTTCGGTGGTGGTTGTGGGTATGATTTCGTTTTCTTTTAATTTGCATTAGTTATTGAGGATATCATAACGGTTATTATTATGTATGGGGAAGTATTTAAGATGATCAAACAAAATAAAGAAAATCTTTAAAGGATACGATTTTGTTCTACTTACATAAAAAGTTTAAAGCCTAAAGGGATACGATTTAGAGCCTGTTTGGGATTAAGTTTGAAAACTTAAAAAGTGCTTTTAACTGTTTAAAAGCTCTTTTAAAGAAAAAATGATATGTTTGGTAAATTTATAAAAAGTGCTTTAATCACCTAAACAAGTTGAATATCTACTTTTTTAAAAAGCACCAAATTGAAGTTTTTATCGAAAAGCTCATGCAGATAACTATTTATTTTTAAAAAACTAATGTAACTAACTTTAAAAGTGTTTTAGATACATGTTTATCAAGCAGTAAACTTTTGAAGTACAGAGCTTATTATTTAAATTATAAGCTATAAGCCCTAAAGCTGTAAGCTATATTTCTCACCACAATCCAAAACATGCACTTAGTTCTAAAAAGCAGATTAAAAATTTATGATTGTTACAGCCAAGTAAAAAGGATAAATATGCTTGGATATTATGGTTATTACGAATCCATGATTTTAATTTTACAGAGCACCGTAACTATTCAAGTGATTTTATAGGAAAGTTCAAACATTAACATAAGCTATTTTTAATTTTAAATATGTGTATAGAACACATTAATTAGGTCATTCGGGTGATCTGAAACAAGAACTTTAACCACGAACTTTAATTACATTTGGGGCTGTTTTTTTGTTAGGTCTCTTCCTAGCCCATCAATGCCATCATGACTATTTAGCCCATCATCTGTTTCATTCTTTAACTAGGTACCCCCAAACAACAAGGAAGATGATGATGATGAAGATGAATGGATGTGGCATTTGGCACTTAGAAAATGTTGGATTTCTTTTGATATCGGAATGGGAACCTATAAAATGTTTGTAGTAGTCGTTATAACAAAATATTATTATGGATGTGGATGATTTTGATTTTTTGGACGTGGTTGATGGGTGTGGATGTTTTTTGTAGTGATTAGTTGGATGTCTATTGTAGTGCTTAGTCCTTTTTAATTTTCAAAGCATGTTAGTAATTTAGTATATTACTTGTTTTTATTTAGTTTTACTTTTTGGTATGTTTGTAGTAAAAAGTAAATTATTTACTTTAGATTGTGATTTTTTTTAAAATTTTAAATTTAAAAGCTAACACAATTTAAAAAAAAAAAAAAAAACAAAGCGTGCCAAATATGAAGTTGAAAACAATATAAAAAAGCAAAAATAAAAAATAAAAAACCTAAAATCCGACTCCGCTCCAACAAGTCCAAGTCGGAGTCAGAGTCGGAACGGAGGATACACATGTTAGAGTCAGAGGATGCTCATACCGACTCCGATCCGACTTGATCGGTGCTCAGCCCTAACCTTACAATTTGATTGATACAACAATTAGACATATTCGACTAAATAATTAGATGAGGTTTGGATAAAGAGTTTAAATAAGATGAGTTGAGATGAAAGTTAAAAGTTGAATAAAATATAATTAGAATATTATATTTTAATATTATTATTATTTTGAGATTGAAAAAAATTGAATTGTTTATTATAGTTTGTGTAAAAATTTGAGATAATTATAATGATTAGATTAGATAAAATAAAATTAACTAAAATCAATTCTCAATTCAAACGAAACCTTAGGGTCCTTTTTCCGGGTGGTGGCTTTATGTGCTACCCCACAAGTACTCCAAAGCTACGACGTTACTCCAAAGCGATGGATAATCTTTTGGAAAGAGCGTAGAACGTATATTGTGCCAATTAGAAGAAAGTACTGCAGGAGGAAATGGGGCCGATCTTGTCATTAATTTTGTGTGGGTCATTATTTAATTTTGCATTTTTTTCTGTACAGGTGATTAGCTGTTTATCTGTCCATTTTCCCACCTCTTCCGCTTGTGTGTGGCGGTTCTAATTGCATGCACTGTTCGACTTCGCAATGAAATTCCAGTGAATTAAACCCATAACCTTTAGCTTTGATATCACTTATCAGATGGCAATTAGAACCCCGCAATCAAGTCTTTTATAGCACCCCGCAAGCTTATTTCGGAATCAGAGAGATTGATACATGGACACACCCAACAATAAAGGACACCAGCTCTCCACCCCCACGAGTATAGACGCCAGGACCTTGACATGATGTGTGGGAAACAGAGTTAATTTCCATGCAACAACCGACGGTCCTTTAGTTATTCAAAGTTTAGGTCCTGAATAATATCGACTAGTAGTGGAATATACAAGGGTCACCAGAGCAGAGCCTATGGCAGGTGGATATCAAAAACTAGTCTGAGCTGGTTTACACAGTTATTTGGCCTAGGGTGCTTCAAGATGAGGCAAGTCTGAATGGCTGAAAACTTTCAGGGGATGGCCTGCCTGAGTGCATAGTTACAGAAGTATTATATGTGATATCTAGGATGGACTGATCCATGATATTTGGGAAACCCATAAATAGGCAGGCAAATTATAAAGTGGGAGTGAAAAAGAAACATACAGCTTTATTACAATCACTCAAACATTAAGATACTACAAGTATTTTTACACACAGAGACATAAAAAGTGAAAAAGAAACACAGCTTTATTACAAGCACTCAAACATTAAGATACTACAAGTCTTTTTACACACACGAAGGCCTAAAAATTAAATGCTTGATCTTGAACATATGAAAGAACAAGCTCTCACAAAAGCGAAGACCAAATTGAACACTTGCGTAGCCTCTGATCATGAGGGTCCATAAAAGGTGAGTGAGAAGAAAAAGATGGTAAAGAAAGTGTGAGAGAAAAAAGGGAGAATGAAAGTCATAGGATTGGAGGACGATGGTGGCTGAGAGGCTGTGAGAGAGAATTCTAGGGAAAGAAAAAGATTTGGAGGAAGTCATACTCGGTGGTGGGTAGCGATGGAAGAGCCATGACGCTGGGCGAGGAAGAGGTTGTCTTCAGAACAGAGGAATCATGGAGCAACGGGTAGAAATTGCATGATGCTATCAATGGTGGTACTGATCGAACAATTGGAAGTGCCAGCTTCAGGACTCAAATCGGTACGTGAACTCTTGGTTTCTTCACTGTGGAGATCGGCCTTCTCATTTGAATGCTGTTTCTTATTTCTCAATCGCTGTAGCTCCATTTTCACATCCTTCATAGTAGGCCTATCCTCTCCTTTTATGCTTAAGCACCTTTTTGCAATATAAGAAACTTTCTTTACCTCTTCAACATTACCCTTCTTGATAATGTGGTCCTCAATAATTTCTTCTAGTAGGCGATCATCTTCTAGAGCAGAAACAAAGTATGTTGCTAGATTTTTATCTTTTTCTGCCTTGTCCAAAGAAATTACCTCCTTACCCGTTAGTAACTCTGCCAAAACAACGCCAAAGCTATAGACATCACTTTTTTCTGTTAATTGGCCACTGGGTGAGTATTCAGGGTCCAAGTACCCAAATGTTCCTTGCTCTGATCGCGTGTGATCAAGAGGAACTGGTCTTGAAGCTCCAAAGTAAGCAACTTTTGTTGTATGATTCTTGGCTAAAAGTATATTTGCAGATTTCACATCTCTGTGAATAATGGAAGGTTTCAAATCATGCAGGTATGCAAGGGCTCCTGCAGCTTCCGTTGCTATCTTCAAACGCTTTTCCCATGAGAGCAAAGATGACTTGTCTTTGTCATGGATATGGTCAGAAAGTGTCGGCCAATCTTTGATGAATTCATAAACTAGCATAGGCTCTTCTGTTTCCAAACAAAAACCCAATAGTTTAACCACATTCTTGTGGCTTATTTGAGCAATTTCATTTACAAAGTGTTTAATCTGATTGTTATCAGCAATTTTGGACTCTTTAATAGCAACCACTTTCTTATCTGTTAATACTCCTCGATATACCGTTCCATCGCCTCCTTGGCCAAGCTTTGTACCCTGGTCATAATTATTAGTGGCCTTCGCAAGTTCTCCTGCTCTGAAGATTCTAACCTCCATCGATCCTTGGTGATTAGAGTGTTGTTCTCCACCTTTGTTTTTGCAGCATTTCAGTGTGAGCTTAATGCTAATTTTTCTTGTTTTTATCACCCAATATACCCCAGCGCTTCCAACTAGAGCCACTGAGAGGGCTATGGCGATAACTACACATAGTTGACCATGGAGATCAGCTAATAAAAATATTTCTATTATTCCAATTTTGGAAAATATATAACAGTTTTAAAAATTAAAGAACCAAATATGTAACATATGCATATTGGTTTCCGGATTAAGACAGCATATCTAGGAATTTGGCTTATATCTAGTAAAAAAACTCATTGGAGACATCTTGTTATGCAAATATCTATAAAGACAAGATCAATTGAGGCGAATAAACGAATACATCTTGACCATTAACAAGATGCATCTAATGAATAAATCATCAATTAATGTAAGCTTGTAGAAGAATTAAAGATCTACCATGGGCGGTTTCTAATTGTAGTTCGCCTTAAAATTAAAATATAAATGAACTACAAGTTATGACAAAAAACTACGAGTACTAATGATAGATATATAACTCTTTTTACACTTTCTTTTATCTTTGTTTTAAATGGATAACACTTTTATAAAATGAGTTGTAAAATGATAATTTTAGAAAACATTCTTTCATTTAAAATGAAATTGAAAAGAATTGTATGTATATATATACACACACAAACCTATACATACAGGAAATGTACTTACCAACAACAATCTTTATTCCGTCCCATTGGTTCCCATTGTGGGGAATACAACCGGTTCCATCCTTTCTTCCGTCCCCTCGGTTCCCATTGGGGCAAGAACATGTATAACTACCGTTCGTGTTTTTACAGCTATCAGGATATGTGCAATTATTATCAGTACTTGAATTGCACTCGTCAATATCTGTGGAAAAATTTAACCTCGTGTCAAGCACAAGTTTTAAGGAACTTAAAAGTAAGTCGTTCAGTTGAAAATAAATAAATAAACGTGATAGCCAGGAGAAAGTGACACGAATTAATGCAATATTTGAAATTCTAGAATTTTTTTTTTTACTTAATTCTACGATTTAATATTGTTTGAAAGAGCAATTCATTCAATCGAGAAGTTATAAATATTGTGGATTTCATTTTATACGCATATCTATTTTTTTTTTTATAGTTGCAATATATTATTATACACAATGTACTATAATTCAGTTAATCTATACACATAAAATAAAAATATATAGGCCAAATAAATATTAAAAACTAAAATCAAAATATAAAAAAATCGGATAAATAATATTTTCAAGATATTTTTTAGAAAAAAAAAATAGACATGTTTTAAATGATGAACATAAAAAGAATTTATATATTGAAATGTAAAAGTAAAAGGAAATGTGGAGAGTAAATGAAGTATAAATAATTAAAAAATTGTTTAAATGATTAATAGTAGTACCCGCTACATGTAGTGGGTTTTTATAGTAATTTGTATTTTACATGTCCTTTTACATAATCGGATGGAACTCATTTTATGAACAACTCTTCAAATAATTTATATTTTTTATGTTATACATAAGCCATTGAGAATGGTCTTAGATTTCATAAATTTCATAATATATATATATTTATAAATATATATTTTGTAATATTCACTTCATGTTTCACATTCTCTCTGAATTGAGACGCTATCAAATTCGGGCAAGAACTTGTGGAGATCATTTTCGCCTTTCCTGTGCCCAACCAGATTTTCCTACAATCTAATGTGTAGATGAGATTTTAATTATGGTGAAAAATATTTTTTCAAATTCAAACAACGGTTAGAGAGAATTTTGATCTGAAAAGAACTGCTACAACTACAATTAGAGTTCTCACAAAAGTAAACCAACAAATTCACATGTATTCATAGGATACGTTAGATCTACTTTACAACAAAAGTAACATGTAAATTTACAATCTAATATACCGCATCAAATCATGTCAACTTAAAAATTTACATTCGTAAAATCTCTTTGTAGCTAAAACATTCTCTACTCCGAATTATACATACCTAGGCAACCATTGAGGAGGTATGGGTTTCCTTCATAACCGGGAACGCATCTACAACGGTATCCATACCAGGAATTATAACATGAGCTGTTCCTTCCGCATAGGAATTCCGACTTTGGGATAGGAGATTCACACGTTCCATTTCCAATCCCCCAATCAAAGACCACAGGAAATGTCAAAGTGGACACATTTGAAATTAGATATTTGGTGGAGAAATGGAACGCATCTTTTTTAACAATGAAAGCATAGCTGCAGGGATTGGACTTCCATACTCGTTTGTGCCCAGAAAAGCTCCTTACTTCCAAACTAGATTCTCCCAATCTTTTTGGAATCTCTACCTGGCAACACCCAATTCCAGAACAAGACCCATTGGCCACATCGTTAGTGTTTTCACAAACAGAGTGGCAGCCCGTGGAGAAGTTTCCATTGTTTATGGTACCATTAAGGTAAGCATCAGTGTCACAACCAATAGCCACGAACAAGTTGTGGGTGTAAGAAAATGACTTGGAGAAATTTACAAGTAAACCACTATTTCGAGACACCAGGGTACCCAACTCGTTGAAACATTCATAGGCAGGGTTCCCAAAGAGTAACTCAAATTGACCTTCGAGGGAAATGTTCTTTACAACGAAATTTCTATACATTGGTTGGCGGGTTTTGCCGGAAGAATCGTATGTGCAGTTGACGAAATAATTATAATCGAGATAACACCCATCAGAAGTGCCAAATGGAAATGGAATTTCAACATCTCCACACCGATCATTGCAGTTAGGCTTTGCTAATAGAGTTGATGCTGCTACTGCTAGAATTGTTGCAGAAACTGCCATTTCTAATATTAATATGACACCAATGACCCATGTCATGTTGATCACTTGCAAGAACATCATCTTTGAAAAACACGCACCCCCTCTCTCTCTACTAGCGGCGAAGGTTTCGTTTGTTTTGTTCGAAATAGTGCTCCCAATAGATGGATACGGAAGTCTTAATGGGCATGCATTTGGAAGGAACTTGGAAAATCCAGGCAGAGCCATAATTTCCCGACTTTCGAATCATTAGCAATCTTTAGTTTTACTTCTCAATATATAATAGCAGGCAGCAATCAATTTCTAAGGACGCAGAAGTTGGTGAGTTCAATATCATTTCTTTTTACAAACATTTCAACCTTCCTAGTGCTCCATAGATTTTTATTTCACATGTCCTCGCTTTGCGGGCTATCCTTTCTTTATAGGCGTGAGCACGTGACAAGGGGCAAATTTTGAGGGAAAAAGAAAGAATAAAAAAAAAAAGTAAGATTCCATATTCTCTCACCATTCATACTTTTTTTTTTTAATAAATATATAGTGTATGAATGATAAATAAGACAATTTAATTAGTTTAATAAAAATAAAAAATAATAAAAAAATAAATTTAAAATATATAATGTATGTGGTGTGAGATAATGAATAGTATCAATAATCACCTATGTATGAGTCTACATTGTAATTTGCTGCATCTTCTACATGATAGCTTGTGACTAGTTGGTGTAAATTGAAACTAATGGCATCTGGTATAAAAATGAAATAAAATAAGTTGAGATAAATTGACAAGCTCGATTTGGACTCATTCATTTCATCTTATTATTATAATTTTTATAACTTTTTACATAAAATATAATAAATAATTTAATCTTTTTAAATATTAAAATAATATTATTATTAAAAATTAATATTTTAAAAATATTAATTGATGTCCTTGATTAATAGAAAAAATAAAATAAAATAATTAGTGTCCTTCTCGCTGGCAGTGGCAGCTGCGACATGACGGAGCCACCCCACAGGGCCACTAGTACTCCAAAGCTACGAGGTTACTTTTTTCTCAGTGCAACTTTTTTTTCAATTTTTTAGTTTTTTTAACGGCCATTCATTTCGCAGATCCTATGTATCTCGCATCGGCTGGGTAATTCTGTAGGGCTAACGAAGAAATCTACCAAATGATTTCTTTATTTATTTTTACTTAACGATTAAAAAAGTTATTTATTTATTTATTTATAATTTTGTGAATTTTTTAATATATATATTTATAAAAAAAAAAAAAAAACCAAAAATACACGTTGGGTGAGAGTTATATGTGAGTGAGTGTAGCATTGCCCATTCTGTAGATACTAGATATCTCAAAAGGTGTTAATTACTCGTGGTGGATGCCTTGCTTTCATGGTCTATAGTGCTTATAAGAAAAAGAGGGATCCTAAGGTTTGATTTTGTAAGATGGAGGGGCGCCCACATGGGCTGACCCCCTCCTTTGCAGTGCTTGCAGTGCATGGCATTAGCATGCGTTACTTGACTTGTAACACATGCCTTAAAGCCATGCGTTACCTCTGTAGTGTAATTGCATGATAACTGTATAATAAAGGTTGGCTTTTAAGGTTAGTCATGTGGGTGATTATATAAATAGTCTCCACCTCAGTTGATTCAATTAATTATTTGAAATATACAAAAGTTTTCTCTCTTTTTGTTCTCTCTTGATAAAGTATTTAGACTATAGGTTTGTTAAGTGATACTCTAGTTTTATACTACGTAATACACTTCGCCACTAAGAAGAAACGCTTGTCAATTATCAATCTGGAAAAACTTATGAAACAATTTTATAAGCTGAACTTGAGGAATTTTTTTTCTACTGTACTTTCTTACAGATTTGTATACAGAAAGTCCTTTATTTTATCTCATTTTAATATTTAAAGAGCATAAATATAAAGACTTTTTAATTTTTAATTTTTAACTTTTTTTATTTAATTATTACAAATTTCTAAACTTATAAACAAAATACAAAAAATAATTCAACTTTTTTCAAATCTTAAAACAAAAATAATATTAAGAAATAATATTATAATAATATTTTAATTTTATAATATTTTATTTAATTTTTTCTCTCACTTTCTAAAACTCTATAAAATATTATAATTCAAATCATTTTATTACTATTTATAAATTATTTTACAATT
This sequence comes from Pterocarya stenoptera, assembly GCA_003123785.1. Lineage (NCBI taxonomy): Eukaryota > Viridiplantae > Streptophyta > Magnoliopsida > Fagales > Juglandaceae > Pterocarya > Pterocarya stenoptera. The sequence continues at coordinate 132,393 of QEOT01000503.1, forward strand.
ATTTATAGATCATTTCATCTAACTATCCGAGACCTAAAGATATATTGGTGGGCTGGTAAAGAAACATTTTAAAATATAGTAGTACGTTAATAAATATAATAATTAAATTTATTTTTTTATTAATTTAAAATTTTAAAATAAATAATAATTTTATATAATATCATAATAAATCTTAAATTTAACTTTACATTTTACTCATTTAATTAGATATTTTATGTATCAATTATTAAAATAAAATGTTATTTAGTATCTTTAATGTTACAATATAATTTTTTAATATAATTTTTGTTTTAGAATTTAAAACAGTTGAATTGTTTATTATAAATTTTTTAAAAATTTAGAAAAATTATAATAATTAGATAAAATGTGATGAAATTATTTGAAAAAATAAAATAATTATATATAAATATGTGAGAAATGTTACCTATAGTTTTAAAGTGTATAAATATTGTGCACTTTCAATATAGGGTACATTGTGAAAAAGTTAATTTTTTTCTGTGCGGATACTAAATTTTTTCTATATTTTTTAAAATGAAGTGCCCCATACTTGCATTTCTTAAGATTGTATAAATAATTTTTCTATATAAAATAAGAAGATAACAAAGTATCTTTGATATCGGATTAAAAGAAAGTTATCCAATATGGTATTAAGAAATTCTTGAATATGCAAGAATTACAAGCTTTATTTATATATATATATATATTTATATATATATTTATATATATAATCTAGTTTTAAAAACTATGTATCCTTGGAGTATGTCATTTATCCTTCGAACGTGTAAAAATTAAATCTAAAAAAATCAAAAGGACATTAGCAAATTAATAAACTAGCTATATTGGCGTTCTTTAGTTGCGGGAATAACTAATTTGTCCAAAACAGCCTCGTTTTGAGTTTTTTTTTTTTTTTTTAAACTTCTGCCTATAATTCTTGATTTCAAATTTTCAATTAACTTTGAGCAAACCCTTTTGAACTCAATTAGGACGTTGTGTTTGTTCTGGCATTAAACTAAAATAAAAACTAAAAAAAATATTTTTTTCCGAAAAATATATTTGGTAAAATCTATCATTTTCTGTTAGCTAGGTGAAACTCGAAAAAGTGTTTGAGGAAAATATTTCTAGGCACTAGATTGGCTGCACCAAGCTTTCTAGGTACATGAACATACCCTAGAGAAAGCCCTCTCTCCCTTTTATTTCTAAAGTAAAAAAAAAAAAAAGTCTCTTGAACATTTACATCTCTTTCTCTGGATGTGGGGTTTGAAATCTCTGCTTTAGGTAGAGTGTGGTCATTCAGACGGCTTATCTATATAGAATTATAAAAATTAAAATTATACCGATTACAAAAAAATTTGTGTATCGGTAAAATCCTAACCATGAATAGTTGATTTGTAATTTTAGATTTCCCATGTATGTATTAGGTTATAGCTATAACTTCACTTTTATAAATGAATAAATTTATTTCCCAAAAAAAAAAGAATGGGTTGGCTAGAGAGTCATTTGCATACCATCAGTACCTTCGGTCTGTTGAAAATTTGTCCTCTACAAGAGAATGTATAAGAAAAAAGCATACACAAAACATCTTTATTATTCTTAGAAAAATTCTATTATAAAATTGATGTGTAGAGCACACTTATAAAAATATTTACATGATATAATTTGATCAAAAAGATAAATTTTAAAATTTAAATTTTACAAATTAAATCTTTTATTTAATTAATGTGGATTATTCTATTCTACCGAATAGAATAAATCTTATTTTTAATTCAGATTTGGATTGCTCCGTGGGTGATCCGCCAATGATAGTTTGTTGTCAAACATATATAGCATCTCAGACCCTCGGTGACAGCTCAGCAATCAACTCAGAATAATTTAATTGAAGATAGTGCACGCGAGTTACCTAAGTCGATAATGCTGAACTAGAGAAAAAGAGCTTCAAGAGTGATCCCCTCCATTTTTAAAAAGCCCTCGACAGAAGAATACTGTTATAAAATTCAAGACTAAGAAAATTCAAGACTTAGAAAGAAGAACTAAAACCCGTCCCACAGCAATAAATCATTTCCTATTCATCCGAACATAAGGGAAGCCTCAACTCCTCTAATTACAGAAGAGAGGTCCGAAACTGAGAGCCAAGTCGCATTAATTCCCTGAGCACCTGTTTTTGCGAAGCCGTCCGCTGCTGCTTTAGTTTCTCTGAAAGAGTGAGATAATGCTGAACTTGATGATGAGTTTGTATATAAGCAATGGGTGCAGGATTATCATGATTAGCTGTAACTAATCTTTATGCATGATCTCTTCGTTAGTCGTGATCGTGCTGCTCATGTAACCCACTATAAAAACAGAGCAATAAAATATATCAAGTCAGGTATCAAATTAAAGTGTTATTGATCGGAACTTCAAAAAAAAAAAAAAAAAAAGTGTTATTGATCGGTGATATTTTATCTTGTAGAGCCATCCAGCTGGATCCCCTCCCCGAAACACTGGAAAATCCAGGTGGGCTGGTCTTGTGTACACCTCCCCATGTGACTGGTTATTCTCATCTCGATAATGCAGCCCTGAGGGAGATTCTCCTTGGTGAGGGCTTTGATTCTTTTTCTGTAGCACATGAGTTAAAGCTGCTAACTGTTTCTGGACAGTGTATTTTAGGGCACCATCTTGGTTTCCAAGCTGTGATACTGACTTTCCAAGCTGTGAAACTGATTCTCCATCCTGCCTCCTCATGTGACTGGTTATTCTCATCTCGATAATGCAGCCCTGAGGAAGATTCTCCTTGGTGAGTGCTTTGATTCTTTTTCTGTAGCGCATGAGTTAAAGCCGCGAACTGTTTCTAGACAGTGTTTTTTAGGGCACCATCTCGAGTTTCCAAGCTGTGAAACTGATTCTCCATCCTGCCTCCCCATGTGACTGGTTATTCTCATCTCGATAATGCAGCCCTGAGGAAGATTCTCCTTGATGAGGGCTTTGATTCCTTTTCTGTAGCGCATGAGTTAAAGCTGCCAACTGTTGCTGGACAGTGTTTTTTAGGGCACCATCTCGATTTCCAAGCTGTGATACTGGCTTTCCAGGCTGTGGAACTGATTCTTTGTTTGCATGTCTAACTTATTTTAATTTATTATTATAATATTTTTAAATTTTAATATAAAATATAATAAATAATTTAATTTTTTTAAATTTTAAAATAATTTTAATATTAAAAAATAATATTTTAATAATATTTTATTATTTTAACTCAGTCTAACTTAATTTAACATTCAAACACATCCAATCTTACCGCTTCAAACATTGAAAGTTGTAAGAGAGAAATTGAGAGTTTTGATACTTTTCTGATAAAAATCCTTAAGGGTTACTATCGACTACTACCATTTACTCCCTATGTGTACATGTAGCTTTGTTTATTTTTTTCTCCTCCTTGGACTCCCACATTTTTGCTGTCCGAAATTTGAAAACTGTCATAAACTTGTGGTAGAAGTCTCATTCTCCTTCGGGTCCATTCGTCTCAAATAGAGAAGACACATAAACTCTCTCTCTCTCTCCCCATCCTAAACTGATCAGAGTTCTCATTGGCTGTTGAAAATGTCTGCAATAGCTCATAAGTGTCCATCACTTTGTTCTCATGGAAATCCTAAACTCATTTCCATCTTCAAAAAGCTGGCCAGATACAACTGGGCATAGAATTGAAGTTGAACCAACAGTTTCGTCACAATGCTAACGAAAAACTAAATGGCAACATAAGGAAGGAAAAAGGAACCAAACACTCACGAATGCTTTTTGCAATTTTCACCAGCACCATAGAATCAAATATATCTGAGCGTAAAAGGTGTTATTCAGATCACACTAAAACATACGCAATAACTCAATTTCCTTAAGGAAAATACTATTATACCCATTCCATTTGACACCTCCAGTTGACCACTTGCCTAAAAAAAATTAATGATTAAAGAAGTTATTTTTAAGTGTATTTAGATTTTTTTAAAATCTTTAAATGTATTAAAAAAATGTGAAAAAAAAAGAAAAAAAAAAGAAATTTCTTTTACACTGGGCGGTAAGCCCAGCGGTCAAATTGGGGCGACATAATAGCCGCATCCATTTCCTTAATAACTACTAGAATCATATTGGAAACATTAATTAAATTCCCCTCATCACTTACTATTTCGAGTGCAGAATTGTTGAGGATACACTGCCTTAATCTAAGGCTTGACCTATGTGACTTAATGTAGACCTTAATTTTAGGAGATTGCTTTGTATATACTTTCCATTCTTACATTCTATATTAATTGTAAGTGATTTTGTAATTATTTCATACGATATGTAAATTACTATAAATGACAAATTACTCACCACTTCAAAGTGTGGTGGTTTCATCAAGCCTTCTCATGGTATCAAGAGCCCATAAGGATTAGCATCCCTCGATCCCTCCCTCCTCCTCCCCTAAGGCTGCCGAGCCCATCCTTCTCCCTTTCAACACCATGATTGACATGGTAACCATCAAGCTTTCCTCTACCAACTATCTCCTATGGAAAAGCCAACTTCTCCCTCTTCTTGAAAGCCAAGAATTACTTGGCTATGTCGATGGAACCCTTGAGTCTCCCCCCCGATTTGACCCAGCCACTTCACAGATGCCTAATCCCAAACACTTGGCGTGGAGAGTCACTGACAAGCGACTACTTAGTCTTCTCCTCTCTTTCCTCACCGAGGAAGCTATGGCTGAGATCGTTGGTCTCTCCACTTCTCGTGAGGTCTAGCTCGTCTTGGAAAACACCTTCAGCCACTGCTTCAAGGCTTGAGAAATTTGCCTCAAAGATGATCCTCAGTTGATGAAGCGCGGTACTCAGTCCATCACTGAGTATGCCCATGCCTTCAAGGCACTCTGTGACTAGCTTCAAGCAATTGGTTGTCCAGTCGACGACACCGATAAGGTACACTGGTTCCTCTGAGGTCTTGGCTCTGATTTTTCTTTCTTCTCCACTATGCAGATGGCTGTTACGAACCTCCCCCGTTTTGCTGACTTGATCTCCAAGGCTAAGAGCTTTGAGCTCTTTCAAAAATCTCTTGAGTCTTCGAGTTCATCTCCAGCATCTTTCACAGCCACCAACCACAGCCGTGATTGTGCGAACCAGAGAGGAAATTCCTCTCGCACCCAATGCGGATTGTAACATCCCGTATTTTAGTGTTATTTTAATGAATGATTAATTTAAATTATTTAGTGGTTGGTTCTCTTATTTTAATTTATGGGAGTTTTTAAATATTAATTTATAATATTTTAAGTTGTGAAAATTAATTTCTTATGTGTTTTCTTAGTAGTATTTATTGTTTTGTATTTAAAGTGATCTTTAATTTAAATTGGGTTGTTTTTGGAGTTTAAAATTAATATTGTTTTAATTAAGCATTTCACTGCGTTTGAATTATTTTATTTAGTTAGTAGTTTTAAAATCCTTTTCGTTGGATCATTTTCGAGACCCCAGAGGTGAGGATTGGATCTCTTCTTTTTCCCTTCCCTTTTCTTTTTCTCTTTTTCTTTCTTTTCTTCCTTTTTCTTTTCTTCCCCTGCTTCCGCGCGCGACCAGCCCTCTCTCCCTCCTCTCTTTCCTTCGGCCGAATGCTTCTCCCCACCCATGCTCCGCCGCGCGCCGCTCGTGGCCGCCACCGCCCAGCCCAACCTCATCCCCACCGGCCGGCGACCTCCCACCACCAAACC
>QEOT01000503.1:145149-176060 GCA_003123785.1 Pterocarya stenoptera
ATTAGTTGCTTAAATATGTTTTTATTTTGAGATTGGTTAGGTTATAACTTACCTGTGGTACCATTTAATGGTACTGCAGATTTTGATTATGATGATGCAGGTGCCGAGCCTGAGGATTTGGCTCCGCCGGAGGAGTGATCTGGGATCACTCGAGTTATGTTTCTTTTTCTGCTTTTGTATATTTTATGGGACATTTGGTTTATGTTTTAAACGCTTTGTATTTGGATATCTGTATTAAACTAAAACTCTGGTACTAGTGACTTAATTATTATTATCCGCTGCGTATTTATTCTGTGCACTGTTTATTTGTTGCACACACTTGACACTTGTTCGTTGGGATGTGTGACCGTGTGTCATCATCCTGACGTCACGATTCCCGAGGCTTTTTATACGTGGGAGTCGGGGCGTCACACGGATGCAGCAATGGCCACTCCTCTTCAAATCGCGGCCATGGACGCACCTCCTCTGGTCATGGGCATCGCCCCCCCTGCTGCCAAATCTGCCTCATTGAAGGACACTACGTCGATCGCTACAACTAGCATTATGTACGCCATGATTCTTCTGCTCACCTTGTCGAGGCCTTCAAACACTCTTGCTTTGTTTCAGAAAGTGAAACTCCCAATTGGTACTTAGATACTAGGGCTTCGACCCACATGACCACCGACTCATCTATTGTGGATCACTCAAATACTTACACAGGTAAGGATTGTGTAATTGTAGGGAATGGTGCCTCTCTACCAATAACTCATACGGGTATCATTTCTCCAAATCCAAATCTTCATTTACTTGATGTTTTGGTTGTTCCTCATCTCACTAAAAATATCTTGTCAATTAATAAGTTAACCTCTGATTTTTCATTATCTGTTACATTTACTAATAATCTTTTCACTATCCAGAATTGCCAAACGGGAAGGATGGTGCCAACCGGTAAAAGAGATGGTGGCTTATATATGCTGGAGCGTGGCTAATAAGTTTTTATTTCTATTCTTAAAAATAAATCTCTTCATGCTCATATGATTTATGGCATGCTCACCTTGGACATGTGAATCATTATATTATTTATTTTTTAAATGAAAATGGTCACATTTTTCTTACATCTTTATTGCCTTCTCCCAAATTGTGTGGTACATGCCAACTTGCGAAAATCATTGTTTGCTTTATTCACGTAATGAACGTCGATAGTCTAATGTGTTGGATTTAATTCATTGTGACATATGGGGCCCTTCCCCCGTCAAATCCACCTTAGGTTTTGCCCACTATGTTCTCTTCATTGATGATTTTTCTTGCTTCACTTGGTTATACCCTATGAAATTAAAATTTGACTTTTATGATGTTTTCCGCCAATTTCAAACATTTGTGGAAAATCAACATTCTGCTCGTATAAAAATTTTTCAAAGCGATGGCGGTGCCGAATTCACTAGTCATCGTTTCAAAGATCACCTTTGCACCTCTGGTATCCATCATCAACTCTCTTGCCCATACACACCTACTCAAAATGGTCGTGTTGAACGGAAATACAGTCATGTTAACGAGACAGGTTTGGCCTTTCTTTTTCACTCTCACCTTTCTCCTCACTTTTGGGTTGACGCCTTCAGCACTGCAGCTTACATCATGAACCGATTGCCCACACCACTTCTTGGAGGTAAGTCACCTTTTGAGCTTCTCTATCATTCCTCCCCTAATTATGCAAATTTTCATCCCTTTCGTTGTCGTGTTTATCCTTGTTTGCTTGATTATATGCCTAACAAATTTTTCCCACGTAGCATTCCATGCATTTTTCTAGGTTATAGTCCCTCATATAAAGGTTTTCATTGTCTTGATCCCACCACCTCTAGGCTATATATCACCCAACATGCTCAGTTTGATGAAAATCATTTTCCCTTTCTAGATAAATCTTAGTCTTAGCCCATATCCTCTCTCAATTTTTTCAATTTTTTGGAACCCAGCATGCTCGATATTGAAACACCTCCCTCTTCTCCCAAGCACCATTCCCCACCCATTAAACCATCTGGATCTAGCCCGTGTGCTATTTGTACTGACTTAGTGGATGAATCTTTGCAGGCTACTGACTCTCTTGTAGGTTCTTCTTCGCCGCACCAGACCACGAGCCCGCCTCCTATTGAGTCTGCCACCGACCCTCACATTACGGATCTCACTCCTGCTCCATCATTCTTTTTGGGTTCTCACCCTATGCTCACATGAGCTAAAGCTGATATTTTTAAAACTCGTCATCCGAAAAATATTGGTGTTTTGGGATCCTCTGGTCTTCTTTCTACTCTACTTGTATCTACTGAGCCTAAAGGATTCAAATCTACTACTAAAATCTTGCTTGGCTTGTGGCTATGGATGACGAAGTTCGTGCCTTGCAATATAACCACAGTTGGATTTTGGTCCCGCGACCCGCTAACACAAACATTGTGGGTTTCAAATGGGTGTTCCGAACCAAATATCTATCTGATGGATTTGTTAAGCGTCTCAAAACTCACCTTGTTGCCAAAGGCTATACTCAGGTACCTAGTCTTGACTATACCGATACTTTTAGCTCTGTTATCAAGACTACCACAATATTTTTTAAAAAAATAACAAAATCACAATATTATTAAAAAACACTTACATAATTACTAAGTAAAAATAAAAAATAAAAAATAAAAAATCAAGATAGTAGAATAGAGTGGTAGAAAGGAGCGGTGAAAGTAGTATTTTCCAAATCCTTACATACTTATGCCTGCATTGTGGGCAAACTCTACTGGACTGAAATCAGGAAATTAAGTAAAAAACAAACCCAATGTTACGGCCCATGGCCCAACCTAGCTACAGTACTACTAAATAAGGATTACTAAACTACTATGACTTCAAACAGGCTATAGCCCACAACAAGCCCTTCATAACCATGGCCCATCCCAGGCATTTGTCTTCATGTGAATAAACCCACGCAGCAACAAGACTTCAGATCACTTCTCTTCAACGGTAAGTACACTTGGCCGACAAAGTACTCTCCTCTGGAACCCTAACTCCATTCGTTTTCTTCCTTTCGCACGTCCAGGCCTCTCTCATGAGTTCTTCCTCTTCGCATGGTTCTCAAGTGTTCTTCCCCTTCTCATAGTTCTCCTGGCCCGATTGTTACAATTTTTTTAATATTTTACTCGTTGACATCAGCGGGATGCTGATTCTCCAAGCATCCCTAATCGTCGAATGAGTGTAAGGAGTTAGGCTAATTTAGTTATACATATGGGATAAAATAAAAGTTAAAAGTTGAATAAAATATTTTTAGAATATAATTTGAAAATTTTGAATTATTTATTGTATTTTTTTTTTTAAATTTAAAAAAGTTATAATAATTAGATTAGAACAAATAAAATGGTTTGTGAAAACAAACCAACCCTTAATTTCTCTGCAACCACAAAACAGGTAACAAATTGAGAAAACAAAAGAATTATACATAAATATGTGAGTAATGTTACTTACAATTTTAAAGTGTGTAAAGATCGCATGCTTTCAAAATCGAGTAAATCATGAAAAGTTAATTTTTTAACATGGATTCTAAATTTTTTCTATTCTTTTCAAATGAAGTGCACGATATTTGCATCCAATAAGATTGTACAAATCATTTTCCTATATAAAATAAGAAAGATGACAAAGTATCTTTGATATCCAATATAGTACCAAGAAACTCTTGAATACGCAAGAATTACTAGCTGTTGTCGTTGGTTTTTTTTTTTTTTGTAATATATATATAAATATATATATTTATATAATCTAGTTTTAAAAACTATGTATCCTTGAAGTATGTGATTTATCCTTTGAACATGTAAAAATTAAAATGAAAAAAATCAAAGGACATTTAGCAAGTTTAAAAATTAGCTATATTGGCATTCGATGATCTTTAGTTGCGGGAATAACTAGTTTGTCTAAGAGCCTCGTTTTGAGATTTTTTATTTTTATTTTTTATATATAATTTCTATCTATAATTCTTAATTTTAATTAAGTTTGAGCAAACCCTTTTGAACTCAATTAGGATGTTTTGTTTGTTCTGGCATTAAATTAAAGCTAACTATAAAAAGCATTTTTTGTCGAAAATATATTTGGTAAAATCTCCCATTTTCTGTTAGCTAGGTGAAATTCGGAAAGTGTTGAGGAAAATATTTCTAGGCACTGGGTTGGCTAGAAAGTCATTTACATACCATCATTAACTTCGGTCTGTTGAAAATTTGCCCTCTACTAACATAATATTCTCACAACCATTTTTATTTCTTATAAAGTTAAAAAAAAAAAAAAAAAAAAAAAGCAAAAAACAAGAAAGAAAGAAAGAAAGTAATTCTATAAAAATTGCCATCGACCAATCTGCCCCATCACCCTCTATTGTTCTAAATTAAATTGAATTAATATATGATATAATCTAATTGAAGAGAGAATATTTAAGAAAAAGGCACATACAAAACATCTTGATTATTCTCAAAAACATTCTATTATAAAATCGGCATGTAGAGCACACTTTCATTTTTATTTTTATTTTTTATAAAGAGTGAAGGTCGCATGTCCAAGAATGACCCCCTCCTGAATTTATAAAAAGGGCATTCACTTGTGACGGAGGAATATCATGAAAAAAATAAAACAAACCATATCTGAAGCCAAACAACCTCAAATGGCAACAAAATTCCAACCAGCTAGGAACAATACATTGAGAAATTATAAGTGCAAATAAGGAAGTTCCCAACTATCCGTGCACAACAATCCCCTTAACATCCCACTTCCTATATCTGCTCCCATGAACGACACACCATTATTATTAGCCCCTTGTTTAGCAAGGCAATCCGTCACCATTTTTGCTTCCTTGAAAATCTGACAAATACTACAATTCAACGCACTAAATGGTATTTTAATTTCTTCCGAAAAATACCACAAATACCAAAGTGAACAACTTCCCAACTGGATCCATCCAACAATGACCGCCGAATCCGACTCCACCATAAAATCACTACGCCCCATTTGATGAGCCATTCGTAACCCATCCAGAAGTGCACGACCCTTGGCTACTGTATTTGAACCCACCCCATAATGCATTGCAAAACCAGCCATGAAACGACCCTTATCATCCCGGAAGATGGCTCCCCTACCAGCCAACCCAGGATTCCCAAAGGAACTACCATCAATATTAAGCTTTAGTCCACCCCGTCTCCGTTTTTGCCATGCAATCCCCTTAGGCATTTTCTTCACAGCCGGCACAAACAGAATATTTAATGCCTTCACAACTTCCAGATCTTTAGCACTCATCCGTTTGAAATTCCGTCTAATAGAAAATATTGCTATCAGTCTAGACTTAGCCCAACACGTTACCCCTCTCCAATCCACCACTTTTCCTTCCATCCGTGCCTTGCACCTTGCTCTCCACAAAGCCCAAGTGATTATAATAGGCATAAGTTCACGGCACATACCTGTATATGTAGACGTCGACACACGAAGCCACCATACATTGATAATCCCCTGCCAAGATCTGGTTTGCGGTAGCTGAACGCCCATCATGTTAGCAAAATAATTCCAAACTTTAGTTGCTAACTCTCCACCACATAAGACATGATCAGTAGATTCTTGTTTAGGAGAGACACAACAATTACACTTTGATACCAATGGAATCCCAAGTATAGTCATCCACCGATAAAGCCTTTCTTCTTGCTCGCCATCACACAAAGGACATTTTTTTTTTTGGAATATACTTATGCCATAGCCATTTACGCCAATGGCAAATATCGCCATGTGCCTGGATAATCTGCCCAGCAGATTTTGTTGAGAACAAACCATTCGATGACGACTACCAAACCAGAATGTTTTTGCAACTTCTTAATTTTCCTGGTGAAGATATTATTTTTTCAACCATTTGCACAAGCAAAAGAGAGGATAATTTTGCCATATCCCAACCAGCCAGCGGTATAAGCTCCGCAACCAGCAACTGAGGATCCCCCACCACCTCTTGTGAATCAACAATAGCACCATCCCCCAGCCAATTATCAAACCAGAAATTAGCTTCCCCATTTCGGATCAAAACTCTAGAATTGTTAATCACAATAGGCATCACTGATAAAATTTTCTTCCAAAATCTAGACCCCACCGAGTGAGATATAGCTGCAGGATGGTCTCCTCTCGCATATTTTGCTGTAAAAAATTTTGCCCAATATGATCTACCATCCAGTAGTTTCCAAGCGAATTTCATGAATAGTGAAGTTTGAACTTCAACAATATCTCTAATACCCAAGTCGCCTTCCTCCACCAGTAAACAAATATTCCTCCAAGCCATCCACTTTCTCTTCTTTCTCTCCTCCCCCGAACTCTAAAAAAAATTTGAGAAAATAGAATTTAGAGCTTTCAACACCCCCTTTGGTAAATTCATAACAGATAAAATATGAATTGGCATGCTAGATAAAACGTGTTTGATGAAAGTAATTTTAACTCCAAAGGATAAAATTTTACTCTTCCATCCCGCCAATGTTTTTTGCACTTTCAAAAGCAACGGTTCAAAGAGGCTAATGGTGAACCTCCCCATATGCAACGGCACCCCTAAATACACACACGACCATTTTCCCTCCACAAAACCAGTCACTTGAAGCATCTCTAATTTCCTAGCAGTTGGGAACGTAGAGGCGAAAAAAATAGAGGACTTTGCCGGGCTCACCAGCTGCCTCGACATTGCTTCATAAGCATGTGTAGTCTTCATCAGTTGAGTCACATATTTCTTTTCCCCATTGGCAAAGATAAGAATGTCTTCAACATAGAACAAATGGGAAATCAACCCACCTCCATTTGCACTAAATGGTCTGACCTTTGCCTTTTGAAAATCATCTTTTAGCATACGAGAAAAAGTTCCTGAGATAAGATAAACAGGAAAGGCAAGAGAGGATCACCTTCTCGGATACCTCGAGATGGTTGGAAAAAACCCTTCATAGCTTCGTTCAACATAATCGAACAAATAGGAGATGAAATACAATTAAAATCAGCCCCCGCCACTGTTCCGAAAAACCCAGTCTTCTCATAACTTCCAATAAAAATTTCCAATTCACTCGATCATATGCCTTCATCATATCAATTTTAAGCATGATGTTCCCACCTCTCATTTTCTTATTAATGCAATGCACAAGCTCTTGAGCAATAAAAATGTTATAAAAACTACTACGACCCTTTTAAAAAGGCCAACTGCTCTTCCGAAATCAATTTCTCCATAATCGGTGCAAGCCGATGCACCATCATCTTAGAAAGAATTTTGTACACTACCGAACATAAACTTATTGGTCTGAATTGAGAAAAACCTCTGGGGTCTTCAACTTTTGGCAATAAAACAATATTCTAGCACCAAAGAATGTAGAAAGCGGCTTCCCCTCAAAACATTACACAGCCATCCGAAGTAAATCATCTTTGACAATGTCCCAAGCATGCTGGAAAAAACTTGCTGAAAAATCATCAAAACCAAGGCTACTGTCTTGCAGAAATGACCATAATGCCTCCTTCACTTTCGGAAGAACTGAGACTCTGCACAAAGACAAGTTAATAGTATAAAAAATAACAAAATTCAGTAGATTGCCCATACCAGTGTCTTCCACGTTCACATGTGACGTCGTCAATTGAGCTTTGAAGAAATTAATAGCTTCATCAAGTAACACATCACTCAAGTCAATAACCCTACCATATGTGAGAGTCATACGTTCCAACACTTTAAATTTCTTCTTGCATCTCAGTGAGGCGTGAAAAAAATGCCATGTTGTCATCTCCTTCCGTCATCCACTTAATATTGGATTTTTGGCACCGCATGATCTCCTCTTTACGCATGACCTGCAGATGTTTTTGTTTACATCTCAATAATTCACCTTCCAACTCTTGAGAATACACATTCACAACAGACTGCTCCAGCCCTAGTAGCTCTTCTTCAATCATATTAAGCTCAGATTCCACCCTTCCAAATACCCCTAAATTCCATTGTTTCAACATTGGTTTTAATTTTTTTAGCTTCACACTAACTTGCACCATAGGACATCCTTGTACTTCCTGGTTCCAGCACTCCCGAACAACTGAGAGAAAATCCTTATGATAGCACCACATGCGTTGGAACCGGAAAGGCTTTGGACCAAACCTTACCCTATTGAAACAGTTGCGTAATCATGGGACTATGATCTAAAGATGTGCGAGATAAATACTCCATCCTGCCTTGAGGAAAATTTGAAATAAACTCAGAGTTCACCAACATTTTACCCAATCAAGCCCAAATTCACCTAACCCCTAGCCTCCCATTGCACCAAGACAATCGATTACCAGAAGATGAAATATCTAATAACCCACATTCTTGAATACAATTATTGAACTCACATCTAGCACGAGAAGAGCGGCAGGTGCCACCAATTTTTTTTCCCTTCTGAATGGATAATATTAAAGTCTCCACCAATAAACCAAGACCTCCCATCCACATTAACGTCGCCAAGGTATTGCAATAATAATCGACGCTATTGTTGAAAACAACTTGCATGCACAAAAGTAGCTGATTGAGCTGCATTATTGCATATTTTATACATTTAAAATCAATATATTTTTAGTTGTTTTATTATTTTATCATTAATTTTAGATGGAAAAATGGTTAAAAGTAATAAATCCAAGTTGTGATTTAAATTGATTAAAAGCATAGTTTATGCTTAATTTTATAACTTGTGATTTAATTGTGTAATATTTTCTCCATGCACAACACACTTTTAATATTTTAATCTAGTTTTATTTTATCTTTAATTAATTATTTATTTTATTTTCTTTCTCTAGTTTTATTTTTGTTTCTTTGATTATTATTTATTTTGCTCGTCTAGGTTTTATTTTATTTTATTTTTATTTTATTTTCTGTTTTACAGGACCCTTTAAATGGCGTGTCCTTTTATTCAGTAGAGAAAAGCGACATGTCGTTTTCGCGGCGAATGGTTTCACTGCTTTCTGCTAAACGACTTGCCGTTTTGTCTATAAACAAAAACTACAAGTCGATGTCGACATCTTCAACCTCCCGTTTCCAGCACAGTCTCCTTGCATGCATTCGGCAGCTCCTCCACGCCACCGTGAACCACCACTGCGCTGCCACCAGCCGAACCTTCACGTAACCTCCACACCACCTCTGTTTTTCCTCCTTAAAACAGAGCACCATTCACCACCCTCATTACCCAGCTGCAGCACCTTGCACCTCCATGAAGCCACCTCTGCTCAACCTTCTCCTGCACATGAAGACGCAGCACGGGAAGGGAAAGAAAATAAAAGGCTAAAAGCTGCTGCGAGACTGGACAAAAATCATGTGATGGACAACTCACACAGGGACCCCAGTGGCTTTGTTTGGAATATTTTTGCTATAGTGTTAGGACGCACGGATGTAAAAACTTGACGGAATCAAGATGAAAAACATAAAATTAAGAAATGCATGCGATTTCGTTTGGACGGGCACGAAGACACGGAACGTGAAATGAAGAAGAAGAAGAAAAATAAAAGAAAAACCAGTGGAATAAAAAGCTTTTCGGACAGCAACGGAGAAGACGCTGGGCAGTGGGAGATGAACTGGAAAGAGGGCGATTCTTCTACATGTGGGGAACAATACAGACGCACATAGGCCAGCGACAGATGGAATATCTTTCTCAGTGGACGAAAACATGCAACTCATTCAGTTTCCAGAAATAATTCAAAGGAGCACATGCACGCAAGACCATTCGGTGGAAGAATAAAATAAAGAAAGACCATTGTCGAAGTGGCCAGCGAAGACACGGGAAGGTATGGAGTTCTATATAAAGGGATGAGGAAGAGAGAGAAACACAATTTAATTTGAGAGATTACTTCGGACAGACAGTTCGGAGAGACTCTCTAAGTCTTTTAAGTAAAGCTAGGGATGAACTTGCACAAATGAGTGTGTTTTTAGTTTATTTTTTCTTTATGTGATTGTTCTTTATTAATGCAAACTTTTATTTATCATTCTCTAATTATCAATAGTATTTTCTTATCTCCAAATAATCTTGAAATTGATTTCTT
Source organism: Pterocarya stenoptera (assembly GCA_003123785.1). Classification (NCBI taxonomy): domain Eukaryota; kingdom Viridiplantae; phylum Streptophyta; class Magnoliopsida; order Fagales; family Juglandaceae; genus Pterocarya; species Pterocarya stenoptera. The sequence continues at coordinate 155,173 of QEOT01000503.1, forward strand.
TCATAGATTCAGTCATATTTTTTCTATAGAATGGTTAAGATTCTTGATTATGTTTGGATTAATTCATTATCTTTATTGATTTAATTCTTTGCTGCAGTATTTCCTGGATATATTGTCGTCGCTGGGCTTTGTCAATAAGGATGATAATTCACAGAGCTTTAAAAAGTAGTGAATGATTGATCAAAGAGTTATCTTTCGATTAAAATGGTTTGTAGTTCTATATCTTCTAATTGGGGACTTTGGAGATGAATCCCCAATTGAGTAATTCACTGAATCAAGAATAAACAAAAATATCCGATTTGTGCAAGGAATTCATGATGCTTTACTATTTATAATTTGAGTGATCCTTACTTTTATCTTTGTAATTTTTAGTTTCTAAATCGCATTAAAACCAATCCTTTCTTATTGATCATTAAATATTTCCATTTAGTTCTTTTTATTACTTGTTGTGTTTTCTTTAATCTATCTCCCTGAGGAATCGACACTCCAAAGCTGTGCTACAATTACCGCATTATGTTTTGGGCGTAATCAGTAGCCAGCACCCGATAATTTCCCAAAGAGAACCAACCTGATAATACTTCATCCATGACTAAAACAAATTGGAATTCAATCTCCTATGCCTAAAACAGCCAAACTTTAACGCCAACGTCTATATTATGACAAAAATTATTAAGATGTAGCCATCGTGCCCAATGGGAGCACTTATTCACGAAAGAAAAGGTTCTAACAATGCTACCACCAATGGACGGTGTTTATTAATAATACGCCGTAAGCTAGCCTTCGACGAATGAATGCCCCTAATATCCCAAATGAATATTCATCAAATTAGTAATATTTATTCAACCGTGTTGTCCACTCAAGAACAGCCATAGTTTACTTCTTTTTTGCGCCCCTCAATTTTTTAAGCAGAACTTCAATTTCATTATCCGAATCATAACCTTGGGTGACTAATTCTTCTAACTCCTCACCCTCCTCCCTTTCCGACAAAAAGCTACCTTGCAACCTTGCTTCCATATGATCATCATCAGTTGCTACCTCCCCCTCTGACTTGTGACAAAGTTCATGTGCCTGTGCTTCATCAATAATTCTCAATGCACTTCTCGAAGAAGAGATCCCTTTTAACGCTTCATTCATCACCTCCTTTCCCAACATGTTTCCGGACTATTCCAAACCACTGCCAGGAATTTTTGCCATCACCAAGGTCGATTGATCTTGCTTATAGCAACCTTCCATACCGTCTTCTCCCCTAATGTCCTATCTATCCAGAACCTACCATTGTGTCTCATCTACGTTAAAGTGGCTTTGGGTGACTATATCTCTGCTAGTAGACACATACAAAATCCCCACACCACAGTTTTCTTGCTTTGTTTTTATCTCCCATATTCAATTCATAATTTCTGTCTGTCTGGCCTGATTATTTCTTTTTTCTTCCCCTCGATATATTCGTCGACCCCTCCTCTATCTTTTTTCCTCCCACAACTTTCCATTCTGTTCTCCCAGCATTGGTAACTTCGGTATCCAGCCTCTTTTTCTTCCCCTTCTTCTCTATTTTTTCTTTAGTGTTGCATTGTTTTTCCATATGGCCTTGTTCACAACACCATCCACAGAAAACTAGGACAGATTCGTAGATCACTTCTTGATAATGACTGGTTGCAAGCCCTGGCGGACCGAGCAAAAAATGATGCTTCAACGGTAGTGACACATCTATCTCTGCGCATATCCACGCAGCTTCCGGTCTCAATACACAAGCAGTAGCATTATCATGCTTCAAGAACCAACCAAATCCACCCCCAATGGTAAGCTTGATCAAAATGTTACGAGTATTTTGCAATTGACCCACAACAGACAACGATTTAAGCCCCCATCTGTTTTTGATAAACCCACGTATATGATCCAAGGATGGTCTACGGCATAGAAATTTCAGCACCACAGCAAAACGAAATGGTTCTACTGATTTAAAGATCTCCGATTGTGAAAACACAAAAAAATCTCACCATCACGGAATCTTGGTTCACATAATGGGATATCAACCTCTGGCAAAACTTAGGGTCTATTAGCCATGACATCGGCATAACCACATGCAAACCCAGCCCCATCTATCATCCGAAACTATCCAGCCAGAGCGGCAGATGCCTCCTTAACATTAACCGCCCCACTATAAGGCAGGCTTGCCGAGGAGGACGACGGGGTGGCATGGAGAACCATGCAAAAAAACCTAGGAGCCACTCCAAGCTCGAGAGAGAATTGAGTGGCACGCCATGTCAGCAAAAGTGTGTAGAGCACACTTACAAAAATGCTTACATAACATAATTTGATTGGGAAGATAAAAATTTAAATTTTACAAATTCAATCTTTTATTTAAGTGATGTGGATGGTGTGTTTTATGCGTCGACTTGAAAATAGAGTAACTCTTATTATCAACTAAGATTTGGATTACTCCTTGGGGTGATCCAACAATGATAGTTTGATGTTAGACATATATATGCATTTCAGACCCTCAGTGAAACCTTAGCAACCAACTCAGAATAATTTAATTGAAGATAGCACACGCAAGAGTAACCTAAGTCGATAATATAAGCATTGGGTGTAGGATTATCATGATTAGTTGTAACTAATCTTTATGCATGATCTCTTCTGATGTTAGTCTTAATCGTGAACTACAAATGTAACCCATGCATTATAAAAACAGAGCAATAAAATATATCAAGTCAGGTATCAAATTAAAGTGTTATTGATTGGTGATGCTTTATCTTACGCGCATCGTGTATCCCAAAGGCGGGGTGTTCAAAGAGGAATAATGCTAAATACAAGATTAAAAATGAAATAAACACATGATTGGTAGCATTAAAGAGTAGGATCCATCAATCATCAATAAAAAAAGAGTTTATTTTATATGGTTCTCTCTTTTTTGAAAGGGATATATCATCTTAGAAAACGAAATAAACACATGATTGATAGCATCAACTATTTTGCTACAGTAGAACTGGACTGAGTAATAATAATCACTATACTTCTTCATATATATTCTAGATCAATTCTATATCTATATTAGACATAAAGCAGATCGATATAGCAATACATGATGAACAAAGTACAACCTAGGCTGGGGTGTACATATATATATTTTGCATGCATTTACGCAAGTTGATATATCCTTTTAGAAACACATGCAAATTAACAAATATATAGAAACACCTCCGTAATTGATCAGGAAGACTGCTAGCAGAAGGAAATGGGCCGTTTCCTTGAAAATTGTCATGCAGGAGGAAGATATTAATTAGTGACCCACAAAAACATATGCAAATTAAGACACACACACACACATATAGCATCCTTGATAATTAAGCTGCAATATTATCATGATGTGTAATTGGCCCTTTTGATTTTGATGTTGTAAGTTGGAGGGGTGCCCACATGGGCAAACCCCTCCTCCTGTGCCGTAACGGCATGTAACACATGTCAAAATATATAGTTAAAAGCATGCTTAAGAGTTAAAGTGGCCGTTTACCACTTTATCGGTTTAAAAGCTAGCTTTTAATCCCAGTCGTATGAAATGCACTGGAAGGGCTATATATATCCCCCATCAAATGGTTCTCAGATTATTCAAAAAAAAAAAGTGTATAGAATCTCTCTTTTTGTTCTCTTTTGTAAAAGTATCTAGGCTATGAATTTGTTGATTATTACTCTAATTCATTCTATGTAGTATACTTCACTACCAAGAGGATACTCTTGAGGCTTGCTGCATTATTTGTTTAGGCTGGATACTTGTGGAGCAACTCAATAAACTGTGCTTGAGGTATTCCGCTGAGTTCTCTAACATTGGTATCAGGGCATGTTTTTTAGTTGTTCCCAATTTACTAAAAAATATTTTTTTCTGCATATTTTTTTTTTTGGATCTGTGCCATTTGTTTTGTTTTTTTTTTTTTTAAGGTTGAGCTACTTTTGCATAGACCTAGGTGCAGCGTGCACCACAGAGGTGCTGCGCACACACAAACAGTGATGCTGCATGCACCCCGGTGGTTTTGTGGGCACCAAAGAGGTAGTGCGGCACCACCTTGTTTCTAGACAAAGTCGTGTCTCGGCAGCTAAGGGTGAGGATGCGGCTGATGCTATGTCTGTGGCTGAGGCTGCGGCTACTTGAGGTGGCGGCATCTACCTTGTTGCAAATAGGCACTATTCATTTTAATAGTGCCCTAGCTGAAGGAAGAAGATGACTCAGTCATATGAGCTTGGGCCATTCGACCCATTTTGTTTTCTTTAAAAAATGAAGGTAGGTTGGACTATTTCATGGCCCTTCACTAAAGAAGCCCACGTCATCTTTAACGCAAAATAAGACATCAAAATGGCACACTTGGGTTTTAGAGGCCTTAACTCACTCTCTTAATGAGCTTGAGCAGGGGGACTCGGACCAACACTAGAGAGATTATAAAGCTTATATTGAATGGGCTAAGAAGAACTGTTGTGCACGCATTATCATATTAAGCAGTATGTACAATGATCTTATGTGTGAGTTTGAAATAAATGGTGAAGCGCAAATCGGATGGATCAATTGAAAGATATAAAGCTCGCTTAGTGGCAAAAGAATATACCCAACAAAAGGGTATAAACTATAAGGAAACTTTTTCACTAGTGGTGAGGTTTGCCTCAATTAGCCAGATTCTAGCCATAGTAGCATACATGGATTTGGAACTCTATCATATAGACGTTAAGACAACATTTCCCAATAGAGAACTAGATGAGGAGATCTATATGGATCAACCCACGGGCTTTGTGATCAAAAGTCAAGAGCGTAAGGTCTGAAAGCCCAAATGATGATCACAAAGGTATCTCATGGTATCTCATATTCCATCAAGCTATTCTCTCGAATGGGTTTATGATGATCATATAGCACCATTATGTCTATGTCAAAAGGTCCCAAAAGAGTTTCATTATGTTGTCATTATATATTGATGACATAATACTGGCTGGAAATAACAAAGGGTTGATAGTCACCACAAAAGAGTGGTTATTCTTCAATTTTGAGATAAAAATATGGGTGAGACAGAATACATTTTGGGAGTTAAGATCTATAGAGATCGATCAAAGAAACTTCTATGTTTGTCTCAATAGACTTACATAAAGAAAGTTCTTGAGCGCTTCTAAATGAGTGAATGTAAACCCATTGACACTCCTATTGCTCGAGGTGAGAGCTTGTCCAAAGATTTGTGTCCTAAGACTCAAAGAGAAATGAAAAAGATGGCTCGTGTCCCTTATGCTAATGCTATGGATAGCCTAATGTATGCAAAAATGTGTACATAGCCAGACATATGCTATGTAGTTGGCTTGGTGAGTAGATTCCAATCTAACCCTGGACTAGCTTACTAGAAAGTAGTCAAAAGAATTATGAGATATTCCAAAGGAACTGCGGATTATGTGTGATGCTATCAAGGTTTGGATTTGCAACTGAGAGGTTACAACAATACTGATTGGGAAAGTGACCTAGATGAGTACAAATCAACCACTAGTTATGTCTTTCTACTTAACAATGGCACTATTACATAGAGCAGTAAGAAACAACCTTGTATAGCCTTATCTACTATAGAGGTAGAATACGTAGCTTGTTTAGTAGCAGTTCAAGAAGCTGTTTGATTATGGAGGTTCCTTAAGCATTTAGACATTGGCACATATACTTTAGATTTCTTGACAATATTCTAAGATAGCATGGCAGCTCTCGCATATGCTAAGGACTAGTATCATGGAAGAACCAAACACAAAGATATCATATACTACTACATCAGAGACATGATAGTATAAAAAGAAGTGATGCTGAAACACCTTTCTACGATTCGCATGGTTGCTGATCCCTTGACAAAGCCTATAGCAAGAAATATTTTTGTGGAATTTAAGATTGCGTAGATTATGAATATAATTTGGGTTTCAGTTAACATTGAGATGTAAAATTTCATTTGGGATATTAATGCAATATGATTTTATTCAGTTCTTATCTTTATCGTATTGTTTTATGAATACACACATAAGTTATGTCAACAGGTTTAGATCAACTCACTTACACGAGCAATCGCTCTGGCACTTAAGTAGCGAGTGGAGATGAGACATTATGTCCCTAGGTAATTGTCCAAGGGGATAGGCACAAAGATATGCCGCCTTAGTGGGAGGTGAGATGATGTCTATTGTATTGAAAGGACCATGCATGAATAACCCCACAGTCTATGTAACTTGTGGTTAGCCAGATGCGAAATCCTTTTTGATGCCTTGGAGGTGAGCAAATGGAGGAAATCGGGTTAGGTGCTTAAGGACCGAGTAGACAAAGTTTTGTACGGTGTTGATATAGATATATGCTCTTTAAGGAAGAGAAACCAATTAAAGCTTGTAATTCATACTATATGTGCTTATTCGACCAAATGAGTAAGTGAGTAAATAGTTTCCTTCTTTCTCACTGTGTTAATCTTATATTTTATCAAGTGTCTTTTATTTACCTTTGACTTTGTCATAAGATGGAGGTTGTGACGCATGCTACTTTGGCATGCTGTCTATGGCCATGATCAATTCGGTCTAAAGAGACATTGTTAGAAAAACGGTTTGATCAAAGTTGAATGACATGAGGGCAAAGGGAAGACTATTCGACATCGTATCATTGATGACGTTTGCCAATGTCGAACTATGACGCTACACATTGGTAGCGACTAAGGCTGTGAACACATTGAAATGATTTGGTGGTAGTCAAGCATTGTTTTGAGTTTTTTTTTTTTTTTTTAACTCAAGAGGTCAAAAATGTTTGATCTGATGCGAGTGAATAAGTTTAGGACATGACAAGATACTTTAGGGATGTTGCTATGCTGATATTTTCTGGGAGAGAATTGGTATAGTGCTTTCACTTTTTTTTTTTTTTTACAGGTGTGCTTGGTGGTCACACATCCTATTTGCTTGTATGAACAAGATTGAGAACATTAGAGAGATGCATGCCTGGAGTCATGCCCACTATGTGTGAGTGAGAGATGTAAGTTGGAGGGGCACCCACATGGGCAAACCCCTCCTCCTGTGCCATAATGGCATATAAACGTCATGCGTTACATACTTAAGAGTTAAAGTGGCAAACAACCACTTTACTGGTTTAAAGGCTGGCTTTTAAGGCCAGCTGTATGAAATGCACAGGGAGGGCTATCTATAGCCTCCTCTCAAATGGTTCTCAGATTATTCCCCACCTAGACTTTGCAGGACCAGCTTATCCTCAGTGCCGTCAATTCTTCCCTCTTTGAAACTGTTCTTGCTCATGTCATGAAGTGCTCGACATCTCATCAAGTTTGGACCATGCGACAACTTATGTTCACATCTACATCTCATGCTCAATCTATGAACCTCCATTGGCTACATTAAAAAATGGACATCATCTATTACAGATTATTTCCCAAGGTCACAACTCTAGTAGAAACTCTTGTTGCTGCAAATCAACCTCTGAATAACTTCGAGATTGTATCCTTTTTATTAGCTAGTCTAGGCCCTGAATACGACTCCGTCATAATGTCAATCACAACAAGAGTTGATCCAATATCTTTGGAAGACCTCTACTATCATATGCTCACCCACAAACTTTGGTTGGAATAGCACCAACCCTCAGTTGATTTATCCTATGCAGATGCCAATGTTGCGTCACGCACTCAAGGTGGAAGAGGTGGCCGTGGCAACCGCTTCTCCAATTCTGGTGGTCGAGGTTCAAACTTTGGTTCATATCAACCAAACCTAGACAGAGGTTATGGTCGAGGCTTTTCCTCGAATCCTACACAATCAAATCCAATTTGTTAAGTTTGCAATCGCGCTGACCACACAACAATTCAACATTATCACATATTCGATGAATCCTATCAAAGTGACTGTCCATTTGAAGTCCAGGCCTTTTTCACAGCCCCCTCCTAGCAAACTGATGGTCACTGATATCCTAATTCGGGTGCCTCGCACCACATTACCTCTGATATCTCTAACTTGAACATCAACTCTGTAGAATACACTGGTTCGGAACAAATATAGATGGGCAACGATTTTGGCTTACCCATTAAACACTTTGGAACTACATGACTATCTACTCCTAATATTTCCTTTCTATTAAAAAATGTTCTTCATGTTCCTCACATCAGGAAAAACTTACTATTTGTTAAAAAATTCACTGCTGACACTAAAACACTTTATAAATTTCATCCACATTGTTTTTTTTTTTTTTTGTAAGTAGGATCAAGCCATGGGGAAAATTCTTCTGCGCAAGCCGAGTAACCATGGCCTCTACACCCTTGGCACCTCCACCAATGCCAACTCACCCACTACCCTTGTTGGTGAACACACGTCTGTCTCGCAATGGCACTTACGAATGGATCACCTAGCCTTTAAAGTTGTTTATCATGAATTGTCACATTTCTCCCTACCCACTTTCTCCAGTCAATCTAATTCATCATGTTCTATATATCTTAGTTGCAAAAGTAAACAATTACCTTTTTTAGTCACTTGTAAGTGAGCATCTGCCTCTTTTGAATTAATATTTAGTGATCTTTGGGGTCCTTCCCCTATTATTTCACAAAATGGTTTTCGATATTATATTACATTCTTTGATTCATTTAGTTGTTATACTTGGCTATATCCCATCTCTTGTAAAAGTGATGTCACAACTATTTCTATCAATTTCAAGCCCATGTGGAACGCTATTTCAACTATAAAATAAATCCCTTGAATCCGATTTGGGGGGGGGGGGGAATTTTGCCCACTTTTGACATTACTCACTTCCCTTGGAATAGTTCATTGCCTATCGTATCCACATACACATCAACAAAATGGCACATTTGAAGGCAAACACCACCACATCATTGAAACAGGCCTATCACTTCTTCATCACAATAACTTTCCTCTTCACTTTTGGGATGATGCCTTCCACACTACTTTTATCTTATTAATCGACTTCCTTCACCCTTATTACATAACAAATCACCATACGAACTATTATTCAATTATACTTCTGACTACACAATCTTAAAAGTTTTGGTTGTGCCTACTAGCCAAATCTTCACTCATATAACAAACACAAACTTCAACCACACTTCACACGCTGTATATTCCTTGGGGTCAAAAGGTAGACTAAAAAAGTTGCTTGGTCAGTTGAGTCCCAAAATTGTTGCTCTTTTGGAACCTTTTCAAAACCTTGATGTTGTTAGGAGATTGGGACGTGCTTTAAAATTTGATAGTTTTCTTTCAAATGAGATTGAAGGGGGGAAAATTTGAATTTTTTGGGATAGTACCCTAGAGGTGAGTTTAGTTCGAATGGGAGGGCAATATGTTTCTATCCAAGTAGGTGAAGGGTCTAAAAATTTTGTCCTGACAGTCATTTATGTGAAATGTACCATGGTTGAACGACGTATTTTGTGGGATTCTCTTAGTCTTCAGAATATGGGTTCCGAACCATGTATATTTGTTGGTGATTTTAATATTATCCAGAATGATTATGAGAGAAGAAGAGATAGGCCTCGACCTCTTACAGCTATGGAGGATTTTAATAATTGGATTCATCAAGGGGGGTTTGATCGAAATGGCATCCAAGGGGAGTGCCTTTTCTTGGTGTAATGGGCAATATGGCCTTGCTCGTTCTTGGGCACGGTTGGACCGTGTTCTGATGGATGCCTCTTTTCTTTCGGTATTTCCTAATGCTATTTGTTCTTATTTGACTTGTTCTACTTTGGATCATGCTCCTATTTTTATTATAGAGTTTAAACAAGACCCTTTCTCTTATGGGCCAGCCCTTTTTTGTTTCCAACAAATGTGGGTGGAACATCATAACTTTCTGGATTGTGTTCGGCAGGCTTGATCTTCTCGAGAGGGTGGTTCAGCCGTTCAGACTCTGGTTATGAAATTAAAACAGACTAAGATAGCCTTCTGGGATTGGAATAAGAGGGTCTTCGACCATACATTGGTTCGGATTATTGCTCCTGAAAATCAAGTTGAGAAGCTTGAGCAACACCTTCAATTAAACTGGGATGATAATCTAGATAGAGAGTTACAGGTGGCAAATGCGGAGTTGGCAAATTGGCGGCGTCAGGAAGAAATTCGTTTGAATAAAATGGCAATGATTAAATGGGCGATGGATGGTGACTAGAATTCCAAATTTTTTCATGCTTGCTTAGCCTATAAAAGGCATAAGCGGGTTCTAGAAATGCGGTCAAATGATATGGTGTTTGAGTCTCTGTCGAGCATTCACCAAGGTGTAGTAGATTATTTTTCATCCTTTCTACAAGGTAAACCGTCTGCTGAGCAACCTATTTTTTAGGGTCTTATTGATCCGGTTATTTCTCTAGAGGAGAATGTTGTTCTTGTTAGTGCCCCATCACTAGAGGAAGTATTTGATGCTTTGTCTTCTATCACGGTTAATAGTGTTCCTGGCCCTGATAGTTTTGGATCTGGTTTTTATAAGAGCTGTTGGGAGGTGGTTAAAAAGGATTTATGGAATGTAGTACTGGAATTCTTTGCTTCTAAGTCTCTTCCAAAGTTCTTTACAGCTTTTTATCTGGTTTTAATTCCAAAGGTGGATTCTCCAATTGGTTTTGACAAGTTTCGACCTATCAATCTGTGCTCTATTTTTTACAAACTTTGCTCCAAGATAATTGTGAATCAATTAACTAGTCTCTTACCTCGACTGGTTTCACTAGAGCAAGGTGCCTTTATCCCAGGTAGAAGTATTTTTGAGAATATCAGCCTCACTTAGGAAATGGTACATTCTCTTAATAAAAAGAATAATGGTGGCAACATTTTGTTAAAAGTAGATTTGGCAAAAGCGTATGATCGTGTGGATTGGAATTTTCTGATTCAAGTCATGTTGAGCTTTGGTTTCTCGCCCCAAGTTTGTGAATTGATCTTTTTTTGCATTTCTAGTCTCTGGTACTCGGTTATGATGAATGGGACTGTTAAAGGTTTTTTCCCGAGAGGATGTGATCTTCGATAAGGTGATCATCTTTGTCATTATTTGTTTATTATCCAGCAGGAGGTTCTTTCCCGAATGATTCATAAGAGTGTGGCTGACAATAGATTTGGTCACTTTCATTAGGCCAGAGGTACGCCTATAATTTCTCATCTAATGTATGTTAATGATGTGGTTATTTTTTCTAATGGGAGCCAAAGGTCAATTCGGGTACTTCAAGGTATTTTGGGTCAATATGAAAGATGGTCAGGATAGGCTATTAATAAACAAAAATCTACCTTGTATTGTTCGAATAGAATCTCCCTTACTCGTAGCCGGCATCTTCTCCGTAGCACAGGTTTCATGGAGGGGCAATTTCCATTCCAATATCTTGGAGTGCCCATTATCCTTGGACGTCTTAAGCAAATACATCTTGAAGGCATGGTGAATAAAGTGAGGCAAAAAATTGGTGGTTGGAAAATGCGCCTTTTGTCTTCTGGAGGGAAACTGGTTTTGTTACGTCATGTTATTTCTAATATGGCCCTTCACCTTTTTGTTGTTTTACAGGTTCCTTAAGCAGTAATTAATAAGCTACAGCAGCTAATGAGCTTTTTCTTTATGGAGAGTCTAATGGAAGAGATAAAAAGAAATGGGTGGCTTAGAAACATATTTGTAAGCCTGTGGCAGAAGGAGGTCTTAGCTTGAGGCATATCCAGGACACTAAGACAGCCTTGCACATGAGGTTTGCTTGGAACCTTCTACATGGTAACTCTCCCTGGGCAAAGTTCTTTAACGCTAAATATGTAGGATCGAAACCTTGGCTACTTATTGATGTTGATAAAGGTTCAAGATTTTAGAAAATGGTTGCTCATTGTATCCCTTTGATATTGAATAATTCCAAATGGAAAGTTAGAGAATGTGATTTTTTTTTTCTGGTATGAAAAATGGAGGGAAAATGGCCCCTTGTTTAATGATTTGCCAATTGTGGGTTAGCCTTTGTTGAAAATTAAAGAGTGTCGATTGTTAGATAGTTGGGATATGAATCTGCTTGAGAACCTGGTTGGTTTGGAGATTGTTGATGATATCTTAGTCTCTTTGTCAGGGCATAATTCGGGGAAGGATGCTCTTGTCTGGACCCAATCATAGACAGGTATGCTTTCCACTAAATCTGCATGGCATTGTATTAGATTCTAAGGCTCCTGTCTTGATTGGAATTCTTGAATTTGGCATAAAAGTCTCTCCTTGAAAATGTCTATTCAGTTTTGGAAGGCTTGGCACAGGGCTTTGAGTGTGGATGATCGGTTGCGTCGTATTGGCTTTCCTATTATTTCCAAATGTGAGTGCTGTTTTGCAAGTCAATATAAAGACATTAATCATGTCCTGTTTGAGGGAGATTCTCCTTAAAAAATATGGACATTAATCATGTCTTCTTTTTTGGACTTCCTCTTAGTAGAAATTGCAACAACCAAGTTTCTTCTTGGTTCCGGCGTGCTAAGTCCAATTAACAAGTGGGTGTTTTTTTTTTTATATATATTTTTTTATGGAAAAAGACTTCATTTCATTCAATAAACCGAAGTTACAACAGTGACTTATTAATACAAGAAAATCCAGACTATAAGCCAAACTACGCATCTGCTCTGGGACATCTCCGCACACATTGTGACGGACATTGTCTTAACTTCTCAATATCTCTTTCTTAAAAGAGAAAGCATTTTGTAAAAACAGAATTGAAAAAGTCCCCTCCATCCTCCCAGGGAGGAGGAGTACGGGACAATAAGTCCAATGGCTTATTTCATTTTTATTAATAACTAAACAACAAAAAACTACAATACAAAATACAACAAAACCAACAGAATCACAAGCACCGGCATGAACCCAAAAGGCACGCCCACCGCAAGCATCGGCTACACGAGACCAGACGGCATGAGCACCCAGCTCTTGCATTGATCACATCGTCCGGCCGTAGCATCGCCTGCCATTCTCGACTAGCTCTTACCCTAGATTACGTCCAATCTAGCGGCTCAACAGCTCACTCAGGTAAAAACTGAAGAAAAATAAAATAAAAACACTAAATAAACAATACATGGGCTCAGGAAACACAAGCCCATCCTAAACAGAAAAAAAAAAAAAAAACCCAAACTATTTACAAACAGTGAGAAGGCAGCTAGGGTTTCATCTCTGCCTATCAGCCGCCGCCGCCCAACTTTTCTTTTTTCTTTCCTTTTTCTTCTTTCCTCTTTTTTCCTTTCTCCTTCATCTGTGCATCTCCTCCTGAAAGTTGGCCTCTGCGATCGCCACCCCCTCCCTCACAAGCATCGGTCTTCCATACATCGCTCCCAACTTCTTCCGCCATTGTCCACCCTTGCACATTGCCCAACTGCCCTCTCGCCTAGCTTCCCACCACTGTCCCTCTCGCTTGTTCCCCACCATCGGCCACCTCCACCAAATCAAAAAAAACACCAGAGGCTTTTGTGGCTCATCCTTCACCCATGCACCTCCCATGGCAGCGGCTTGAGTTTCCTCAACGCGAGGGAGAAGCTTCGCACGGCCACTTGATGGCCATCGCACACCGCACGGCCACAGAGTTGTGGAGTTGTTTGGAGAAAAACAGAGGACTAGGAACCTCCTTTATTAGATCGAAAAAACACTAAAACAAAAAACACCAACAAAAGCAAACTGGAAAAGAAAGGGAAAGGAGGTGAGGGGGCAGGAGCCAAACTCACACCCCCTCAAGCAAGCTTTGGCTTGGGAAAGATTTTTTAGAAAGAAGGTGGAGGTTCTCTCTCTAGGAAGAGCTTGGTACTGATCTTACTCTAATGGTGTTTTCCACAGGTCGGTGTTTTAATTGGCCTTATGCCTGTCATAGTTACTTGGAGACTTTGGAGGAGAAGATGCCTAGCTCGAATGGAGGGCACTTTTGAATCTCATGAAGCTGTTGTCAAATCTATTTGTGTATGACTTGGTTCTCTTTGTTAGGTGATTGATACCTCTTATAGCTTGTCCGTTTTGATGGCATGATTCTTGAGACTTTACGGATTAAACCCGTTCCTTTAAAGAGAGGCAGTGCACAATCGTCAAGTGGCACAAACCGCCTTCAGGATGGTTTAAATTGAATATGGATGGTAATAGTCTTGGAAACCCGGGTTCTAGTGGTATCGGTGGGGTCATTCGTAATGATTTAGGCTGGATTGTGCAAGCGTTTGCCACTCCCATTGGTGTTGCATCTCATAATAAAGTGGGATTTCTTGCGCTTCCTAATGGCATGTGTTTGTGCAAGTCACTTCAGCTCTTCAATGTGATTGTTGAGGTTGATTCGATGGTGGTTATTTCTTGGTGGCGTAGAGGGTGGTGTGGGGTTTGGTATCTGAGGATTATTGGGAAGAATTTGTTGGTTTGGTTCAAACTATTAATTGTCGTTTTCAGCATGTACTTCGTGAAGGTAATAAGGTGGCGGATTGGTTGGCCAAGGAGGGTGCAATGGTGCTGATTTAATCCACTCAAATAATTCTTTATTGCCTCGAGTATGAGAGGTTTGCTTCGGTTGGATTCGTCTGGTCTGCCTTCTTTGAGAGTTCGATAAGTTTTTGTCTTTGGTTTTTCTGGTTGGGGCCTTGTTTATTTGGTTTTGGTTTATTAGTTTGATATTTGGGATGTTTTCTTATTTGTAAATCCCAAAGGTCCGGATTGTCACCACGGTTTTCTTCCGCCACAAGTGAGGGTTTTTAATAAAATTGGGAGGGAATCACTCATGGACATGTGACCTCCGTCTCTTCTAAAAAAAAAAAAAAACCAATATTAGAAATCATACAATAACAAATATGAGTATAAGTCTAAAATTATAATCCTAAAAATAAAAATAATAAAAACATAAGCATACTGAAAAATACCAATATTAAAACTTAACAATAATAAAATTTTAATTTTGAAATAAATTCTAAACGGGTTAAAACTGATTGCTTTCGTGTTAAGCAGGTTGACTCGTTATTGATCGTGTCTTAACCGGTCAACCCTTTTTGAGCTGAACCTGTTAATATCAAACTCAAACTCTCTAATTTTGTATTGTGTTCTGGTTGAATTCACGGGTCATGGCACATATTGCCAACCCTACCAACGATCCATGTCATAATGATCACTTGCAAGAGTATCATCCTTGGGAAACACATACCCCCGTGTGATCTCTTCTACAAGGAAATGTTTCGTTTATTTTGTTCGTATAAGCAGCTAGCGCTCTCGATAGATAGATGCTAAAGTTTAATGGGCATGCATTGGAAAGGAACTTAGGAAATCCATGCAGAGCCATGTTGTGTTTCATTTATGCTCGCCGAGGAGATCAACCTTGAATGCCTTACAATTTGATTGATAGAACAATTAGACCTATTCAACTAAATAATTAGGCGATATTTGGATAGTAAGTAAAGATGAAATGAGTTGAGATGAAAGTGAAAAGTTAAAGAAAATATTATTATAATATTATTTTTTAATATAATTATTGTTTTGAGATTAAAAAAATTAAATTATTTATTATATTTCATATAAGAATTTAAGAAAATTGTAATCATTAGATAAAAAAAAATGAAATTAATTGAGACCAAATCTAAATTCAAACGAAACCTGAGTATACTTTTTCTGGGCAGCGGGTTTACGTAGCTACCCACAAGTACTCCAAAGCTACGGCGTTACTTTTTTCCCAGTGCACCTTTTTATTTGTTCTTTTTTCAACGACCATTCATTCAACTGATATTATGTGTCTCACATCCGCTGCGTAGTTCTGTAGATATCCTAAAGGGTGGTGCTACTCCACAGAGGGAGGCCACCGAAATAGCCACCGAATAGGCAAAAGAAAAATTTTCTTTTTTTGTATTTTTTTTCAAATATTTTTTAAATTCATTAAATATTTTAAAAAATCAAAATCAAAATCAAAATTCGTTATAAAAAAATCCTTACTTAGCAATTAAGTAAAAAAAATAAAAAAATAAAAAAATTCGATGGTGGCCACCTTATGTGGGACAAAGGTGTTAATTGATAATTACTCATGGTGGTTGCCTTGCTTTCATGGTCTAGTACTTATCAGAAAAAGAGGGATCCCTTTAGGGATGGATTCGTTGACTGGCAGAGGTATCTCGCGTCCGCTGTGTAGTTCTGTAGATATCCTAAAAATTACTCGTGCAATGCCTTGCTTTCATGGTCTAGTACTTATCAGAAAAAGAGATTTCACATCCTGAGGCAAAAGTAGAAGTTAAGGACAAAGGCCGCCATGGTCCATTATAAACTTTAGGAAAAGCAAAAACATATTCCCTGTCCTGTGCAATAATTTAACAGTCATCGGAATGACTGTAAAGAAGTATCTAGATATGCAACTCCATAAAAATTGGAATATATCATGATTGTAAGGAACTAGTTTGGATAGCGAAGAGTGTTGAGAAGTGTTGTGAATAGTTGTGAATAGAAATTAGAGAGAGTTTGTGGGTCCCATTGAGAGTAGTTTGAGTTGTTTGGATGTATGAAGTATATTGAGTTGTTGACTTTTGGATACGTAGTTGAAAAAGATGTGGGTCCCATAAATATTATAGTGATTTTATTTTTAGTGATAAATATTATAGTGATTTTATTATAGTAATTTTATAATATTGATAAATATTATAGTGATTTTATTTTATTTTTATATATAATAGTGATAAATATTTTAATATTTTATTTTTAATTTATATATAATAGTAATAAATATTATAGTGATTTTAATTTTATATATAAAATAGTGATAAATATTATAGTAATTTTATTTTTATATATATAATGGTGATAAATATTATAGTGATTTTTTTTCCTTCACTTTCTCTCTCCTCTGGCCCGATTTTCTCCAAGTCCGAAATGCGTTTTGAGCCAGCCTGGTGCCGCCGTACACCGCCCCTTCTCACTGCCACCACCGGCGACTCTCCCTCACGTCGGCGACTCCCCCACGCGCGGCAATACATCCCCTGCGGTAACTCAACCGAAATGGGTGAAACCCATTTCTCTCCACTGCAAGCCGCCGTACGCGGCCACCTAGGCCACCGCACCTCCACCACCTCACACCGACGACCACCTCTCGCAGACCCAGCCACCACGAACCTCCATCTCCCTCCCCGTTGCACACACGCAAACTATCATCTCCCTCTCCGTCGATCACCTCTGACTTTTTTTTAGAAGAATGTAACCGAAATGGGTGCGAAGAGAGAGGGAGAGAGAAAGAAGGGTATGAAGGGTGCTTAGAGAGAGCGAGGGAGAGAGAAGGGTGCGAAGAGAGAGCGAAGGAGAGAGAAGTCTTTCTAGCCGTACGAGAAATGGTGCATTTGGATGGAAAACACTTTTCATCCATACGAAGTTATCTAAGATGACTTGAGGTATCTTGACTACCCAAACCCAGCTTAGTCTCTCTGCCACCACAAAATAGGGAACGAATTTAGAAAACAAAAAAATTATATATAAATGTGATTAATGTTACATATAGTTTTAGGCTCGGCTTGGATACATTGTTCAAATGAAATGAGATGAGATGAGATATTTTAAATAATAATGAGATTTTTGAGTTAAGATGCAATAAGATAGTTTGTAAAAAAATTTATGTTTGGATAGTGAGATGAGATGAGATAGTTTTGACTTTTTGAAATTTGAAAAATGTAGGATCCCACAGTATTTCAAAAAATACTGTTCACATACTGTTCAAGTCAGGTTGTATTGTTCATTTATTATTTTGAACTGTTCATTGTTAGTTTTACACTGTATATTTACTATTTATTTCAGTGAATGTTTTCAAAACTTAAATATGAAATAAAATGTTTAGATAGGCAAAACTTTAAGACTGTACAACTCAGATGACATACAAATGATCAGATGCTTTGTCATTCAAACCGGGCCTTAAAGTAATCTTTTTTCTTTTCTTTTTTTTTCTTTTTTTTTTCTTTTTTTTTTGATGGATTAAAGCAATCTTTTTGAAAGAACGCAGAACGTTTATTGTGGCAAGTAGAAGAAAGTACTGCAGAGGAGGAAATGGGGCCGATCTTGTCATTAATTTTGTGTGGGTCATTATTTAATTTTGCATTTTTTTCTGTACTAGTGATTAGCTGTTTATCTGTCCATTTTCCCACCTCTTCTGCTTGTGTGTGGTGGTTCTAATTGCATGCACTGTTCGACTTCGCAATGAAATTCCAGTGAATTAAACCCATAACCTTTAGCTTTGATATCACTTATTGGATGCCAATTAGAACCCCGCAATCAAGTCTTTTATAGCACTCAACATCGCACCCCGCAAGCTTATTTCGGAATCAGAGAGACTGATACATGGACACACCCAACAATAAAGTACACAAGCTCTCCACCCCCACGAGTATAGACGCCAGGACCTTGACATGATGTATGTGGGAAACAGAGTTAATTTCCATGCAACAACCGACGGTCCTTTAGTTATTCAAAGTTTAGGTCCTGAATAAGACTAGTAGTGGAATATACAAGACTCACCAGAGCAGAGCCTATGGCAGGGGGTTATAAAAAACTAGTCTGAGCTGGTTGACCCAGTTATTTGGCCTAGGGTGCTTCAAGAAGAGGCAAATCTGAATAACTGAAAACTTTCCGGGGATGGCCTGCCTGAGTGCATCGCTGAAAATTAAGATGCAATGCTAGCATGATGTGTCGTAATTGGCCCTTTTGATTTTGATGCATAGTTACAAAAGTATTATGTGATATCTAGAAGGGACTGTTCCATGATATTTGGGAAACCCATAAATAGGGGGGCAAATTACAAATTGGGAGTGCAAAAGAAACACAGCTTTATTGCAATCACTCAAACATTAAGATACTAAGAGTATTTTTACACACAAAGGCATAAAAAGTGAAAAAGAAACACACAGCTTTTTTACAAGCACTCAAACATTAAGATACTACAAGTCTTTTTACACACAAATGCATAGAAAATTAAACACTTGATCTTGAACATACAAAAGAACAAGCTCTCACAAAAGCGGAGACCAAATTGGACACTTGCGTAGCCTCTGATCATGAGGGTCTACAAAAGATGAGTGAGAAGAAAAAGATGGTAAAGAAAGTGTGAGAGAAACAAGGGAGAATGAAATTCATAGGATTGGAGGACTATGGTGGCTGAGAGGCTGTGAGAGAATTCTAGAGATCGGAGAGCAAGGAATTAAGCACTGCATGGTGTGGACCAAGGACAGAAAAAGATGTGGTGGAAGTCGTACTCGGTGGTGGGTAGCGATGGAAGAGCCGTGACGCTGGGCGGAGAAAGAGTTTGTCTTCAGAACAGAGGAATCATGGAGCAACAGGTGGGTAGACATTGCATGATGCAATCAGGATTCAAATTGCAGCTTGTGTTTATATTATGTGAACACTTGGTTTTTTCTTTGCCGTGATTGGCCTTCTCATTTGAATGCTTTTTCTTACTTCTCAATCCCTCTAGCTCCTTTGCCACATCCTTCATAGTAGGCCTTTCGTTTCCATTTATGCTTAAGCACCTTTTTGCAATATAAGAAACTTTCTTTACCTCTTCAACATTACCCTCCTTCATAATGTGGTCCTCAATAATTTCTTTTAGTAGGCGATCATCTTCTAGATCAGCAGAAACAAAGTATGTTGCTAGATTTTTATCTTTTTCTGCCCTGTCCAAAGTTACCTCCTTACCCGTCAGTAACTCTGCCAAAACAACGCCAAAGCTATAGACATCACTTTTTTCTGTTAATTGGCCACTGGGTGAGTCTTCAAGGTCCAAGTACCCAAATGTTCCTTGCTCTAATTGCGTGTGATCAAGAGGAACTGGTCTTGAAGCTCCAAAGTCAGCAACTTTTGTTGTATGATTCTTGGCTAAAAGTATATTTGCTGATTTCACATCTCCGTGAATAATGGAAGGTTCCAAATCGTGTAGGTATGCAAGGGCTCCTGCAGCTTCTGTTGCTATCTTCAAACGCTTTTCCCATGAGAGCAAAGATGACTTGTCTTTATCATGGATATGGTCAGAAAGTGTCGGCCAATCTGTGATGAATTCATAAACTAGCATGGGCACTTCTGTTTCCAAACAAAAACCCAATAGTTTTACCACATTCTTGTGGTTTATTTGAGTAAGCGCAATCATTTCATTTATGAAGAGTTTAATCTGGTTGTTATCAGCAAGTTTGGACTCTTTAATAGCAACCACCTTTTTATCTGTTAATACTCCTCGATATACCGTTCCATCGCCTCCTTGGCCAAGCTTTGTACTCTGGTCATAATTACTAGTGGCCTTCGCAAGTTCTCCTGCTTTGAAGATTCTAACCTCCATCGATCCTTGGTGATTAGAGTGTTGTTCTCCACCTTTGTTTTTGCAGCATTTCGGTGTGAGCTTAATGCTAATTTTTCTTGTTTTTATCACCCAAGAGACCCCAACGCTTACAACTAGACTCACTGAGAGGGTTGTGCCGATAACTACACATAGTTGACCATGCAGATCAGCTAATAAAAATATTTCTATTATTCCAATTTTGGCAAATATATAACTATTTTAAAAATTAAAGAACCAAATATGTAACATATGTATATTGGTTCCCGGATTAAGACAGCATATCTAGGAATTTGGCTTATATCTAGTAAAAAACTCATTGGAGACATATTGTTATGCAAATATAAAGACAAGATCAATTGAGGCGAATAAACGAACACATCTTGACCATTAACAAGATGCATCTACCATGGGCGGTTTCTAAATGTTGTTCGCTTTAAAATTAAAAATATAAATGAGTTACGAGTTATGAAAAAAAACTACGAATAATGATACATATATATAACTCTTTGTACACTTACTTTTATCTTTGTTTTAAATGGATAACACTTTTATAAAATGAGTTGTAAAATGATAATAGGTTATGATAATTTTAGAAAAAATTCTCTCATTTAAAATGAAATTGTAAAAGAGTTTTAAAAAGAATTGTATGTATATATATATATA
>QEOT01000504.1:0-40709 GCA_003123785.1 Pterocarya stenoptera
GTGTTTTTTCTCAAGTGCCATTACAGCCTCACCTAAATCTGGGACTAATCAAATAGAATATTTTTTCAATTTTAGAGCTAAATATGGACATGCTTTTAGGTTAGGTTTGAATAATGAGAGAAAGTAAAAATTTTTAAAAATTTTGTGAATGATATTAAGATGAAAGTTTAAAATATTATTTTTTAATATTATTATTATTTTGAGATTTGAAAAAGTTAAATTAAAATTTAAAAAAGTTGAATTGTTTATTAGATTTTATATAGGAATTTGAAAAAGATGTAATGATGGGATGAGATGAGATAGAGATGAGAAATCTCATCTCTCTCCCAAACATAACTTAGGGCTAGTTTGGATACCGAGAATACCTGAGGTACTCTCAAATACTCTCACTACTATTCTTTACTTTATTATTACTTTTTATCTACTTTTTCTACTATTCATTACTTTTCACCTACTTTTTATTACTATTCAATATTCTATTATTACTTTTTCACTACTATTCACAAACATTCTCAAATACTTTCACTACCCAAACCAAGCCTTAATCTATTGTTTGTTGAGTTGAGATAAATTAATTTTTTTATTATAAATAATTCGAGTGAGTTTTATAAAATCTATTTAAGATTAGTTTAAATGTATTTTAATGTTAAAATGAATTTAGATATACTTATGAAAAGTTGAAAAAAATTATGAATCTCGCGTGTAAATAGATGTTAAGTTAAAAAAGATTGTAGATCCCACACATAAATAGATTTTGAGTTGAGATGAATTTAATGATTTGAGAATTAGATATTTAAATATCAGACTCAACTTAAAATTAAACTGAACTGAATGATCTCAGTTTAATATAAGTTCCAAACAAGACCTTAAATAGAACTTTGTAAAACAAATGAAGTTAGTTTTACATGTTTAAATTGGAAGAAGGGAGTCTAAGGAACTTTGAGCACCTTTCAAACGGGATCCTTGTTTTTCCATATTGACATTTATTCTAAATTTTAGGAAAATGATTCATCCATTTTCCCCTTTGAATTATCATTCATTTATAATGTATTGAATGATATGCACCTTCATTTAAAGTTATGACATCCCATTTCCCAAGCTAGATCAGGTAGTCTAATTTATTGTTCATCTTAATGATTACTTGCATTGGAGAAAAACACGAATGTATATATTCTACCTAAGTACTTATATCAATATTATTAAATGTTATGAAAGTGTTAAAAAAAACTTTAGATATAATATATGCTTTATTAACAATAATTCAAGGGTAGCGATATCAGTTCTACTGCCATATATATCAGCAAAAGTCTAATGACATTAAGTTCTCGTTTATTTTTATAATTCATTTCAATTCATCTCATCTTATTTAATCATTATAATTTTTTTAAAATTTTTATACAAAATAAAATAAATAATTCAATTTTTTTAAATTTGAAAATAAAAATAATATTAAAATATATATTTTTACAATATTTTATTCACCTTTCAATTTTAATCTTAACTTATCTTATTTCATTTCATCTGTAAAAACACATGAGGCCGAATTTTGTTTTTAATTAAAACCTTAAAAAAAACTTTAATTGTATCACATCAGTTGTCAGTTTATATGTATATTTTTCGTCCGCAATCATATTAGATATTAAGAATGCACAATATTAACGTGCGTGGATATCTTGATAAGAGTGGAGTTGTTTTATAGTTCTAATAAAGATGTTTGATAAACGACGATCGATAAATGGCAGAAATCCATTTATAAGATATTGGTAATATTTTCAAACATTAGTTCTAACATTTCTCCTGTATAAGATATTTAGATTTGAACTCACTATTATTGTTTAGGATATTTTTATATTTAATGCTGTTCAAAATATTCGCACAATGTCATAACCATGCACCGACAAAGATTCAGTCGAAGTTTTTAGTTTGTTTACTTATCTATGAGTCTGTTTGTTTTTTTGGAAATATCTGAGTTTGTTGGGGATGAAGATATATGTGTATATATATATATATTTACATGTAATTAACCCATATGATCTCAGTTTTCAGGTTGATATTTTTGGAAAATGACTCGATTACTCTATCTTAGCCGGTTCTACTAGCTGTAAATAAACAGTTTTATTGTAATATATATGAAATAATCTACCCTTTCGTAACCTTAATTAAGGGTTGAATATATAATTTATTAAATCTATATGATCTTCGGCTCTACTATTATTTTACATGCAAAATTGAATAAGTTTCCGGCCTAGTCCCCACTTCTTTACTTTTTTTTCTTTTCTTTTTTTCCCAACAACAAACAAAAATGGTAGTAGAGCTTTATTAGTACTTAATTAGGTGGTTACGTGTAATCATGATGACATAGACATGCATAAAATAACCTTAAGAGACTTGTCTTTCCTTTTGCTTTAGGATCCCCGCCATACTTTTTACCTTTAAACCTGGTACTTTATGTTTATGGTATGGTTATTAGCTTTTGAGTGCTCGTCTTTGAGCAGTGTAAAAGGAGCCTCTTTCCATTTAAAAATGGAATCCGATTTCATTTTTTCGAGATTAAAGTGTCCAAATCTGTAATTAGTGCGATATGCCCTTTTCCAAAAGAAAAGAAGAAAATTAACAAAAAGATAGAGCTAGTCCGCTCAACGTCTTAGTCAGTCCAATTTTACATAGTAATTTAGCTTAATAATTGTCTATCAAATCAAGGCATGGCACAGAAGATGAACCGGACCTGTAACTGTAAGAGCTAGCATTGGAGCCTTTGATATAAAGCCATATCATCCAGCAATCACAATACATCTAATTTGACACAAAGATGCACATACATAGAGAGTAGGCATATAATAATGATCAAGTGAAATATTACATGTACACAAGACCCGGTAGCTAATATGAGATAAAATGAGATCGGTTGAGACGGTTTCTTAGTCCAAACAGCTTACAAAACTTTGTTTAAAACAATACTAATACTCTTGTTTAGGTCATTATCCTAATTAATACTCTTCGAGCTCGATGCCACGCAAAAAATTTAATACAAGTAATACTTTAGTCTTAAGTATATTTCCAAACAATTAATCTTATCATTTGCTGCTCTATATTTTCATTTATGCCTTTATTAATTTTATTAGATGTGTAGAGTACATTGACTTGATAATAGAGTTTTTATTTTAAATAATATGAGATCTCATATTCAATCCGAATTAATACTATGTGCATATTTTTTTAAAATATATATATTGTAAGCGAACTTGAGTGAATTACGTGCAATTTAGCTACATCATTTATCTGTAAATAAATGGCTTATACCTAATGAAAAATATCAACTTATTTTCAGGATTTGTAAAGAATTTCTAATTTCAAGGAAAAACAAGAAGAAGAAGAGAAAACAATAAGGTTTAATAAGTTTTTTTTGGAAACACATGATAGAGACGAAGAGGAGAAGGATGGATGAAAATGGAGGTGTGAAAAGAAAGGACTGTAATTGCGTCAGCAGTTGCGTGAAGGGAGGAGTCTATACTATTGTCGTCACTGTTAGAAATGTAAAAACCTTTACTCAATTAATAAAGCTCCTTGCAGCTGCATATCCTTGTGCTGGAACCAGTACTTTCTCCTCACGTTTTAACCGTTGGATATTCCTCGAACTTCGTATTCAAACCTGAATTGCTGTTGGTGTCAGTATTGGCGGCCCCTCTTGCGCCTGCAGGACCTCAACACCTATAGACATTATTGCCAGATAGATGGTACTGCTAGGCCTCTATAGGACATTGACGTTTGTATTTCCATGGCCCACCTACTTCTTTCTATTTATCTACCCGTTTTCTCTACTCTCCACCAAAATAATAATTACAGATCATTTTACTCCTTTTTTTTTTATGAGAGGAGGTTGAAGATAAATCATGAGGGTTTAGTATTTTTTATTATTATTTTTTACCATGATTAAATATTTGTTTTAGTATATATTTATAAAAAAAAAAAATCATAACTGAGATGTAATTTTCCAGATTCTATAGTTTTTTGTGCCCTCCTATTCGATTCCAAACGAGTGGGCTGCAGCTAGCTACTACAATCATGCCCAGATTAAAAAGCTACCTTCAGTTGTACCTCCTACTTTTTTTTATTCTCAATTATAACACCATATTGTAAATAATTTTTTATATTAATTAATTAAGTATATAATTATCAAAACATTTATCAATTTAATATGAATTCATATAATTAAAAATGATAAAATTTAAAACAGTCATACTAAAGTTTATGACGTCAATAAGAGATCATACCTAAGGTTTCATGTAACGTCCTTTCTGCTTGAGAGGCTAGACATATTTTGCATTACAATCTAATCATAAACTTCACTATTATATTTTCAACTTAATAAAAAGTAATCTTCGTATATACAGTTTAACTTAAAAAGCAGCTTATTGCTCTGAACAGCTCGATCATGTTTATAAAGATATATACAAACAATTATTGCATAATTATATAAATAAATATTATTTTTTATATTTATTTGAATTTTGATTGATTTTGAATCTAATTGATGGGTTTGAAAGAAAAATAATATTTTATTAAATAATTGTATAAAAATTATGTAATAGTTATTACTAAACGAATATGCTCCAAGAATAAAACTTTTACAATTTCTCGCCCTAATACAGTATTAATTACAACCTTTTCTATTCCTTTTTCAACTTTAATGTTGAACCAAAACGGTTTCAAGTTAAAATTCCTTGGAAAATAAAGTCATACACATACCTCTGAATATTTCCATTAACACTTTTATTGATTTTATAAATACTTCCCAAAAAACAGTTTCAAGAAAAGCATATGCATATTGTAAAATTGTATAAAGACTTCGGCTGAATAAAAAAATCATAGATGAGGCACACTATTCATTAGAAGTAAGGTTTATATATATAAATATATATATATATTTATACCAGTGGAGCGGCAATGGGCATGAAAATTTAAGATAGTTTAAATAGACATGACATTTACGATTAATTCAATTTTCACTAAAAAGAACAACATATATATGCTTTGAAGTAAGGATATCAATATTATATATAAACTCGTGATATAATATTGTTGGTGAATATATATATATATTTGGGATTTCATGATTGCCATCATTTTAAACAATATAGATGTGCGTAAAATGTTTTTGCCACATTTGACCCATTTACACTAAGAGATAAATAAATGGCCCCCACTTAAATGGACATAAAGAACATAATACAAGGGTAAAAACAACATAATACACAAAACATGAACTACTCATATGAATGAACAAAAACACAAATGATGTGTCTTGTTTGTTTTCACATATAAATTGAGATAAAAGTTGAAAATTGAATAAAATATTATTAGAATATATATTTTTTCATATTATTTTTTATTTTGAGATTTGAAAAAGTTAAATTATTTATTTTATTTTGTTTGAAAATTTGAAAATATTTTAATAATTAAATGAGACTAGATAAAATGGAATGAGAATGGTTATGAAAAAAATAAGACACTGACACAATATGATTAACGTACTAATACAAACCGACAAAACAAAAAAAATGGAAAAACAAAAAACCAGATTTTTCAAAAAGGACAAGAATGTGATAACACCAAGCAAGATAAGGGGATAAATATAAATAAATAAATAAAAGTGTGAAACACTAATTACTATAAATCATCGTGTTAACACACTACTTATAATTAGACCTATTATAACTTTAAAAAAAAAAAATCAAAACATCAATAATTTTTTAATATAACTGAAGTGAAAGTTAAACTTTTATATCATAAATGTGATGGGGTGCATAAAAAATAAAGTGTATAAAAATATTTTTTTCATATATATATATTATAAAAAATTCTATTCATCATCTTTACGGTACCACACACTGCACATAATTTTTTTATTTTTTATTTTCTTCTCTTATCAAATATGTGGTGTATAGATGATGAATATAAGAATTCAAATGGTTTAAAAATAATAAAATAAAACTTAAATTGTAAAAAATAAAACAAAAATAAGTGTATTAATATATAATATGTGAAGATGATAAGTAGCAAAGCTAATATATTATTTCCACCGCCAAAGAGATGATACCTAGCGTTGTTTAAAAGAAATAAAATAAAAAGAAGGTTAACCTTTGAAATCAGATTATGGAGAAATGAATACGTATTATGATCCACTCGTGTTAGCAATAAATTAAGTTATTGTCAATGATGAATTTCATTCCAGTAATAATCTCATTTAACTGGATAATCACGTGTATATAGGAAGTAGAATCTTAGTATTAATTTGGCGAAAAGGATGGAAAAGAAAAAGAAAAGTACTACTACTACTACTACTACAGATATAGTACGAGAGAAATCGGTAAAGCAAATCTTGCTAGCTAATCAGTCTCTAATCACGTAAATAAGAAGAAATCATGTCATTTTCAACAAAGACAAAGACAACAATAATATTACAATCATGCAAGACTTTTTTTTGCTAATTAGGTGTGATTAGAAGGCAATTTGGCTCTATCATTGAAAAGGAAGCAAAAAAAAACAAGAAAAATAAAAAAATAAACCAAAATAAAAAGTTCAGAAAATAAATCTATTGGTCCTCAATTGATAATATGAGATTGTTTGTACTCACTTTTGATTTCTAGACAAGATTAGAGCAGCTGTATTTCATTTAAGGAAAATGATTTCAAGGCTGCTAGCTTCTTCTTGAGTACAATTAGCTAGCAATTGGAAAACATGGGCAACCATACCAACTAAAAACAAAGATGAAAAATTCTTTACTATTCACCGCCCGACACTCTATGAAAAACACTTCCACATTCTATGAAAAATGCTTCTACATTTTATGAAAAAATTATAGATATATGATGTAAGAATAAATAGTGGTTGATGCATAATAAATTTCGAGAAAGATACATCATTGAAGCAAAACGTGTTAAGAAACATCATTAACCATTGGGGAAAAGAAAGTGGCTTTTCTTGGTTGAGCTTTGTAAAGTCCTTAGGCCTGCTAGGAGGCCCACAACCAATCCAATAGCTAGGATGGTTGAATTGGGCCATCAAATAGCTAGCAGAAACTTACTCACATGATCTTGTTCCCATCGACAAGTCTAGATAGGACAGCATTAGCATATATATATATGGTTGGTTCCTACTAATATCCCATTATAATCCCAAAATTTCTCTATCTTCGTGGCCATAGGTGCTACCTGATAATGAACCCATTATAAACATAGAAAGCATGCATGCTTGCGCCCATGTTTGGATTCAGTTCAAAATGAAAAACCATTTGACATTATCCCCAATATGTATTTATTTATCCTTGATTTTACAATACTTTTCATTCATTGCACTGTTTATTGTTTAGTACATGTGGACGGGCCATTTCATTAGTTTATAAATAATTCTTTGGTCTCTTTTTATTGGCTCTTATATGTTTATCAAGGTCCATACTCAACCCATTGCATGTCGAGCCCGTCAACCTTTCGTTGACTTGCTATTCCAAACTCACGACTTTAAAATTTTTCAATAGGTTGTGTTTGGTTGTTAATTAGAGTGAGCTCGATTCATTGATGGGATCAGTTACTTTTTCAACTTTTCATATAATAAGTTAAAACTCATCTCAACCTATTTCATATATTTAAACACATTTCAACTTATTTACATTCAAATATTTGAAATCACCTTAGCATCTAAACGTAGCTAAAAGATTTAAAATATTTTTAAATTTTAACATTTGTTATTATTCATTCCAATGAATTGATGAAAATATTCTCAAAGCATTATCTCTTTAATTAGTTGAACTCTCAATCTCTCTTTTCCCTCTTGATTTACATCTCAAACTTCTTCTATATATATGTTCTCAGGCATCATTATTTAACTCATGTATTTAATCACCAAGAGCGAAGTCTTGAATCTAATCGCAACGTATAACGCATACCTCATGTATAAGAATGCAAAGCGCTGAAGATAAGATCAAGAATGTACTTTTTTTAATAGAAAAACTCTATGGATCAATCTCACACCCCACAATTGACCTGTGAGTTATTTATTTATTTTTCTTCTCCTCTCTTTTAACAAAACTTGAGGAGAGAGAGGTCAAAGAGAGATTAGACTGAGGAGAGAGAGAGAGAACGAGGAGAGTTTGAGGAGAGAGAGAGAGCTTGACAAGACTCAAGAGAGAGAGGTCGAGGAGAGCTTGAGAAGGGAGAGAGAGAGAGGTCGGAGAGAGAGAATGAGGGGAGAGCGAGGTTGAATGTGATGGTGATGAGTCTGACATAAAGCTAAAACAAATAAAAAGCATGTGGTAAAATAGTGATTGATCTATAGCAAGACTTTTTTAAAATGTTACTATGAAATTATTAGCGTGTTTGACCAATTCAAAGAGAAAAATATTGGACAATAATACGTGTAGATTATATAAATATATGCATATTTTCGAACCGCATTCGATTTTTTTTTAATCTTGTTTCGTCCTTCGTCGAGTGTTCCTATCAGAGATTAGATTTACGACTGGAGACATTCAAATTGGCAAAAGAAGTAATTAAGACAAGAAGAACCAAAGCACAAGACACTGATCTCTTGGCAGCTCATTTTCACGTAGGGGTGATCAAAGTTTTTGAGATAAGTGATAATTTTACATGGTATTAAAGGATAAATTTTGAGTTTGAACTCTGATTCTACACTTTATTCTTTTTAATTAAATATTCCATGTATTTGACTCACTCATTAAAAAGAGTCTGGTCTAAAAAATATTAAAAATATAATACAAGTAATTAAATTTACCTCTTTCGTTTAAATTTATAAGACAAATGATGATATATACCACCGACCTCATCAGTTAAGGTGCTCGATCGATCCAGTACCACGAGCAGAGAATCTCACCTTCATGAATTTGCACCACGAGGTACAATAGTAGTAATCATGAGAACTCTTTGATAACAGACAACTCACGTCTGAGGTCATGCATGGAACAAAGCCTGTGATCTCGCATGGGACAACATCTAACAAAGGCAACCAGGATCCTATCCCAGGAAAAGCTCAATCAAACTAGCCATTAATAACAGAATCCTCTCTATATGGAAGTCGACCGTTGGCTAAATAATCCTTGACAACTTGTATAATTTATACTTTCCTTTTATAAGTCTTGTATGCGCACTCTGGGTATTTATAAACCCATGCTGTACGCATTCCAAAACATGAATGAAAATATTCACTTTATTTGATCTATTCTCTGTTTTCTTTATGGTATCTAGAGCTAGGAAAAGCTAACGCTGTTTCCTATAATTTTTTTTTCCTTTCTAATTTTTTTCCTTTTCGTTTCTTCATCAACCATCTGAGCACATGGGTTCTTCCTCTTTTAATGTTGGGAATTTTGTTACCCTCTGCTTAAACCATGAGAATTATCCCCTATGGTGTGAGCAATTTTTAACCCTGGCAGAAAGTCAGGATCTTGTTGGCGTTCTCACTGGCACAAGCCCGGTTCCTGCTCTTGTTACTTCTGCTCCTGAAGGTTCTAGTGATGGACAGAATGCACCAAATCCTGCTCATGCAAACTGGAAACAATCTTATCGATTACTTCGAGGATGGCTTATTGGGACTCTCACCGAAGAGGCTCTTGGTCTCATCATCGGCCTGGACTCAGCTGCCAAAATCTGGACAACACTTCGAGAGGCCTATGCACAATCCTCTCAAGAACGTGAATTTCAGTTGCGCCATGAACTCTCCTATATGCGTAAGTCCCCTGATCTCTCCTTAGATGACTACTTACGTAATTTTAAGCATCTTTGTGACAATCTTGCTGGGATTGGGACACCTGTGGACAATAAAAAGAAGGTTTTCTCCTTACTCAATAGTCTTGGAGCTCAATATGAAGCTTTCACTACTGCCATGCTCAAACCTCCAATGCCCTCCTATGCTGAAGTTGTGCCTCTGTTGCGAAGTTTTGATATTCACAACAAACTTCATGCCACTGAACTGAGTAATCATGTGGCTTTCTATAGTAACAAACAAAAGGGGTCAAATTACACGCGCCACAAAGGAGGTAGTCGTAACACAAATAAGAACTTCTCCTCCAAAGGCAAAGGTTTTCCTCATCAAAATAATAATGGCTCTAGTAGAAACTCTCACACTGTTGCCAACGATGGTCCTCCACAATGTCAGATTTGCAACAATTTGGGCATCACGCCCTTAAATGCTGGCACCGTTGTGACAAAGCTTATCAAGATACTGCTATTCCTGAAGCTCTTGCAGCTCTTACCATCCACAACCCCAACGACCATGAGTGGATGACTGACACTGAAGCCTCGGCTCATATGACTTCCAATGCACGTATTTTACACAATCATTGTCCATATACTGGATCCAAACAGGTAATGGTAGGTAATGGACATTTGCTTCCTATCACGCATATTGGTGACACTTATATTGGCTTAAAACCTCTTCAACTCACTCTTAATTCTGTTTTACTTGTTCCGGATCTTGAACGTAATTTATTATCTGTGGGACAACTGACTACTGATCATCCTTTTAATTGTGAGTCTTTTGGTGTTGGTTTTGTCATCAAGGATCGAGCAACCAACCACGTCCTGCTGAGAGGCCACAAGAAGAGTAATCTTTACACCATTCAAGCGCCACATCAAGCCTTATTTTCAACTCGTTTTCAAGCTGCAAATCTAGATTTATGGCACTAACAGCTTGGTCACCCACAACCAACAACAGTTGATGCTTTAAAATCACTTGGATTAATAGAAGTAGTTGGCGAAAATAATTATTCTCTTTGTGATAGTTTTCAAATTGGCAAATTTAGTCGCTTACTGTTTCTTTCTTCATCTGACAATAAGTATGGTTTACTTGAAAAAGTTCATCCGAAGACCCTTAAATGAGTGTAGGAAGGTGGCGAGGAGAAGAGAACTTCATATGGAGTCTTATCTTCCAGAATAGGTGTTGGTGTTCGATTGATAAGATAAGTTGCCATCAAAATGGTATCTCCCTAAAATTTGAGTGGGAGAGAGGCATGAAAGAGAAGAGCTCTAACGATATTAGAAGGTGTTGATGCTTCCTTTCGACAACCCCATTTTGTTGGGGTGTGTAAACACATTTTTTTTTATTGTAAAAGTCAAGCATTTGAAATTCCAGCCCATTATTGGATATGATTTGTTTTATGTTGGAGTTGATCTGAGTTTGTACCATAAGGATAAACTTTTGTAAGAGCTGTCTAACCTTAGTTTTAAATTTCATAAGGTACACCTAAGTAACCCGACTGTGGTCATCAACAATCGTGAGAAAATAATGATGTCCTTGCAAAGATGGTTGAGAGTAAAGTACTCAAATATCGCAATTGATTAAATCAAAATTAGAAGAGGTACAAGAAGTGCTCAAATAAAAAGGAACTTGCTTCTGTTTTGTTAAGTGACAAACAATACAATTTGAGGGAAGATTACAATTGACATCTAAAGAAATAGATGAATAGATGGAATTAACTTCAAACGTTGATCTGATAGATGTCTTAATCTAAGATGCCAAAGCTTGAAATATGGTTATGTCACGGCATTACAGAGTCGAGGATTTGAGGGAAAAGAGGTATCTTTGAAATTGACAAGAGTGGACTGGATGATAGCTTTGTCTTCTTGAGAACTTGTGAGAAGGAAGTAAAGGCTATGATGAATTTTCACAAGTCCAATCGTTATCCATGAAGATAGGACATGTATGAAGCAAAAATCATTCAAGAAGACAAGGAAAGAGAGGATTCACGAGTGAGCTTACTAACCAAAAGAAAATTAAAGGAGAAAGAAGGCACACAGAGAACACCAGTGAGAGTGATGGCTTTTTAGAGTTGAACCGTTCCAATGTGTGTAACATCAGTAGGGGTGATCTCGGTCTGGTCCGGTCCTAGGGGGTTTTGTGGATTGGACTGGACCTATTCGGTCCAAGAATTTTCCACCCTGGACTTGAGTAATGTCTAGGACCGGACCGGTTTGGTCTAGTCGGTCTAGACATGCCCAAAATGGGCCATTCAGCCCATTTAAATCTGGGATTTTTTTTTTTTTTTCAATTTCAATTATTTTTTACCCGCTTCAAATTTTGTACATTTTTTTAGCTAAAAAGTATTAAAAAAAGACTTGATTTTGAAAAATACAATGCTAAAAGAAAACTAACCTATCTAAAAAAGTAGAAAAACCAAAAAATAAAATAAAAAATAACACAAAAGTTATTACAAACTATAAATTACAAATTACAATCCAAAATCCTCTCTAAGATACTGCAGTGTCCACATGTAGACACTAATATTAAATAAGACGAGTTAACAACTTAACATATAATCTATAAGCTTTAGGGTACATGGCATGAAGACTATATTTTTCAGCAATATGAAGATATTCCTGCACACAGAGAGAGTATAGAGGAATCAGTATGGAGAAAGTCTCGAGAGCAAATTGCAATCATATTTGGTCCGTAATCTACCCTACTATATGAAATTAGCTCGATGATAAAACCCAAGACCAAAAATGATAACCAACAATCTTCTCACGTCTTTAGTCTTTAATCAGCATTGAGTGTAGGGCCAGTAGGCATTGAATTTGATGCCTCTATAGAATTAGCAAAGTCCGAGTCCCCAATAAGTTCTATCTATAAAAATTTAAAACAAAATAAGTTAAATAAAGTTACATAACATAGAAAATAAAATAAAATAAACCACAAAAAATATCAAAGACAATTTTATTATATACTCATATCCAGTTGCTTCTCAAATTCCTCCACTTCATCCATTAAAGTCCTAAGGTTTATTGGAGTAGAAGAAGAACAAAACCAGTTTTGTGCCCATATGAGACCCTCAACACTCATTGGATTTAAACTATTTTGGAAAATGTCAAGTACACGACCCGCAGTGCTAAATGTAGATTCAGAGGCCACAGTAGATACCGATATTGCAATTACATTGCATGCAACCTTTGAAAGTACGCGATATTTAACTGAATTCACCTTCCACCAAATTAGAAGGTCAAAACAATCATATTGATCCTCACATATTTCAGCTAGATATCTATCAACCTCTGACTTACTTTCCAAACTATCTTCTGATTGTAACTGTGGCTTAAATTAGGCCATCAAATGTGCATTTCTACTCACAATCTTGTAAGCTGAGGGACCTACATTTTCATGTGGAGGACTTGCGTGCTGAGGAGAATGCTCTTATTCATTTTCTCTATATGTCTCATACATGCGGATAAATGCATTTCTTACATTCCAACTGAAATCAATTTTTTTTGCATGATCATGTCCATACATTTGTCCCAACCCAAAATCAAGATATCGCATCTTGTAGCGAGGACCAAGAATAATGCCAACATAGAGCAACATATTATGATTTTCCAACTTCTCCAATACTTTTCAAACTTTCTCTTCATATTTGTGGCCATTAATCCTACAACGGGGTTTCGTTCTTCACACTCATTCTTAATGGCATCTTTAATAGTAACCAACTCAGAAAAAAAACATTGCAAGTTACATATTCACTACCCGAGAAGCATAAAGTTGCATCATGAAATAATTAAAGAAACCTCACAAACAACTTTACTTTCTCTCAATCGGATGCATTAGGAGGCTATAACTTCTTTGAATTTCTCTTATTCACCACATGGTCCACATCTTCATCATTGACATTGACATCGTCATTATCGTCATCTCCAATACTACCAAGGAAACACAGATCTTCTTCCTCCAATCGATTAAAAGCCCTTCTAAATTTTGAAGCCCTCTCCAACATAAGATAGGTGGAGTTCCACCTAGTCGGTACATCTAGACAAACTTGACTTTTGGATTGAATCTCTTCCAACCCCACACATTTCCTAAATGTACTCCACCTTTGCGGGAAGGGTTTAACATACTTTACAACACCCCCCACATTCGCAATAAACTCATCATATTCTTTTAACCCTTCATGAACGATTAAGTTCAAAATGTGGGCACAATATCGAACATGCAAGAATTCATGTTCCAAGACCGTGTCTCTCCTATATTTCATTTTTTTTTCCAAATAAGAAATGACCCCATTATTAGAACTTACATTATCAAGAGTGAGTACAAGTATTTTTGGTCACCCACAATCATGCAAACATATCTCTATGCCATTACCAAGTGTATCACTCTTGTGTAACTTCTAGTCATCATCAATAAAGTGTGCTGTGAGACATATATAGTTTAGGTTTTGCATGAATGTCCATGTATCCGTGGTGAGGAAAATTCACTGCCCTCGAACAGTATTTCTCAACTTTTATTTTTCTTTAAAAAACAAACTAAAGCAATTCTTGACAATCTTCATATGGGATGGAATCCCTACCTTTTAGGGCAAACTACAAGTATAAACTTCCTGAAACCCTCCCCTTCAGCACGCTTAAAGGTCAACTCTTCAAGAATAATCATCTCTGCTAAGGCTTGTCGGCAAGCCTCAACACTAAATGCAATAGGCACAAGTCCTCCACTACCACTTCCTCCCTCCACCTTCCAACCTAGAGTCGTCTGGGATTTATCCGTCTTCTTAAACAGACATTTTTTATATTGATTCTTAATGTGATTCTCAATTTGATACTTCATGTTTTTCGTACTGTTGATCTTTGTATCACATGCATACGAAGCACTACAATAATGACATGCAGCCCAAGGTTTACTTAGATCACCTTTTGGTATTATTGTAAAGTGATCCCAAACAAAATAACTAACTCTACCTCTTTGTGACCCACCAACTGATTTATCACTTACATTGGATGGGGGTGAGAGTGGGGTGGAGGCATGTTTTGTGTTGACTCTTGCACATCATTTGTAGAAGACTCTATCTACAAAAATGGAGTGATCATATTAAAGTTGACTATATGGCATATCATCAACTATAAGAATTACATGGCATAGTCACTAGCTTGAAAAAATGTATGGATGGAAATGCATATATACATGAGATGTAAGAATCTTGAGAAACACAATCATGCAATTAGTATTGATTTATAAGGTGATTATATCATAGATGTACACATTGCATTGCCATAGAGAAAGAAGTAGATCCAAAACATCAAGAAAGTATTATAACTATCTGAATTGATAAGTTTTAATTTAATATAATAAAAACTTTCTTGTTGGTTAGGACAAAAGGGTAAAAGAATTAGAAAACAAACATTAATTCATGTACAATTGTTTACAGCTTGTATAACGTCCAAACATTAACAATGAATTAGACAACAAACAAGGACAAAAGATAGTGTACATGGTGATGCATGATCCGTAATTCATGTACAAATGTAGAAGCTGTATATATATAAATTCCAAGAGCTTATATTATGTAAATGTAAGGCTGTTTTCAATATTATATTATTATGATAATATAATAATAAAACATGATAATGTAAAAATATTATAAAGAGACCAAAGTATTTCATCATGATAAGTCATTAATTCTTCAATCTTAAACAAAACACCTATTCAAGCAAACTTAAAAGTCTTGACAAATAAAATTTAAATTGTATAAATGTTTATATATAGTTTATATATTCAGGTATCAGTGGTTATATTTACACTGATTCAAGCATTAAATATCGTATTAGAAACTTAATGTCTTCTTATCTTTATAACTACTAGATAAACTCTTGTTATGAATTTAAAACTAATGCTATAAAAATAAATAACTACAAAATTATTCGAGCTTATTTTAGTTAAGCCAAAATTTATAATTATGTATTTACAAATGGAGCAATTAACAAAAGAATGGGGTGAATATGATTAAAATTAATCTTGAACAATTTATCCAATAATCTTACAAAATTTCTGCACTTTCAAGAGATACCATCAAAATAAATGGTAAAAAAAATCAAACCAAGCATCAAGCATAAACAAATTTCATGGGCAAGCTATTCGGTATTGAGATTTCATCTCCACATACCAATTGGAGAGAGAGAGAGAGAGCCTCGTGCGATGGAGGGGACGAAGGGCAGATTGCGGCGCTTAGGGTTTTGCGGGAGGCACATTGGGGAAAACTGAAGTGGAAATGAATCGGCCGGGGGGGGGGGAGACGATAGGTTATTCCCTAAATCGACACTTTTTGGTTTGAAATTGAACTCAAACGGCGTTGTTTTAAGGACGTTAAATTGAAAAAATAAATAACTAGGCTGCGTAATTTTGTTTTTTTGTTTTTTGCCTATAGTGACTAAAATGGCACCATTTAGGTCCAATTTTGTACCAAACGGTGCCGTTTATGGAAAGGCAGCTCACATGTGTGTTTTGTTATGATTCTTTTATCTTTTTGGTACATAAATTAATTAAAAAAATTATTTAAATTAGTAAAATTGAAATTAAATAAACTATTTAATGTGAATTATTTAATTAACTCATTAAAAAAATAATTAATGATAATTATATTTATGATGTTAAATGTTAATTGCTAATTTGACATACTAACTTAGAGTATGTCAATGACTCAAATTCAATGTATTATAAATTTCTAATTTATGATTATATGAATCTATGATAATTTTCAATTTTTCAATATATTAAACTTTTAAGTTTTTACATTTTGTATATGTAAATTTGTAATATGATTAATAAATCATTGTATTAGGTATATCATTATATGATTAATAAATCATTGTATTAGCCTATAAGCCTATTAGGTATATATAGTTATAACTTATAGTGATATTAATACTATCTTATTATACATATATTATGCTATAATCCTATAACTCTTATAATATATTAATATAAACTAATACTATATATTATACTATTATCGCGTTACTGTTACTACTACATATAGACTTATAGTGTGTATATATATATATATTATAATGATATAGTGACACTAATACTATATATTATATAATAATACATTGATACAAATACATTATGGAATATATATTATATATTATATAATAATACACTCATTAGTCATAGACTCATAGTGATATTAATAATTTAATACTATATATAGACAGTAGACTTATAGACTTATAGTGATTTAGTTATAATTTATAATTATAGTTATAGACTTTAGTGATTTAGTTTAGTTATAATTATATTGATGATGTTAATTATTACTTTATTACTAACTTAAAGTATGTTAATGCATAATGAGTCATGTACAACTTTTAACATTTTATATATGAAGCAATAAGTAT
Source organism: Pterocarya stenoptera (assembly GCA_003123785.1). Taxonomy (NCBI): domain Eukaryota; kingdom Viridiplantae; phylum Streptophyta; class Magnoliopsida; order Fagales; family Juglandaceae; genus Pterocarya; species Pterocarya stenoptera. The sequence goes on from QEOT01000504.1 coordinate 17,163, forward strand.
AAATAATTTAATTATCCATATATATTACATCTATAATTGAGAAAGATACATATTTAACATACTATTATAAATAAGCATAAAATATTTAATTATGCATACTATTATAAATTTATAAATTATACATATATTATAATTTATACTATAACTCTTAATACTTAATAGTATTAGTAACACATTAAAGAATATATTAATACATTGATACTAAATATATACAGTTATAGACTTATAGTGATTAGTTATTATGAATCATGATTAGTATAACCATATAATAGTATTAGTATTAAACTATTAGTAATATAGTATAGCTATATATTAGTAATATTAGTTATAGTGATTTAGTATAAGTTATAACTATATTAGTATAAGTATAACTATAGTCTATATTAGACTATTAGTATTTTTTTATTATACCATATTAGAGTCTAGAGTCTAGACTATTAATATAATACTTGTATTAGCATAAATATTAGTATTAGTAAAAAATTATAAATATTAGTATTAGTTAATAATTACTTACTGGTGAGTTAGTGATAGGATTAGGTTAAATGAAAATTATATAATTAATATATATAAATTATAAAATATATATTTTTTATTTTCATTCGGTCCGGTTCGGGGTGAAAAACCCTGTCCTATGAAATTCGGACCTAGACCGACCGGGACCAGTCTCAGTTCGGTCTGGTTAGTTTTTCCAGTCTGGACCATCCAATTCTCACCCCTAAACATCAGCACGGGAACTATTGGGTAATTGAACTTGTACTTTGGTTGTGCAAATAATGGAAGTGAGGAAAGAGGGGGAACAAATCATATGGTCTGTGGCACTAATGTCGACTATCCAAGGAACATTAGTAGTGTTTTGTGACTTTCTGTGTATGAGTGATAGAAAATCATGCTGATTAGAAGCAGAGAAAATACAGGAAGAAGGAATAATACCAGCCATGTTTGAGTAGGATGAAGTGGAGGAATTATTTTCAATTATGGATGTTTGAGACTGAGTGGTGGCTTGAGTAAGAGATGTGTCCTTTTGATTTAGCTGTGACATTTGACCATTGATGAGAGCCACAAGCAGCTGAATTTGAGGCTGAGTGAGGGCTAGTTGCTGACTCTCACCTGGTTGGATTTTTTTGTCTTTTTCGTTATATTGGGACTTGTGTTGCTTTATGCCATGCCTCATATTTATCCCATTTTTCTTCGTTGGATTGCTTGATGATTTGCCTTAAAGAGCTCTAAATACATGTTAATATGTTATTACTTTTTGTTTGTATTGTTTACTATCTTTTAAGTTTTAAATATGATTTTGTATTGGTTGTGTTGCTATTGTAAATATTAAAATCTTAAATACTTCATGTGCTTGTGATGGACTCTTCCACATTTATTGTTAAGATAAAGAATTAATGACGTCATTAAAAATTCTTTGTAACTGGATTTCTCCTTACAACACTGTGTATCACACATCCTCTAGAGGTTTTAGTTTGGCATTTTTGTAACACTTTGCTTATATATACATGGATGTTTATGGAGTGATTCTTGTATGTATGAACTAAGTCTGTCAATAGTTTGGATCTATATAAGTAGAAAGTTCAGGTTATATTACATAGCTGACTTTTTTTTTTTATAGGAAACATGACTTCCATTGATAAAAGAAGATTACAGACATTTATCAAATCAAAAGACTTGAGAAAGAAAGTCTGGAATACAATCCCACCACATAACGATATCTTCAACCTTAATAGCATAACACGCTAAACAATGCCCTACCCTATTTTCTTCTCTATTAGCATAAACGAAATGACACTCAATGAAATGCTTGAAAAGTAATTTAATCTCGCTATATAACAACCCAAGCAGGGAGTCTTCCATGGAGTGACGCTGCAGTGCCTCAACAACTAACAATCAATCAGATTCAACTTGGATGTTTGCAAGGCCCATACTAGAGCATAACTGTAACCCTCTAGAAACAACAGTTAACTTGATGACTTCTGGATCCTCAACCTCATGTTCAAGCTTGCTAGCTGCCATTAAAACATTACCCTAGACATCACGTAAGATGCAGCCCATACCAGATTTTCCCTCCTCTCTAAAGACAGCTTCATCCACATTTAATTTTTGAAAACCTGCTGATGGAGGTTTGCAACTAAAGAGTTTAGTTAGCTGGGACTTTGGCTGGGCTCTTACCTCTTTATAGTTTCTGAGCAAACTCAAAGCATTGGCAGCTACATTTTTGGGGTTTAACGTGACTTGATCATGGACCATTTTGTTTTGTCTAAACTAAAAGCTCCATGCCAAAGCAAAGAACAACGGCAGTTTGTCACTAAAGGCCCCTTGACAGAGAGGTAGAACTACTTCGAAGAGACTAATTTCATCAGCAAAATTCACACTCGGCAAGATCTCCTTCCAAGTACTCTATAAAGAGACACAATTTAACAACGCATGATTGAGGCCTTCACACTGAAACCACAAAACCCACATTGAACTTCCATATTTTCTTTCCTCTTTAGAAAAATTGCTTTAGAGGCTACGCCTTCTTTACAAGCACGCTAAGCGAAAATTTTAATTTTACTCAGCACTAGCATCTTCCAAATCCGTCTCCATACTACCTTAGAAGAGTTAACTAAGATTCAGCCCCATAAGAACCCAACCTTGTTTTAAGGAACCTTTAGCAACTCTTCACACTAAAGACTCCATTTCTCTCATAAGACTAGATTTGCTTGTCACTATTGGCTCCTAGACATATCACTATCTTGAGAATGTCAGACACGACGTTTGGATTGAAGAGAGATCTCAGCTTGTGCATATCCCAACGACTTGAATTAGCATCAAAGAGAGAGCTAACGACATCTGCGGAACTAGACTCTGGACCAGATAAGCTTTCTGAAAATAGAGTCCCATGCCCTGGAATCTACTGATTTGACCATATTCTTGCTAGACTTCCATCACCAATCCTCCATCTACAACCTTCAAGCATCCATTTCTTTACTTCCCATATTCCCTTCCAAGTGTAAGAGGGGTTCCTTCCTAGCCCAGCTTGTGAAAAAGAGGAATTAGGAAAGTATTTCGACTTAAATAACCTAAATAGAAGGGAGTACTCATTTTCAACAATCTTCACCCTTGTTTTGCCAATAAAGCTAAGTTAAAGAGTCTGAGTTCTTTAAACCCCATCCCCCCACACGATTTATTCTCACATATACGAGACCAACTCATCCAATGAATCTTCATTTCTTTTACTCTTTGTCCCCACCAAAACTTCACCATGAGAGAGCCATTGCTTTTAAGAGCACTTCCTTCCCCCCTTATGAAAGTAACTTTTCTTTCCAACATTGGAGCTTTCCCCATACTTTCTTTTTTATAAAGGTAAAGGCTCTATGCCTAGATCTGCCCACAATAGGAGGAAATCTCATATAACGTTCATACTGCTGAATTTCACTATTTCCCCAAAGTTGTTTTATTTTGGACCTAACATCCCTTGGAACATTGCCACTAAAGATCATTGTTGTCTTTTTCTTATTGATTTTCTGGCCAGAAACTGACTCATATCTGTCAAGAATAGCCCGCACTCTTCTGTTCTCCCCCACCTCAGCCTTACAAAAGATCACACTATCATTTGCAAAGAGCAGATGATTAATGTTTGAGGCGTCTTTACAAATTTTTAGACCAGATATCTCACCTTTTAACCCTGCTTCCTTTAACAGGGTAATTAGGCCTTCAGTACAAAGAAGGAATAAAAAGGGAGATAGAGGGTCTCCTTGCCTCAAGCCTCTAGAAGGGATAACGGAACCTTTTGGATCACCATTAATAAGCACCGAATAAGAGACAGAGTTGACACAGTACATAATCAGACTAATGAATTTATGGTGAAATCCCATTGTCTCCATTACTGACTTTAAAAAACTCCACTCAACTCTTTCATACGCCTTACTCATGATAACTTCAAGGACATAAACCCCTTCTTTTCTTTTTTTTTTTCTTCCTTTTAAGGTAATGAACTAACTCATAAGCAATTAGTACATTATCAGTTATCAAACGACCAGGAACAAAAGCACTCAGCCTAGTCAGCTCATCGTTCATTGAGGAATTCACCCTTCTTGATAAAAACTCCAGAAAGTTCAAAGTTTTAAACCACTCAGATTGGAGCAAGAAAACAAATTCTGGAAGTAATCCAGAATAACACTGTCCTGACCTTGAGATTCATGCAAATTCCCATAGTTATCTTGTATTTTTGTAAGATTATTTTTCCTTCTCCTCTGGGTAGCTTTCATATGGAAATATTTGGAGTTTTGGTCTCCCTCCTTCAACCACGTAGCTTTTGACCTTTGACACCACATTATCTCATCCCTTTCAAGCCATTTTTGCACCTCATCTCTAGCTGTGTCATAGTCCTCTCTTCCCATCCCGAAATGACCTCTATCATGGACCGAGGCAAAATTTTGTTTTGCTCTGAGAAGCTTCTATTGCACATGTCCGAAAGTTTGTCTGTTCCAGGAAGTCAGCTGATTTCCACAACACTTGATGGCCTTCATCACCTCACCCATGTTGGGCTGAGAAGCGCATCTTTCCCAATTCTCTTTAATGATTTTTTCACACACTTCCTCACCCACCCACATAGCCTCAAACTTGAAGGGTTTTTTTAATTCTAGAGATTACAACACTGCCTTCCATATCTACCCAAATTGGTATATGGTCCGAGTATGCTACCAAACCATGAGTAACAATGGCATTTGAGAACAAATCCCACCAAGAAGAATTAGTTAAACACCGATCTAGCCTTTCGCTGATACATTGATTCCCTTCCCTACGATTGCACCAGGTAAAAGGGCCCCCTCTGAAACCCAAATCTCTCACGCCACAATCATCAACCACTGACCTAAAAGATTCAATTTGTCTCTCTGGAAGTGGCCTCCCACCCCTTTTTTCTGAATGGCGCACCACCTCATTGAAGTCCCCTAAAACCAGCCAAGGTGCACCATTAGCGCAACACAGAGTCCTCATTAATTCCCAAGTTCGGAACCTAAGGCTAACTTTTGGATTTCCATAAATGCCGGAAAAAAACCAAGAGAATGAATCACCCTTAACCACATCATGTATATGGCATTTAGAATAATTGACAATGGATAAATCAACATCCCTTCCCCATAACAAAGCTAAACCCCCCTTCTACCACAAGCACCAATCGGTAAACAATTTGCAAAACCTAAACTAAACGTACATTGATCAAATTCACGAACTGACAAGCTTGTTTCCTTCAAGAACAGCACCTCGGGCTCTTCCCTCCTGATCAAATCCCGGAGGGTACAAATGCCCTGTGGGTTCCCAAGCCCACGAGTATTCCAGCTCATAACTCTCATTAGTCACGGCGGCGCTGCATCCCAGTCGCCACCAATCAATTAGTTGTACCACCATTATCCTCGTCAGCTACTAACGAGGATTAACTGAGTTTTTCGTAACCTTGAGATCGGAATCCTCATGATGCCTCTCTGTTTTAGTGACCTTCCTCTTTAGCGAACCGCCCAGAAATCCCTTACCCTCCTTCAGAATTTCAGCTGTTTGATGAAAAGCAGACATCCTCTTCCATTTTCTGCTGGACATGCCATCTGGCCCATTAACTGCGTGGGCTACACATGCGTTTACTTGCACTTGTTTTACTGAAGGCCCAAATGCATTTCTAACTGGCAAATCTAAAACTGATTCCAAGTGATCCTGCTTCTTCTGGGGCCCATCCTTTTCCGCACTTATTGAAGCCCATTTTAGGCTAGGGGACATTAGGGGCCCATCCATGAGCCCCTCAGTTGAGGGATTCTAAAAGTTCATTGACGATACAGCGACATGGGGGTCACCATCCATGACCTAGACGTCAGCCACCTGCTTCCCTTTACACGATGTAGTTGTTATCTCTACTTCCTTACTGCTATTTGCTCCATCCGTATCGCCTGCTAGATGTTTGACTGATGTCCCCGTCAGATCCTTTCCTTCCACCGACATTGGCGAAGATTCCATTGCAGGGTCTAAGTGGTGTTTCACTGAACCCATTTTTGCTCTGGGTTGAAACATCTTACCCCGATCTCCAGTTCCAAACGCCCTCAACCAAACGCCATATGGGAATTCTGTAGCTTCAGAAGGCAGTTTACGCCCCTGGGGGCAGTCCTTATCCGCATGACCCAGACGACCGCATCTGTAACAGAAGTTGGGCATCCTTTCATAGGAGAATCAGACCCAGAAGGATTTTCCAGTGCCAATGTTGATTTTGTTTCCTCTCAATAAAGGACATAGCTGATTTCTTAAGTCCACTAGGGTTCATATATGATATGCATCTAGAACTTCATATTTTTCCATATAAAAAATATAGCACTTTCAACAGAGCACATGTGGCTTGCGCGTGGAGTATACCTAGTGTGTATATATATATATAAATTAGTGTTTTAAATGCTTCTACTGAGTTCTACAACATTTATAAATATTTAATTGAATTTTTTTAATCTCAATTATTATAGAATTCACTTTATATATGTATTCTCTCACCTGTATAAATTATAGAATTCGGGCTAAAATATGGGTTTCGAATCTCTCTCTCTCTCTCTCTCTCTCTCTATAATATATATATAGGCATACACACTTGTTTAAAGAGGGAGACTATATATCTTATATAAAAACCATGTTTTTCTATTGGCCAAAAAGGGGTATGTGGTGATCATGATTCAGTGAACACAAATGGGTTGTAAGCATTATGAAAGATTAGTTGAAGGGTTGGTTTCAACTTTCATGTCCTTTGTGAAATATAATAAAATTGGTGAAATTTTAAGTGATGAAATATATGCAGCGTTTTGCCGTTTGACGCTAATCTTCGATATCATCCAATTCCAAGAAAGACATGCAGCGTTTTATGGTCCATACGTTCAAATTTTGTTGTTAAGGTAATGCCCAGAAAACAAAGCCCCGGGGAAACAGAAAAGACATAAACGCACGTGGTGTCCCCACTTTGTACCCAGACAACTCTTTTAATTTTTTGCTTACGTCACCCACATTCCCTACGACTAGAGGACACCGAGATCCTCAAATTGATCACAAATGGAAAACGTGTCATTACGCCCCCCCCAGTATCCCACCCCATGCAGAGATACTTGGGACGCCATCCCCTCCCATGCAACCCAGATCGTAAAATTAGTTCTGATAAAAAAAAAATTATATAAATAATTTTATAAATTGACGTAATTTTATAGAATTTGTTAGATTTATTTTATTATAAAAATAATTTTATTATCAGACGTATTATATCACATTAATTTATTAATTTATTTTTATATAATTTTTTTATAATTAAAATATAATAAATAATCTCTAATCATTTAATATTACATCTTAAAATAATAAAATGATAATAAAAATTAGTTCAATCATTACCCGTAAATGATGGGAATTGGAATTGAATGCTATGTACAAATTTTAAATCTGAAAATTAAAGGTTAATCTATGAATTATGTAATGTTATATTAATCGGGTTCATGCCCCGGCCACTTTCCAATGTTAATTAATTCTGTTGCTCCTCCCCCTTTACAAAGAAATCCATTGAAGTTAATATTAATGATATACTTACATATCTTTTATTATTATTTTACTATCTGACTATTTTTTCCCTTTTTCTATTTAAATCTGGATTAAAAATCTTAAAACATGACCTTTATGCATAATTTAAAAGAAAATAAATTCAATCAACTAACATATATAATCACTTTATTTAATAAAAAACAAATTCAATTTTATAAAAATTCACTCAAAAAGTAAAAGAAGGTCAATTTTTACAAAATCAAATTTATTTTTAATTTAATTACATGATTACGCTGGTTGATTAAAGTCGTGTTCTGAGGTTTTCAATCAAGATTCAAAGAGCAAAATGAAAAAAAATAACAGAGTAGTAAATCAGTAGTAAAAGAAGTATAAGAGTATCATTTTCCTATACTAATTGAGAAGTGTTACATGCACAAAAATTTTTTATATAAATAAACTCAAAAACTGACATGACTTCATATGATATGTTAGATTTATTTTAAAATAAAAGTAACTTTATAGTTTCATGTATCATATCAATCTATATCATTTTGTGAGTTTATTTTTGTGTGTCCTCTTTGTGGTTAAAACATTTATATAAATCCTAAGGTGGTTGATCAAGGGAGATTTGAAAATTAAGATAAATGGAATTTGTGGTCATAGATCAGTGGAAGTACTGTAAATTATTTAAAAAAAAATGATCATTATATATAAATCTAAACCAAAAATTAATTTCTTAATAATAAATTTTACTCTTTTTTTTTTTAAATAAATAAACAATACTTACGCCCATGACTGAATGTCTGAATGCAACATTATTCGAAATTAATGCCCACTCGCAACAATATTTGACTGCACTCACCCAAAACCGTTTGACTGCATGCATAAAATGGTTAAAATGAATGTCAGGATCAAATGAATTGTACCGTCCTTAATACCCAGATATCGCAGAGGATCTAGATCCACGTACAACCCTGATCAGTAGCGATGCCATATTGCTATTGAATTTTTACATCTATTTACCTGAACCAGGTCGACACAGAAATAGTCCATCGATCATGCCTCCGAGTCTCCCATCAACGGTGTACATTCAATTCCTACTTTTGTCTGTCTTTACCCCATTCAATACCTCTGCAATTTCTTTTTAAGAATAATTAGCTTCTTCACATCGCAGCTTAATTCACTTCCATAGTCCTCCTACCACCACATGATTACTCTCTCTCTGTAAACTCATGGATTCTCTTCTTTTGCAATGGGTTCGCTTCTTCTTCATAGTTACGAGTGCGCTGTGCGGTGTATTCGCATGGCCAAACGACCTCCCCGGCTCGTGGGAGCTCCTGGTGGCCGACGCCGGCATTGCCTCCATGCACACTGCCGTCACACATCACAACACCGTGGTCCTTCTCGATCGAGCCAACATCGGCCCCTCCCACATACTCCTCCCCCGGGGCCATTGCCGGTTTGATCGCCACGACGCCGTTCTCAAACACGACTGCTACTCCCACTCCGTCGTCCTCGACCTACAAACCAACAGAATTCGTCCCTTGATGATCCTCACTGACACTTGGTGCTCCTCAGGCCAGTTCCTCCCGGACGGTACGCTGTTATCGACGGGTGGAGACATGGACGGGTTGAAGAAGATCCGAATGTTCAAACCGTGCAAGGCGAACGGGTTCTGCGACTGGGACGAGCTAAAAGACGTAGAATTGGCGGATGGGCGGTGGTACTCGACGAACCAGATATTACCGGACGGTTCCGTGATAATTGTCGGTGGGAGAGCGACGAACACGATCGAGTATTTTCCGCCGAGAAAAGGAGCAGTTTTTTTGCCATTCCTTGCCGACGTAGAGGATAAGCAGATGGACAATCTATACCCTTATGTCCATCTACTTCCCAGCGGTCATATTTTCATCTTCGCTAACGACAGGGCGGTCTTGTATGATCACGACAATGACAAAATTGTCAGAGATTTTCCACCGTTGCCCGGTGGCCCACGGAACTACCCATCAGCGGGCTCATCGGTGATGCTGGCCCTCCAAGGGGATTACTCGATGGCTGTGATTGTGGTGTGCGGTGGTGCACAGTTCGGTGCGTTTCTCCAGAAGAGTACGGAGGCCCCTGCTCATGGTAGCTGCGGCCGCATTGTGGTGACTGAGCCCCACTCCGTTTGGCAAATGGAAGATATGCCATTTGGGCGGATAATGGGGGACATGGTTATGCTCCCCACCGGTGAGGTTTTGATTATCAATGGAGCTCAGGCAGGGTCTCAAGGGTTCGAGAGGGCCACCAACCCGTGTCTTCACCCGGTTCTTTACCGCCCTGATCAACCCGTCGGGTTACGCTTCATGACGTTGAACCCGGGAATTGTTCCCAGATTGTACCACTCGACAGCGAACCTGCTACCAGACGGGAGGGTTTTACTTGCGGGAAGCAATCCTCATTACTTCTACAGATTCAAAGCCAAATTTCCGACGGAATTACGAATTGAAGCCTTTTCGCCGGAATATTTGTCGGCGGACCGCGCGAATCTCCGACCGGAGATCCATGGAATTCCCGAAACGATACGTTATGGGGAGGTTTTCGAAGTCTCGGTGTCGGTTCCGTTGCCGGTGGTGGGGATAGTGGAGGTGAATTTCGGAAGCGCACCTTTTGCAACGCATTCATTTTCTCAGGGTCAAAGGCTGGTGAAATTAGCCGTTACAAGCGCGGTTCCTAACGGTAACCTTTATAAAATTGGGAGCACGGCGCCGCCAAATGGGATGGTTGCTCCGCCGGGTTATTACATGGCCTTTGCCGTCAACCAAGGCGTGCCAAGCATCGCTCGCTGGGTACAGCTTGTTGACTAATATTTTGGAAAATATATTGATATTAATTCTTAAGACGTTTTTGATTGTGATATCAGATAATTGAAAAGCAAGTAAAAATAATAAATAATTTTTTTAATTATTTGATATCACATCTAAAATATAATAAAAAAAACTCATTAAAAAAAAATATGATAAAGAATTATGAATTGTATATTTTTAACCTTTATTATACTTTTTCATATTTTCCTTTGTAAAGAAAGAAGATAATGGCTAAGGTTTTAGTGTTTGTAAATGTAAGACATAATAAATTATATATTAAAGTTACTTCTCATGACAATATTCTCTCATTCTCATAGATAATTTAGACATCTTATTTTCTGCATGTTTAATTTTGAAATCCAAAACTATCTACTCCTAGATCGATTCACACTACAACACAATTTATTTTTTGTGACAAAGGAAACCATCACTACAAACTAGGCCTGTTCATAAAAAGGCCTAAACCGATCCGTCTGCAAGACCCGTTATTGGCCCACCCGACAAGATTCGGGTTCAGCAGATCAAGGGGATCAACGGGTTGGCTACATTTTATATCGGATGAAATCGAAGAAATCGCAAGATTTGCTTCTGTTTTTTTTTTTTTTTTTTTTTATTTCTCTTTTACAAAAATAGCATAAATCCTCCTTCCATTCATTACTTCCCTTGTTCCATACAAATGACACGTAACCCCTCCCATAATTACTTTCTCTCCCCTCCTTCACAAGTTGTAGACCAAATATTGAAGGTTACGTGAGAAAAGAAAAGAAGAAGAAAATAGCGGTGGCTACGTCGATGAGTTTCAAGTTTCAACCTAGCTGGGGCATTCAGAGGCCTCACCTTAGCTTCTCTGAGCTCTTCTTCTTCCTCTTTTTTCAGAGGCGATTTAGGGTCCATATGCTTGGTGGATCCCAAGCCATATTCCGTGAGATTGTCGTTGACCATTCAAAATGCGCACAAGAAATGAGTCGGGAGCACCAAGAACGACCAAGATTCCAATCAAGTAGTTCATATTTTTCCATTTGAGGATTTACAGATCTATGGGGTAATTGATTGAAACTGCATATAACTGTAATATTCGATGTTCTCGGTAATATTCACATTATTTACATGGAATCGTCTTCCTTCCTACTTCACTAAATGGTTTGGATGTTTCCCTTTTTTCCTTTTTAAGTGGGCCATATGGGTTCTACCCGATTTTTGATTTTGCAGATCGGTTCGGTCTATGTTGGCGCCTTAAATTGGGACACACGGGTCGGGTCTGGCTCAGACCCAGTGTTTTGAGCTCGGGTTGCAGCCCTACCACAAACTATAAAAACATCACTAAAGACATTTGGTGACGGTTTGAAATTGTCACCATGACCGTCACCTAATGTGTGTCACATAATACATGTTCAGAGTGATGTTCAAACGTTCTAATTTTTTGTAACGGTTAAAAACTGTCACAGAAAGTAAGGTTCGGACTTAGTTTTTTACGTCCAAACACCAACCCGAGCAATTTACATTCGAATGACTGAAGTTGACGTTCGTTGATTATAGTTCAAACGTATAATATTTGTGTTCGGACATTCTTACGTCCGAATGCATTAAACGTTCAAATTTTTGTTCAAACGTTAGGGGAATACCGTTCAAACGTAATGAGTATAATGTTCGAATGTGGGCTCGAATATTAAAGAAGAAGTGTTCGAACGAACATGGTACGTTTGGAGGTTTCAATGAACGGTAATCGTCAAATTGTGTTATTACGTTTGAACGTTTCGAACGTGAAATCTTATTCGAACGTTTTTTTTTACATTCAAACGTACAGATCAGAAATACACTAATTTCATATAATTAAGAAATTAATAAACATACTAATTGTATCATATTACACACCATAAATATTCTACAACTAACAATGTCTTAAAAAGTTTTAAAATTAGATAATAAAAGTTATATACACGAATTAAATTGAGAGAATTCATTTTTTCTTTCCTTGCCCATCATACTTCTGTTGCAATGATATAACATGCTCTATTTGCACCATCATCTCCCACTGCACTTGCTCTTGGACTTCATTGCGCATTCTTTCTTCCTGGTCTCTCTGTTGGTCCTGCAAACGCGTCTCTAAATGAGATTGTTGCTCTAAGAGGAACTCCAACTCTTGCTGCCTCGACCTTATATACCCATTTTCGCATCGTGCAGGTTCCAAATCTTTGATAAGAATATTAATTTGTGAAGTCGAAGAGGATGAGGAGGATGAACCAGAATGCTTGAAAGATCGTCCCAAACCTCTTGTCATACTAGAGTTGGGCTCGAGCACTTGCTTGAATATGTCTATGTCACTTGGAGAGGATTCCACAGAAGCTGACAGCATCTCCATTATTTTTTCCTACCATGTCAAAGAAAACACACAATAAGTAATGTATTAAAAGAAATAAATTTTTTTTTTCACATATTACATAATTTATTTAACAAAAGTAAAAACGCTTACATAATTATTTGCAGCGGCATGATCTATCCACTCACTATGCTCATTAGTATGAGCCGTAGCATAAACATGAATGAAGGAAAAGTTTTCTGGATCATCACGTTTCTAACAAAGCCACATTAGTAATTTTAAAAAGATAATGTTAATACTTAAATAAAAAAATATCAAAAAAATAAATGAATTCTATAATATTATTAATTACCATTTTATTAGCAAGATGGTGAAATAATCTTGAACCAGCACGATGGTGGACAGTAAAAACGGATCTATTATTAGCATTCATAGAACTTAAGTGCTACAAAATTAATTAAGAATGTTAATTGTAAATATTTATACATAAAATATATAGCCCAAATATATATGTAAATAATCATTAGATATTATTAATTTAGAATACCTGATAATCTAGAGTTGCGAAAAGATTACAACATTTTCTCTAGTCGTCTAAGTTCATCTGCTGGAAAGGGTCTTGCGCAGCCTCTTCGACCGTCTCAAGCTTCTTGAAGTTGTCATGACATCGTCCCTTGTGACGTCGGAATACTGTAGCCATCAACCCATTCACAGTTCTCAAATCCTTTCTACGGCCAAAGTCAAGGTCGAATTCATCTTAATAAGCGAATTACGTCAAAAATATAATATATTAATCTAGTATACAAAAAATATACTCTCAACATAAACTCACAAGCACACGGCTTCGAATGTGCTCCTTAATTTCAAGCGAAACATCTCGCCATGATCGCACATAAAATGGAGCATAAACTCGGACAACTGTACCAATATAGGAGGAAAGCGCTGCTGCACTATCATCCATACCTCTAGTGGAATTATCAGGAATGTTGACCTTGAGTTTTCCATGCCTTCGACATTTCTCTTGAGAAATGCCACGTGTATAATCACGACCGTGACGAGCGGATGCATCAACTATTAGATAATAATATAATTATAGTTCTATAGTTATTGAAATAAAAGTATTGTTATATAATTAATTATCAATAACATTTTCTTACTGGTAGGTGTCAATTGGTTGTTCTCTTGCGTCTGCACTTGATCTCCAAGTGGGAAACACTCTGGTGGGAAGTCCTCAACGGATTCGGGACTTGGACTAGGTGGATTGGGCAAATTTCTTCGTTGTTGTTTTGGCGGTATCCTTGAGACATGATTAATATGATACAGAAAATTAATCAGAAAAAATTTTGAAAAGTTAAATATTTTATAGTCACCTATATGAATAAAATATTTAGTACTTTTATTTTTCATCTTCGTATGTATTTACCATGCTTGTTTCAGAATCTCCCTCAATAGTATCTTCATCATCGTCATCAACCTCTTCTTCATCTTCCTTATCAACTTCCTCTCCGGATTCTTCTTCTTTAGTTACTTGAATTGAATGATCATTTAATACAGGTGGATCGAGAAGGACGGGTGGGACGTCATCTCTACACAAAGGGAGCAACTCGAGTGCATCGAGGTCAACAAACAAGTTAATTCCCTCTCCATCTTCTTGGTAGGCCTCTACTATCGACTCACCATGCAATAACCATCAGGTATACCCCAGATCCATACCGTTCACAAATATATGACTTTCAATTTTAGCCAACTCTATCACCCACAAATATTTACACCCTCGACATAAACACTTAATGTAATCACGACTAGCAGAGCTCTGAGCAAAATCAATGAAGGTTCTTACTCCACGCGCATAGGCTGCGTAATCCGTTCTAAGTCTATTGCCTAGACGCATTCAACTTTTATCTATTTCTAAAAAGTTATATCTATTAGTAACACTTAATGTATATTGAAAATTCACATGCATGTCATGCTCCAATTGCTATTGCTAATTTTTTTAAGACAGTTGGTTCTATCCCATTCGAGATTATATTATCCATATTGTACATATTCCGTCACTCTACTACTTTCCACGTCAGTAAAAATTTCGGCAGCACCTCCCCATAGTTCTTCAAGTATACATGTTCACTCAGAGGGATTGTGACCCAACGAACAGTATACCCGAAGAATAGTAGAGGAAGACACCGAAACGTCATAGTAAACGTGTTCAGTAGGAGTAACAAGAATGTACAATACATATGATATAATCCCAAATTGTCCATACTGGACAATTCAGGAATTAGTGGACATCTAAATGTATACTAATTCCTGAACGAGTCTAAGGTTAGATATGCAATGTCATACATATTCATTGAAAAACCACATGAAATAATATAAGGAAAAAAATGTTAGAATTAGTAATGTTAAAAACATTCGGAAGTCTTATATTGTTGAACTAGATAGAGATGGAAGAATATGTTGGTACACCTACTGACATACGTACACAATGAGAGGGAATGATCTTGAAGAAATGTCTAAACTTTAGTCTAATTACTTAACTGTCACAAACTTTCTGGCCTTCACAACTCTCAAGGCCAGAGAGACTTTGAGGGTCAAGCAATTTGACAGATATTTCTTCGAGATCATTCTCTCTCGTTATATAATTTTAATTATTATTATACTGAGTGTTATCCATCTAAGTTGTTATTTTCACAATATGCATCAATTGATATTTATTTATTTATTAAGTTGAAATATTTGAATTCATTTATTATACTTAGTTTTATCCCTTTAAATTGTTATTTTCACAATATTATAACTAATTGGTATTTATTTATTTATTAAATTGAAATATTTGTATTTATTTATTATACTTAATTTCATTCATCAATAAACACCGTAAACTCACAAAATTTTCACAAAATTCATAAACAATAATCATGATATTTCGAATCTATATCATAACATTTTCACAATATTATCACAAGTTCAATTCATAAACAATAATCACAATATTTAAAATTCAAGACACAAAATTTTTACAATATTTTCACAACAAAATTATCTAAATCTCACAATATTTTCACAACAATATTTATAAACATTTGTATTCATCAATAAACACAATAAACTCACAAAATATAATTATACTTAATAAACAATAATCACAACATTTAAAATTCAAGACATAATATTTTCACAATATTCCCACAACAAAATTATCTAAACCTCACAATATTCCTGCAACAATATTTATAAACATTTGTATTCATTAATAAACACAATAAACTCACAAAATATAATTATACTTAATAAACAATAATCACAATATTTCAAATCTATATTTGAATATTTTCACAATATTCTTACAACAATATTTATAAAGATTTATATTCATCAATAAACACAATAAACTCACAAAATATATAAATACTTAATAAACAATAATCACAATATTTTAAATCCATATCACGATATTTTCACAATATTCCTACAAGAAAATTATTTAAACCTCACAATATTAACATGACAACAATATATTATATATATTAATTCATTAACAAATACCATAAACTCACAAATATATTCATAGAATTCATAAACAATAATTATGATATTTCTAATCCATATTTTCACATTTTCACAATATTCTCACAACAAAATTCATAAACATATATAACTAAAGTTTAGAAATATACTTAGCACTTTTTAATATCCTCTTACAAATTATAAGCTTTCAAGTTGCCAAAATAACCAATCCTTAAAAAAAAACAATACTAACTTGTTAGAGACATATACATATATATAAATATATAAAACACAAGAAATATCATAAAATTGGAAACATTGAAAAAAAATAGTTTTTCCTTACCAAAATACATCCAAAATCGTAGCCCTCAATAATCAGCCTCTCTTACTCTACTCTCTCTCACTCTAACATGAATCTCTCACTCTAACCGGTTTCTCTCACTCTCACTTTAACCCTCAATATCTCACTCTACTCACTCTCACTCTAACCCTCTAGCTCTCTATTTCGCTCACGGGGGAAGTAGAATCATTTCTGCTTCCCTCTTGTGCATGATTTCATGCAAAAAATATTTCATTTAAATTAACGTTTGAATGATTCATTTATACGTTCAGACGTTACTTTAGGCCGGTCAAATTTTCAGCATCCACATTCGAATGTTAAAAATAAACGTGCGAACACAAATGCTCAACACAGAAGATGATAATCGAGGGGGAAAATTCCCCCCAACAATTTTGTTACGTTCGAACGTCTATTTTATAATGTCCGAATGATACAATAGAGCAGGAAATTTCCCACCAACATTTTTAAACATTCGAACGTTAGAACGTGAATATAATTAAATTAAGTTAATAGTTACACATTCTCCATCTACTATATATATAGTTTAAAAATATTCATAAATAGTTAGTATTATATATTATAGTTATATAATATATTATAGTTACTATATAATCTATCTAAAACATATAAATAGTAAATATTATATATTATAGTTATAGAATATATTATAGTTACTATATAGTCTATTTAAAACATATAAATAGTGAACATTATATATTATAGTTACTACATAGTCTATCTAAGACATATAAATAGTAAATATTAAATATTATAGTTATAGTATATATTATAGTTACTATATAGTCTATCTAAAACATATAAATAGTAAATATTATATATTAAAGTTATAGAATATATTATAGTTAGTAAATATTATATATTATAGTTACTATATAGTCTATTTAAAACATATAAATGGTAAATATTATATATTATAGTTATATAATTTTTTATAGTTACTATATAGTTAAATCATTAAACAAAAATTATTAATATAAGAGAAAATTAGATTTATACTAAAATGGAACGTTAGTAGAAAATATATATGAAACATTATATTTCTTAACATTTCAACGTTTCCAATACGTTGGAACATTACTAGGAATAATGTTCGAATGCTATATGTATTTAAATCCAAAACTGAACGGCAGAAAGTCATTTTTTTCGTTTTTCTCCGTTTGCACGCCTCCACTCCTCTGTCACTGCCACCGTGAAATTCCGTCACAACCATAACTAAAAGGTAGGCATCTAAATTTTATCTAAAACATGTATTTTATAGGTTGATTTTGGTTTGGTTTTTATAAAAACCAAAACTCATGGTGGCCGGATATTCAACTCAATTTTCCAGCCATCACGGGTTACTAATGGGCAAAAGGTCACAGTAAAAATGTTCCTTGAAGTGTATACTTCATTTCTACGGTGACTTTTTGGCATTTAGTCTACTGGAAATATGTTTTTCGAGCTTTCGAGAATGGCATAGTTGACTCAGCCATTCTGTCTCATAATGTTTGAACGTTACACCAAGACGTTCGAATGTACGGCGTTTCAATTTCTTAACCATTGGTATTCCACATTCGGACGTATATTTTATATATCCGGACGTTACTACATTTACATTCGATAGTATAATTTAACGTTTGAACGTAATTATTTCAAATTTATTTATATTTTTAACAATTTTGCGTCTGAACGTATATTTATTACGTTCAAACATACACCAATTAAATTTATTATATGTTTTATGTTCGAACGTTTAGGTAAACGTCCGAACGGTTTGCCTTAACATTCGAACGTAAAAGGTACACGTCCGACCGTTTCATCATAACGTTCGAACGTATATTTTTCTATGTTCGAATGTTAATGCAAAACAATTTAAAATTAAGACAAATATACATCTATAGTATAATTAATTTTGTTTCATTTTCTATTTTCAGGAGATAGCTCATCCTTTGCATTCCAGGAACCGAGGGAGGGAAGGAACCACTGAAGACACTTCTCGGATGGGGTCTCATACTATTATGGTTGAGCAAAAGGCCTTGATTAATGAGTTCGACGAGTTCAGATGGGAGCAGACCAACTTGAGAGATGTTTTCCTCAGTAGAGGCTGGGGAAATATCTATACATTGAGGGGTAAGGTATATCCCTCTATGGTTCTGGAGTTATATATGGAGATGTGCTCCATGCCTCAGAACATATCCTCTCACACTGTGACTGTACACGGTGTGACATTTGAGTTTTCACCCGATGTTATCACCGACCATCTTGGGATTCGTCGAGGAGTTCAGACATCTACTGAGGCAGATGTAGGCACTTCTGCATCATTTACTGGCCCACTTGATGCATCATCAGCTAGAGATGTAGACCAGTCAGAGGCCGAGAGTGCTGGCCCTTCGACTAGGGATGACGACCGAGACTAGAATTTCTACATCCTCACCGGGAGAGACTGCATGTAGATCGAGAGGCCGAACTCCTTCCACCAAAATCATCTGCTACCTTTCTTTCGCATACTGCATCTTATAGTTGCAACAAATGTGGATCCTGTGGCATATAAGACCACATTTAGTCAAACTTGGGCACAACTTTTTATACAGGTGGCATGTGGAGATACCATAGATTTGCCATTGCTCATCTTTGACAGGATCCGTTACGAGACGAGCATCGTCTCTACGGACAACCTCCCATACGGTGTCCTATTCAGTCGGCTATTACTTGTTCGGGGAGTGCCAACCCAACCTTTAGAGTGGGTCAAAGATCAGATGGGCGCACTCGACATGACCACTCAACGACGTAGCATTGGACAAGCGAGGGGACGTCGGCTACCCTTATAGAGGATCTAGTTCCTCCGACGCAGCCCCAGCTCGGTGTAGGGAATAATGGTCAGCAGCCGACGAGTACATTTGCAGGAGATGTGCAGCCTGCTTTGGTTGATGCAGTGATCTCACAGTTGACTGCACATATCGATCGTAAGATCGATGAACGGCTCGGGCCTCTAGAGGCGTCTGTCGCTGACATGTCACACCGTGTATATATCCTCAACGACAAGGTTGGTACCTTGACTGAGGAGGTATGAGCCGCTACGACTTTCCCAGACGGTGATATCATTTCAGTGTTGCTTACATACTTTTATCATATTTTGTATTTTGTTTTTAATATTTTTAAAGAACAATATTTAATATATATATGGTTTTTTAATTACAATTCTCAATCTTCTTTAATATTATATTTTTCAACTTCAATACTAAATCACTGCACTTCAAATGTACATAAACATAAATATATATATTTAAATATGTACATAACATAAATATATATATAAATATATAATTATATTTTACAAATTGTGTATATATAAATGTATACAAGTCAATTTTTTAGACTTATATACAAATTATGCAATATAAAAACCACATAAAATTTAAATTAGAGTCATATTTAATATAAATTTATAAGTAACGTTTGAACGTTAATTATTAAGGTTTGAACGTTTGCTCAAAAAAATTTCATGTTCGCACGTACGTAGCCACATGTCCAGACGTATATGTGACGTTCGAATATAATTTTCACATTCGTTGAGACGTAAAAAAAATCTCATCCATCATTAGTGACGGTTTTCAAAAACCGTCACAGAAAAGACTTTTTAGTGACGGTTTATGGACTATCACAAATTCTCAACTGTCACTAAAAAGTAAATGTGTTGTCGTGTCACAAAAGAGCACGAAATAAAAGTACTTTTATGCAATTCTAACTTCATTACTAGTACTTCTTGCTCCACGTTGGAAGACAAGGTAACGAGCTGGTAGTTTATTTGCGAGGTAGCTTATTTGCTTACAAGACATGCCAGACTAGTGGAAGACACAGTCAATGGTGGCATCGATCATGAATGCCTAGATGTTATTAATTAGTGATCTATAGTGATGTTAGATGCTTCTATATATAAATATATATATTATAATTTCATTTTTATGTACATGATGGTGTTTGATTATGAATGAAATACATCCTTTTGTAACATCTTAGTGCAATTAATTGGCCAAGAAAACATAAAATATTGTTGCCGTTTATGTTCTAATAGGGCTGAAAAAAAGAAATTGGAAAATTGGAACAAATTGTTTTGGTACCATTCCTAATCTTGCAAAGTCGGTTCAAAATTAGTCTGATTCCGATTTTGCTTTTTATAACACCAGACTGAACCGACTCGGATCAGTTCGTATATATAAATTTTTTATTATAATATATAAAATATTTTTTATATGATTTTTTATATTATATTTAATTTTTTATATTATATTATATATATTATGTGCTAAATAACATAATCATATTTTAAAATCTTATTCTTCATATCTAATAATCTAATAATATAAAATTAATATAACATTTGATATAATATAAAATTAATTTATCTTAATATAAGTTATAACATTTGATATATCATATAAATTTTAATTTTAAGAGATAAAATATTAAAATTAATATAATATAAATTTTTAATCTTGAACATGAACATTAATATTAAATAGTAACTACTTTTGATATCTATAAATAAATTTTATTAAATTATAATATATATTTTATAAATATGTATCTACACATTTGATCATTTGTACTCGTATAGAAGGTGTATAGTCTAACTTAATAAATTGTAGTTAAATTCAGTATTACATAGTCGCTTTCTTTGCTTTAGAAAATAGGTTCTCATCATTAAAATTATATCAGAAAAATTAAACCGAAACTGATAAAATCAAAAATTTTGGTTTGGATGATAAATCGGTCTGATATAAATTTTTTAATTCTCAAAATTAGTATATATCAATTTGATTTTAAAATATGTATAAAATCGATTTGTTTTATTTTTTAGCATTGGGATCCCATCCCCTCTTTTTCTATCCTTGTTTCTAATGCCTTTGCTATTTTTTTTCCCCAAAAAAGGAGAGTATGCCAATCAGCACCACTTTGCAGGCATTTAAAGCTGGCCCTAGTTAATATCTAAGGGACGTGTGCAAAGCGATTATCGCTAGTATAGATATTGTTATTTGTGAATAATAATGAAAAAATAATAAAAAAATAATATATAATAATTAAAAATAGTGAATAATTTGTAAATAGTAATGAATTAATTTGAGGTGAATAACCAAACATAGCCTTATTCTTTGTAATCATATCTGATTTGTTTTGACCTATTTGCAATTTCTTTCTTTGTATGAGTGTGTTTAGATTGCTAAAGAATCTATGTCATGATATCACAAGTCATCTCAAAATTTTGGTGGGGCATCAAAGATAAGGAGAGAAAGATATATTGGAAGAGTTGGGGCACAATGGGGAAACCAAAGAATGAGGGTGGTATGGGGTTTAGGGACTTAGAGAGCTTCAATGAAGCTTTACTTGCCAAGCAATTTTGGCGCATGATGCAATTTCCTTCCTCTTTGGTTGCTTAGATTTTTCAAGAAAAGTACTACAAACATAAGAATATCATGGAGTCTAAACTGGGTAGGGGTCCATCTTTGATTTGGAGAAACTTATGGTCAACCATTGGGTTGTTGAAAGAAGGTCTAAGGTGGAGGGTGGGTAATGGCCAGAATATAAAGATTTGGGAGTATAAATGGCTCCAATCTCCAACTACTTTATGCATTCAATCTCAAGTAAGGGTCTTGGATCAAGATGCCTGTATTCAGAAGCTTATTAATGTTGATGGCCATGGCTGGAACAAAGAACTAATAATAGAGATTTTTGGGAATGAGGATGCTGAGCACATTTGTAATTTACCCATCATTTTGGAGGTCCTGATAAATATTACTGGGGGTATACAAATGATGGGTCTTATATTGTGAAAAATGGGTATCATACTGCACGTCAACAGTAGAGAATAAAGAGGGGTGACTCCTCAGTGGCAAGTGGATTGGAGAAATGCTGGAAGAGGTTGTGGAGCTTGGAGATTCTAGTGACAGTGAAACACTTTTTGTGGAAAGCATGTCAAGATGTGCTGCCAACAAGGAAGAACCTTTATAAGAAACAAGTTTTTAAGGATCATTTGTGTATGATCTGTAAGGAAGAGGAAGAAATAGTCACTTATGTGTTATGGAGGTGTATTGCAACCAATGACACATAGGTGGACAATACCAGCCCAGTTCAGAAATTGAGTGTGAATGAAAGTGAATTTATGGAGCTATGGAAGAATTTAATGATTGTTTGACAGAAGCTGAGCTGAAATGGGTAGCTATTGCTATATGGAGGATCTGGCTAAGAAAAAATCACTTCCTGTTTCAAGGCAAGATGATGGATCCTAGAAAGATAATCCAAGGTACTGATGAGCCATTGGAGACGTTTCATGAAGCACAGGAGCAAGGGTAGGGGTTCATCAAGGGGGATCTGAAAGGCATATTGCTCAAAGATGGAAAAGACCAATTGAGGGTTTCATTAAGGTCAATTGGGATGCAATAGTTGATGAAGGAGAATGGGAATTGGGGTGATTGTGCATGATCATGAAGGGGAGATATTGGTATTGCTGTTTGTCAAATTTCATTCAAAACCAGTTTTTGCCAAAGGTTTTGCTTTGTGTAGAGCTAGGAACTATGTAATGAACTTAACTTCGGTAATGTTATCTTTGAAGGTGATGCACAAGTGCTTGTGAAGGCAGTGAGCACTAAGGGTGGAAATTGGCTTTGGTTTGGACAAATTGTGGAAGATATACAAGAAATGCTTCAAAGGAGGGCAGATTGGAAGGTGTCATGGGTTCCAAGAACTGGAAATTGTGTGGCACATCAATTAGCTAAGTTTCCATTATGAGAGTGAGATTGTAATGATCGAGGAGGGTTTTGAGATTATCTCAGGTAATGTCTTGTTAGACAAACTCTGTAATTGATCTATGTTATCAATGATATGTCCTTTTAAAAAAAAAAAAAAAAATACATGCATTACAGTATCAATATTCCAAATGTAAAATAACGACCTTTGACTAATGCATAATTTTTTTTCCTATAAATCTCTCTCTCTCTCTCTCTCTCTCT